>PVHT021183583.1:928673-938784 GCA_004024745.2 Catagonus wagneri
GTCCTCAGGCATGGATCCTTAATCACTCTTCTTACTTTCAAATTCCGTGTGCCCAGAGTACATTCAGGCAGTCTCTTTACCTCAAATGTGTTGATTTTATCCGAAAGTCTTTCTTTTCCTCCCACCTGGACTTGGTCCCCCTTCTGCAAGGAAGAGGGCCAGGGCAGATTAAAGCTCTAGTCTTCTACTTGGTGAAGAAGGGGAGTGTTAATCTTACAAGTTATGAGACTTTAGCAGGTTACTTCACATTTCTGGACCTCAGTGTTTATTATTTATTATCAAAAATTTTTATTTAAATCAGGGTTTCTTGCTGTGACACTCTCAACATTTGGGGATGAATTGTAGGGGGCTGTCATGTTTATTGTAAAATGTTAAGCAGCATCCCTGGATTGTTTCAGTACTGACAGCCCAAAATGTCTCTAGACATTGCCATGTGTCCACTGGTGAAAACCATTGCTCTTGGAGTTCCCACTTTGGTGCAATGGGTTAAGAATTGACTGCAGCCTGTCAGATTGATGCACAGATGCGGAACTGATCCCTGGCCTGGGAACTTCCATGTGCCGCAGGAAAACAAAACAAAACAAGAACAAAAACATCACTCTAAGTAACCTTAAGACTCTTTCATAACTGCACTGCTAATGATTCTGAAGCTGCTGGTGGCCTCGACACATGCAGAGGGTACTAGAGGGAACTTCTCAGCGGTCAGTCCCTCTGAGCAATGAATAAGAAGTTGCATTGCTATTTACATTTCTAGATTTTTCCTGTAAGTGGTGCCACTAGTCAGCCTTCCCAGAATAAGATGTAAATGGGAGGTTTTCAGCTGGTAGCAGCAGTCATAGCAACTGTGACTTCAGAAGCTATCATTTTCTCTCTCTGCTTCCTTTGCTGTAGTTTTATGGTTCCCGCGATAGAGAATGCGGGGGACAATCACGAACAGAGATTTCTGGGGATAGTTTCATATTCTATCTGCTAACTGGGAGAGAAGACAACAACTTTGGGCAACCATTAGATGTTGAATTGTCCTCACCAATCTGTTAAAGCTTTAGCTGCATGGCTTTATCAACATGACCTCAGGATACCAAGTCATAGTGTATTTATTTCCTATTTCTGTGCAACAAATTATCACAGAGTTAGAAGCTCCAAACAGGACTCTTTGCCTCTGTAGTTTAGCACTCTGGTGGGACTGGTTTATGTTCTCTGCTCAGGGTCTCACAAAACTGAAATCAAGGTGTTGGATGGGCTGAATTCTCTTCTTGAAGCTCTGGAGTAGAATCTTTCAAGTTCATTCATGTTGCTGAGTCCCTTGCAGCTGAAGGACTGTGGTCCCAACATCCTTAGAGTTTGTCAGCTGAAGGCTGCTCTTAGTTCCTGGAGGCCACCCACATTCCTCTCCACTTGGCCTGCAAGCTTCAAGCCAGCCCTGGTGCATCCACCCTCTCTCACTTTCAGAACCTCCTCCATTTCCTTTTACCAGCCACAAATAACTCCGCTTTTATAGGGCTCCCGTGATTAGTTCACACCCACTCAGATGTCTTTGTACCTTAAGGTCAGCTGATAGTAACTTTAATTATATTCACAACGTCCTTGTTGTCATCTTACATAACTTAATCCTGGGAATAGGAGGTGAAGTTCATGGAGGCCATCTTGAAATTCTGCCAACCACATGTACCTTTTAATTTTGTTTTTTTTGGTCTTTTTGCCTTTATCTAGAGCTGCACCCACAGCATATGGAGGTTCCCAGGCTAGGGGTCTAACAGGAGCTGTAGCTGCCAGCCTTCGCCACAGCCACAGCAATGCGGGACCCGAGCCGCGTCTGCAACCTTCACCACAGCTCACGGCAACGCCGGATCCTTAACCCACTGAGCAAGGCCAAGGATCGAACCCACAACCTCATGGTTCTTAGTTGGATTCGTTAACCACTGAGCCACGACGGGAACTCCCCACATGTACCTTTTAAAAAGGTGATAATAAGCCCTTTCTCAGAGAAACGCTATGAAATAATTAAGCATATGTAGTTATTCTGTTTCAGCCTCAACTGAGTGGGCAATTTAAATCTGCCACTAACCACCCAGGATTTGTGTCAGACTCCACAGGTCTAATGGCACAGTCCCAGGGAGACTCATTTCACATACGAGCCTCAAGTTCAAGGGTTCCCTAGGCCACCCATACTTATGACCAACTGGCTACAATTTTTTTTTCTTTTTAGGGCCACACCTGAGGCATATGGAGGTTCCCAGGCTAGGAGTCAAATCAGAGCTACAGCTGTCATCCTACGCCACAGCCATAGCAGTGCAGGATCTGAACCTCATCTGCAACCTACACCACAGCTCACGGCAACACTGGATCCCCCAACCCACTGAACAAGGCCAGGGATCGAACCCACAACCTCATGGTTCCTAGTCGGATTCGTTTCCGCTGCACCACAATGGGAACTCCAACTGGCTACAAATCATGGAATTCCCAAGGACTCCTCAGGTTCAAGAAGTCATGAGAACAACTTATAGAACTCCCAGAAACACTCTCCTGATGATTATCATTTTATGAAAAATGTTATAACTCACAGTCAAATGAAAAGGCATATAGAATGAGGTCTGAAAGGCTCCAAATACAGAGCTGCCATGTTCCTACCGCTGTGGAATCAGGGTGTGTCAGTCTCCACATATCAATATGCTCACCAACCAGGAAGGTTTTCTGACCACTGATGTCCAGAGATTTCATTGGGGGGTCTTAGAACATAGGGCATGCTTAATTAAATCATTGGCCTTGTAATTAAATGCAGTCGCCAGCCGCTTGCACCTCCCTGGGGACTGTGATGGCTCAAAGCCCCAAGTTTCTAATTACAAGGATTTTCTGATAATCAGTTCCCAGTCTAAATCTATCCAGGGGCCCACTGTGAGTCACCTCATTAGCATAACAAGGGCACTCCAATCACTTGAGGAATTGTGTTTTAGAAGTTCCATGGCAATGACCAGGTAAATGCTTTATTATACAATAGTAGTGTGTAACTTTTCTGTTTATATCACTGTCACTTCACAGCTTTTCATATCTGCGTTTATGCTCACCCTTTCCTTTCCTTTCTGCATCATGCCTTGTGACAGGTTAAATAATGTCCCCCAAAGACATTCAGGTCCATATACTCAGAACTTCTGAATGTAACTTATATGGCAAAAAGTGTTTTGCAGATGTGATTACATTAAGGATTCTGAGATCGTGAGATTATTCTAGATTGTATGGGTGGACCCAGTCTAATCATAGTGTTCCTTGTATAAGAAGCAAAAGAGGAGTTCCTATTATGGCACAGCAGAAACGAATCCGACAAGTAACCATGAAGTTGCGGGTTCGATCCCTGGCCATGCTCAGTGGGTTAAGGATCTGGTGTTGCCGTGAACTATGGTGTAGTTCACAGACATAGCTCGGATCCTGCGTTGCTGTGGCTATGGTGTAGCCTGGCACCTACAGCTCTGATTCAACCCCTAGCCTGGGAACTTCCGTATGCAGCAGGTGCAGCCCTTAAAAAAAGGGGGGGGGGAGGCAGGAGATCAAGGAGACAGAAGGCTATGAGATGATGGAAACAAGAGGTTAGAGTAATGTGAAAAAAGGGTCCAAAGAATTCAAACAGCCTCCAGAAATTGGAAAAGACAGTTTCCCCCACTAGAGCCTCCAGAAGGAGCCGGCCATGCCATCACCTTGACTTTAGCTCAGTGAAACTAATTTCAAACTTCTGGTCTAATACATTGGTGTTGCCTTAAGCAACAAATATGTGGAAATTTGTCTACCTCATAGCACAATGAGGATCAAATCAATTGACAAACAAGCTGATTAGCACCATGGCTGTATTCTTATTAGTCATAAGCCTTATATAAGTTTCCTTATATAATTTTGCATTTCCAACAGGTTTTCCAGAGGTTGCTAATGCTGTGGGTCCGTGGGTGACAAGGAAGTGCAAAGAGCTAAATAATTCTATCTCAGAGAAATAGTAGAAACAATGCTGCCTTTGTGGGATAAATACGGGAACTAGGCAAGACTGCAAACTGGAGTGGGGGCAGTGGTAGAAAGAGATTAGCTGCATTTTTGTTTTTTTGTTTTTTTCTTTTTTGGCCGCCCTGCACTATATGGAGTTCCCGGGCCAGGGATCAGATCTGAGCCTCAGTTGCAACCTACACCAAAGCTGGGCCAATGCTGGATCCTTAACTTTCTGGGCTGCGCCAGGGATCGATCCTGTGTCTCGGGGCACCAGAGACAGCACCGATCCCATTGCGCCACAGCAGATACTCCTTGGCTGCATTTTTGATCCTCTGGATTTTTTCAGTTAAATTAAATCTGGTCCATTGACAAAATATAGCAGTGTATTTTATGTGTAAACTGTAATATTAGTTTATTTATACAATGTGAAAAATATAATCAGGAGTAGCTCAGTTGGTTGAAAATGTCTGTTTGTATTTCTTACTGTCTCTTTCAAGACAGTTACACCAGCTATATGGAACAAGAAAATGGCACACACTTTTCAGAATTTGTTCTCCTTGGACTGTCAGAAGAGGCAGAAATGCAGCCTCTCCTCTTTTGGCTTTTCCTCTCCATGTACCTGATCACTTTTGCTGGAAACCTTCTCATCATTCTGACCACCGTCGCTGACTCCCACCTCCACACACCCATGTACTTCTTCCTCTCCAGCTTGTCTTTTTCAGACATCTGCTTCATCTCTACCACCATCCCAAAGATGCTGCTGAACATCCACGTTCAGAACAAAAGCATCACCTATGAAGGCTGCCTCACCCAGATGTATTTTTTCATCCTTTTTGCAGAAGTGGACATTTTCCTGCTCTCTGTGATGGCCTATGACCGGTTCGTAGCCATCTGCCACCCTCTGCACTACACGGCCGTTATGAGCCCCCAGCTCTGTGGCTTGCTGTTGCTGGCATCTTGGATAATGAGTACCCTGGACTCCTTGCTCCGTGTGTTACTGGTGTTGCGGCTGTCCTTTTGTACTGACTTGGAGATTTCTCATTTCTTCTGTGAAATCAATCAGGTGATCCGCCTTGCCTGTTCTGACGCCCTTCTCAATATCATAGAGATGTATTTTGCCACCGTGCTGATGGGTGTTATTCCGCTCTCGGGCATTGTTGTGTCATATTCTCGGATTGTCTCCTCCATACTGAGAATTACATCAGCAAGGGGGAGGTATAAGGCGTTTTCCACCTGCGGGTCTCATCTTGCAGTTGTTTCCTTGTTTTATGGCACGGGTCTTGGGGTGTACCTCAGTTCTGCCACCACCCAAAATTCCAGAGCCGGGGCGTTAGCCTCTGTCGTGTACACTGTGGTCACTCCGATGCTGAATCCGTTTATTTACTCCCTGAGGAACAAGGACATAAAGGGGGCTCTTAAAAGTCTTGTCAGCATTGTCACTTTCAATGAGCCATGCGAGTGTTTATCTTGGGACTGGAGAAGTTTTCATGGATAGCCAAGAACAAGACTGGCATCCAGAAAACGTGTTGTGTCTGCTGTTTTCAGATACTTTTTTTTTCTTCTTATCCCTATGTCCTTTAAATCAATGATACCATCTTTTGGGTATTTTCTAACTCTGCAGGGGTTTTTTTGTTTTTTTTTGTTTTTTTGCTTTTTAGGGCCGCACCTGCAGCATATGGAAGTTCCCAGGCTAGGGGTTGAATCGGAGCTGTAGCAGCTGGCCTACACCACAGCCACAGCAACGCCAGATCCTTAACCCACTGAGTGAGGCCAGGGATCAAACCCTCATCCTCATGGATACTAGTCGGATTCGTTTCTGCCGAGCCACAATGGGAATGCCTGCCTTTTTTTTTTTTTAAGATCGCTTTGATGTATTTCTTTCTTCATTGTCTCCAAACTTTTTCAATATTACAGTTTTTTTCCTTTTCAACTTTGGAAGGTAGGTAATTTGGAAAAAAATCCATTTATTGCAAATGGTGATTTCTCTTCAAGTAGATCCTCTATAATGGTTTTCTTTTTCATGGCAGAATTATAATGAGGGGTATAAACTTCAAAGAGATAGTAAAGTTGTGGAACTTAAGTCTTTGTACCTGCTTACATTGCTTATTAATCTTTTTTGTTATCTTTGGGTTAGTGTGATTTCCATACCCCTCCCTACCTTCAAGGCATTTTAATGAAAATCTAGGCTGTGATATACTTAATTCTTTTATAAGTGTTCTAAAAGATTTTACTTCCCTCACCAAGAATTTTGTCTGTTTTACAGTAGTGACACCTTGACAATGATAACATGTTATTTCAAATAAAATAGTACAGAAATAACATAAGATTTTTTGAGAAGTGCTCAGAAGAATATTTGTAGCTCCGAAAACCTATCATAGAACCAAAACATGTTTACATCAGTGGCTTATGTTTCTACCTCAAGAAGCTAGGAAAAAGAGCAAAATAACCCAAAGTACATTGAAGGAGGGAAATAAAGATAAGTGTGGAAAGATTTAAGCAGCAACAACAGAAAGGCTAACATTTAATTTCTTGAAAAGATTAATATAAAATTAGCAAGAAAGGTTACTTGAAAAAAAGGAAAAAAACCCTCAAATTGCTAGTACCAGTGAGATCATTATAAATCCTCAGATTGGAGTTCCCATTGTGGCTCAGTAGGTTAAGAACCTGACACAGTGTCCCTGAGGTTGCGGGTTCAATCCCTGGCCTTGTTTAGTGATTACCACAAGTTGAGGTGTAGGTTGCAGACGCGGCTCGGCTCGGATCTGGCGTTGCTGAGGCTGTGAGGTAGGCCAGCAGCTGCAGCTCTGATTCGACCCCTAGCTTAGGAACTTCCATATGCTGCAGGTGTGGCCCTAAAAGAAAAAATACTACTGTAGTTTTGTAATATGTTTTGAAACCAGGAATTGTGATGCCTTGAGCTTTATTTGTCAAGACTATTCAGGGTCTTCTGTGGTTCTATATGAATTTTAGTTTTTTTTTTTTTCATTTCTGTAAAAAATGCCCAGGGGCTTTTGATAGGGTTAATGTTGAATCTGTATATTGCTTTGGATAGTATGGCCATTTGGTTTTTTTATGGACGAACCCATGGCACGTGGAAGTTCCCAGGTCAGGGACTGAACCTAAGCTGAAGCATATGCTACAGCTGTGGCAATGCCAGATTCTTTAACCCACTGTGCCTGGCCCGGGATTGAATGCTCGCCTGCACAGCAACCTGAGCCACTGCAGTCAGATTCTTAACCCACTGAAGCACAGCAGGAACTCCTGTATAGACATTTTAACAATACCAAGCTTTTCAATCCATGAACACAAAATGTTTTTGAATTTATTTCTTTCTTGTTTAAATTTTTTCATCAATACTCTGTAGCCTTTTTTTTTTTTTTCCCTCATGCACAGCATGCAGAAGTTCCTAGGCCAGGGATTGAACCTGAGCCACAGCAAAGATAATGCCAGATCCTTAACCACTAAGCCACCAGGGAACTCCAATATTTTGTAGACTGTAATGTACAAGTCTTTTGGCTTCTTGGATAAGTTTATTCCTAAATGTTTTATTCTCTTTTATGCTATTGTAAATGAGATTGTCCATAATTTTTAAGATAGTTCATTGTTAGTATACAGGAATGCAATTCTTTTTGTGTGTTGTATTTGTGTCTTGCAATTATACTGAAATATTTTATTATTTCTAACAAGTAACTATATTTAAATGTAGTCTTATGGTTTTTATATTTAATACCATATCTCTTACAAACAGGGACAACATTACTTCTTTTTTCTGATTTGGATGCCTTTTATTACTTTTTTCTAATTGAGTTGCCTCAAGTTTTCAGTATGATATCGAATAGAGTTGGCAAAAGTGGGCATCTTGTTGCTGATTGTAGAGGAAAACTTTTAGGCTCTCCCATGTACATAGATGTTAGCTACAGCTTTTCATATATGATGTTTAGTATGTTGAGAATATACCTAGTTTGTTGAGAGCTTTTCATAAGAGCATGGTGAATTTGATCACATGTATTTTTCTTGCAACCACTGAGATAACCATGTGTTTTTATCTCTCATTTTTTTATGAGATTTTGTATGTGTGTTGGACCGTCACTGGATTCCAGGGATAAATCTCACTTAATCAGAGTGTGTGATCCTACAAATATGTTCTTGGATTTGTTAGTATTTTATTAAGTATTTTTGCATGTATATTCATCAGAAATATTGATATAGTATTTTCTTTTCTTGTGTTGTCTTTGGTTCGGTGTCTGCGTAATGCTGGCCTCGTAAAGTGACTTTGGAAGTGTACCTTTTCATTTTTGGGGGGACTAGTTTGAGAAGCGTTGGTATTAATTCTTTAAATGTTTGGTAGAATTCACCAGTGAAACAATCTGCTCCTGGGTTTTTCTTTTGGGGGATATTTTTGACCCTGATTCAATCTCCCATTAATTACTTATATATTCAAATATTCCACTCTTGCCACATTTATTCAACATAGTATTGGAAGTCCTAGCCAAAGCAATCAGGCAAGAAAAAATAACAGGCACCCAGATTAAAAAGGAAGAAGTCAGAGTTCCCATCGTGGCTCAGCAGAAACGAATCTGACTAGGGACCATGAGGTTGTGGGTTCAATCCCTGGCCTTGCACAGTGGGTTAAGGATCCAGTATTGCCATGAGCTGTGGTGTAGGTTGCAGACACGGCTCGGATCCTGCGTTGGTGTGTCTGTGGCATAGGCTGGAAGCTGTAGCTCCAATTAGACCCCTAGCCTGGGAACCTCCACGTGCCACGGGTGCGGCCCTAAAACGTCAAAAGGCAAAAATAAATAAATAAATAAAAAGGAAGAAGTAAAATTGTCAATATTTGCATATTATATGGTATTATATATAAATAAAAGTATGCTTATAAGTTTTTAATAATGCTGACTTATTAAAACTTTCTATGCTACATAAATTTGGAACCTCTGTTTCCCAGGAAAGTGGATCTGAAAGGGAAAAATAACTTTATTCATATAGTTAAAAGCTTTTCAGGAAACAGATACTATTGTATAAAACCATTATGTAACAGGCAGGTGTATACCTTATATTACTAAATCATAACTTGTTTTATTCCTTTGGAAAAGAAGTGGAAAGAAAACCACATAATTTATTTAGGGCACATCTTTCCTTTCATTAAAAGAAACTATGGATTGTTAGATTATTACCTAAAGAGTCTATTCTCAAATGCAACCGAATGCGTTTTATAAATGCACTTTTACAAGGCTAATGTTATTGATTTTTTTTTTTTTTTTTTTTTGCAGGGGAGGGGTTGGCTGCACCTGTGGCATGGGGAGGTTCCTGGGCCAGGGATCAAACCCAAGCCACAGCAGTGACAATGCTGGATCCTTAACTCCCTGAGGCACTGGAAACCTTTTTTATTTATTTTTTATTTTCTCTATTTGTAACAACGTTAGTGACTCATACAGTTTAATAACACTGGATTATGGTGAAAGAACGAGAAGGCAGTCCCGTTGTGGCTGAGGGGAAATGAATCTGACTAGTGTTCATGAGGATGCAGGTTGGATCCCTGGCCTCGATCAGTGGGTTAAGGATCTGTCATTGCTGTGAGTTGTGGTGTAGGTCGAAGAGGCAGCTCAGATCCAGCATTGCTGTGGCTGTGGCATAGGCTGGCAGCTATAGCTCTGATTTGACCCCAGCCCAGGAACTTCCATATGCCCCAGGTGTGGTCCTAAAAAAGAAAAAAAAAGAATGAGAAGATGAAAATCCTGTAGCAGTATAATTCACCGTGTTGAAAAGCAGTAAGTTTAATTGTTTATCTTCCAAAAGCCAATGATCTAAATTAAACTATCCATACATGTAATATAGCTTATGTACTATTATTATTTTCATTCTTTCAATGTACAGTTACCACTATGTGCCAGGCACTGTTCTAGTCTTAGGGGTGAATTCATAAGAGAACAAAATGAAGATCTTGGTCCTTGTAGAGTTTCCATTAAAAGTTCACATAGTAGATTTCATTATTCCTCCAAATTATAAAATCATAAGGTGACTTAATAACACATATAAAAATCATTGCAGGAGTTCCCATCATGGATCAGTGGTTAACAAACCCGACTAGCATCCATGAGGACGCGGGTTCAATCCCTGGCCTCGCTCAGCGGGTTAAGGATCTGGC
>PVHT021183583.1:939784-956081 GCA_004024745.2 Catagonus wagneri
TATTTTGTTTTGTTTTTTTTTTTTGGTCTTTTTAGGGCTGCACCCTTGGCTTATGGAGTTTCCCAGGCCAGGGGTCCAATCAGAGCTGTAGCTGCCGGCCTATGGCCAGAGGCACAGCAATGCTGGATCCAAGCCGCATCTGAGACCTACACCACAGCTCACGGCAATACCAGATCCTTTAACCCACTGAGCAAGGCCAGGGATCAAACCCGCAAACTCATGGTTCCTAGTTGGATTCGTTTCCTCTGCGCCACGACAGGAACTGCCCCCCCTATTTTTTGAAAAAAAAAAAAGCTTTCTAGAAGTATGGATTTTATAAATCAGAGATTTTATTTTCACGAATATTTTGAAGCTAAATCACAATATCCTGATATCCTAGGGGGGGAAATGCTGCTTTTGAAATAAGTGCAGTAATAAAATGACAACAGAGAAAATATTTATTATTTTAAGAGCATGAGAAAAATTCCATGAATTATGCCAGATGTAGCTGGAGTAAACACATACAGACCTTTAAGAGCAGCACTTTAATAGAATGAGTCTTGGAGAGGTTAGCCACACAGATAGGGGAGCTGATATTGTAAATGTAGAAAATTCAGGATAGATACAGTCAGAAGGAAGTTTTTGAATTGGCGAAAAAAAGTCCACTTTATTCTCTAAAACCTTGATAACTTTAGTTTTAACATATACCCCAAATATGTAAGACATAAAACTACCATCTGAATGTTACTCATGGTTTCCCATTGTTCTCTCGCTCTAACTTCTGAAGTTTTATTTCAATATTAGTTTTACAAAGTCTGACATAAAAACATTAGAGTTTTAATCAGAAACAATCTTTTGGGAGTTCCCGTCGTGGCTCAGTGGCAATGAATCCAACTAGTATCCATGAGGACGCAGGTTCAATCCCTGGCCTCGCTCAGTTGGTTAAGGATCCGGCGTTGCCATGAGCTGTGGTACAGGTTGCAGATGTGGCTCGGATCTGGTGTTGCGGTGGCTGTGGCATAGGCCAGTGGTTACAGCTCCAATTTGACAGCCTGGGAATCTCCATATGCTGCAGGTGTGGCCCTAAAAAGACCAAAAAAAAAAAAAGAAGAAGAAAAGAAAGAAAGAATCTTTTATTGTAGTAAAAACTATCAAGAAATATTATCAATAGAACTGGATAAGGAATATGAGCTTAAGAAGTATCCTTTTATAATATTTTATGCCTATGACTCCCCCCAAAATCCCTTACTTCTATTTAGATATGAAATAATTTATATCCTTGTGCATTGGAGCCATAGGTAAGGCAAAGGAAAAAGAATTTCCACAGCTAATCAATACTTTTTACACAGTGGTATATAATTCTTTAATTTCCTTTCCTTTTAGCAAAATTTTTTGAGCGCCAGTTCTGTGTTAGTGTTGTTCGAAACACTAAGCATAGAGCATCTAACAAGATGATCAAGATACTTGCTCTCAAGGAGCTCCCATTCTAGTTGGAAAAAATATACAATAAGGCAACACATTTAAAACTTAGTGTAAGTTCAATTAGAGTTCAGCACTATGAGGAAAATCTCACAGGAAGATGGGACCGGGAGTGGCAGGGCTCTAGG
This sequence comes from Catagonus wagneri, assembly GCA_004024745.2. Classification (NCBI taxonomy): domain Eukaryota; kingdom Metazoa; phylum Chordata; class Mammalia; order Artiodactyla; family Tayassuidae; genus Catagonus; species Catagonus wagneri. Next base: position 941,371 of record PVHT021183583.1, read on the forward strand.
ACCCAGAGAGTGGTGAGAGAGGATCATTTCTTACGGTCTTTGTCCTTCTTTATATTGGTGCACACCAGAGTGTGCAGTGTTTCAGAGGCAGCCTTCATTTTATAAAAATCTATGATTTCTTCTTCCAGTTGTCTTCTCTCCTCTTCAAGTTTCATTGTCTCCTCTTGCTGGACTCTTTTAAGGTGCTCAAACTTGTCCTGTAGCTGTGAAGTAAATCTGCAGTTGTGACTTGAAGCATACTATGGTGGAGTTCCCATCGTGGCTCAGCAGGTTAAGAACCCGGTATAGTCTCTGTGATCCCTGGCCTCGCTCAGTGGGTTAAGGATCCGGCCTTGCTGCAAGCTGCAGTGTAGGTTGCAGATGCGGCTTGGATCCTGCATTGCTGTGGCTATGGCATAGGCCTACAGCTGCAGCTTCAATTCTCCCCCTAGTCTGGGAACTTGCATATGCCCCAGGTGCAGCTGAAAAAAGAAAAAAAAAGGGAAAGAAAGAAAAATGCCACTATGGTGGCACATCCCCAGGAACAGGCTTCTTTATTTCTGGTTATCAAACATACCCTAAGCATCAGAGTAGAGCTTGATCTTAATAACAGTCTTAAACTTTCATGTTGAAAGTAAAAATTCAGATATGAAATTTCCTTCTTATTCTTAATTTTAAATATATCCCCATGGAAGCAGATGTAATAAAACTCACAGATATAAACTCAATTTATAAAACATTTTACTTTTCCTAATAAGGTATATTTTCTTACTACATTGCCACCCAAATCTCTTCAGATAAGGCATGATAGATCCATGCCTACTAAAAATACATACATTAAAATGTAGCATGGATTGGGAAACATTTGTTGAGACTTTTGAAAGGAAGTCTGATAATTTCCTTCTTAATTGAAATTAGCATAATTATAGGATTAAAAACTCAGTTACCTTTTATTTACTTGTGAAGTTTTATATAATCTGTGGCACTTGAACCAAATTAGCCATATAAAGGAAATCATATCACTGTAGATTCCCTTAGAGATAGGCCTGGGTCTTTGACATGACATTTGACAACATAAGGATTGCTCGTATTCATCAAAGGAGGTATGTTTTTTAAAGCGATAGCTTGTCTGCTGTTAAAATCATAAAGAACAGGCTTATTTGCAGGTTAGCTTTTGGAAAACAAATAGGCTAGAGGCTTCTACTGCCACAGTATTAATTAGCTGACTTATCGGGCTGTGAAGAACACAAGCAGTTTAACACCAGGGGTTCTCAGTCCTGGGTGTCCATTAGAATCATTCAGTGAGCTTATAAATTTTCCATTGCTCAGGCTGTACACAGATCAATTATAATTGCAATTGCAATTTTAATCAAAGTCCCAGCAAGTTATTTTATAAACATTGATAAACCAGTTCTAAAGATTTTATGTCAAAACAAAAGATCTAGAATAACCAACATAATATTAAAGAAGAAGAACAAAGTTGAAGGACTGATGCTACCTGACTCCACTGACTATAGTATTCTGACTAAAACTACAGTAAACATGATAGTGTGATATTGGTGAAAATAAACAGAAAAATAGATCAATGCAATGAAATAAAGAGTCTAGAAATATATGCACATATATTTAGTAAATTGACCTTTGACAAAGGAGCAGAGGTAATAAAATGGAGGAAAAGTAGTCTCTTCCACAACTTGTGCTGAAACAACTGGACAGTCACATAAAAAAAACAAAACAAAAAGAATCTAGACACCAATCTTACATGCTTCACAAATAAATTTAAATGAAGAGACCGGAAAGGTATTCTGTGAAAATGGAAATGAAAAGAAAGCTGGTGTAGGAGTTCCTGGTGGAGCAGCAGGTTAAGAGTCCAGTGTTGTCACTGCTGTGGCTCAGGCCACTGCTGTGGACAGGTTTGATACCTGGCCTGGGAACTTCTGTGCCATGGGCACAGACAAAAGATAAAAAGGAAAGAAGAAGCAAGCAAGCAGGCAATGGAGTTCCTGTCATGGCTCAATGGTTAACGAACCTGACTAGCAGGTTCAATCCCTGGCCTTGCTCAATGGGTCAAGAATCCGGCATTGCCGTAAGCTATGGTGTAGGTAGCAGACGTGGCTCAGATCCTGTGTCTCTGTGGCTGTGGCGTAGGCTGGCAGCTACAGCTCTGATTTGACCCCTAGCCTGGGAACCTCCATATGCCATGTATACGGCCCTAAAAAGTCAAAAAAAAAAAAAAAAAAGCAAGCTGGTATACCAATACTTATCCAAAACAGACTTTAGAATAAAGACTCTAACAAGAGACAAAGAAGGACATTACATAATGATAAAGGGAGTGATTCAACAGAGGATATAACAATTTTAAATACAGATACACCCAACATAGGGGACCCATATACATAAACCAATATTAACAAACAGAGAAATTAACAGTAGCACAGTAATAGTGGGGGACTTTAACAACCCACTCACATCAACAGACTGTCCAGACAAAATCAGTAAGGTAATACTGGTCTTAAATCACACACACACACACACACACACACACACACACACACACACACAGAAAACTTCACCCAAAAGCAGCAGAAATACACATTCTTTTCAAGTGCACATAGAACTTTCTCTGGGATAGAAACGTGCTAGGCCAAAAAGAAGTCTCAATAAATTTAGAAGAATTAAATCATATCAAGCCGCTTTTCTGACCACAACAGTATGAGACTAGGAATTAGCTATAAGGGGGAAAAAATGCAAAAAAAAAAAAATCCCCACAAACATATAGAAGCCAAACAAATGCTGCTAAACAACCAATAGGTCACAGAAGAAATCAAAGAGGAAGTTAAAAAATACCTGGAGTTAAATGAAAACTAAAACACATCTCTCCAAAATCGATGTGATGCAGCAGAAGCAGTGCTAAGAGGAAAGTTTATAGTAGTACAAGTCTACTTCAGGAAACAAGAATAATCTCTAATTAACAACTTTACACATAAACAAATTAGAGAAGAACTAACAATACTGAAGGTTAGCAGAAGTAAAGAAATCATAAAGATTAGAGAAGAAATAAATTATGAGATATAGATTTAAAAATAGAAAAGATCAGGAGTTCCTGTCGTGGCTCAGTGGTTAACGAATCCGACTAGGAACCATGAGGTTGCGGGTTCGATCCCTGGCCTTGCTCAGTGGGTTAAGGATCCGGCGTTGCCGTGAGCTGTGGTGTAGGTTGCAGACGCGGCTCGGATCCCGCGTTGTTGTGGCTGTAGCTCCGATTAGACCCCTAGCCTGGGGACCTCCATATGATGTGGCTGCGGCCCTAGATAAGGCAAAAAGACCAAAAAAAAAATCAGTTATATTTAAATTTTAAACATAAAAAAGCAATTTATCCAAAATGCTGTAGAAAAAAATTAAATTACAGACTATACTTTTTTTAAGTCTGTACTCAAAACCTATATAGTAATATATGGCTTTCCTATATAGTAAATAGTCACTTTTTGAAGAGTAGCAAGCTTCCTCCAGCAAAATTGTTTAAACTCTTGAGATTAAAATCCCCAGTTTAATAGGACACCTAAACTTGATATAATACAAATCATATCAAACTAGCAGGACTTGCCTCTTTTTCAGATTCTTTAAATGCTGTTTCTTTCTCCTTTACTCGCTGCATAAACTTCTGTTTCAACTCTTCTTCTTCCCTCTGACATTGATCAAAGAACTCCTGTCTTTTGGCTTCATAGATCTCTTGAAAACTAAAAAGGATAAACATGTAAAAATATATATTGTATGTTAAGTCACGTATAAGAACGTTTACCAATATTCTTTCCTGTACAGAAATGAAAATTTCTATAGCATGAGTTGTAAAAAAGGGAGGTGCCATATTGAATGAATAGGGACAGCATACATAAAGTACCTGAATTTTGAAACACTTATATCAGGGATTTCTCTTTCTCCTGCCACTTTTCTTTATATCACACTTCTTCACATCTTTTGACAGAATTTGGGGAAACCTCTAATTTGTGAGGTTCTCAAAATAATTAAAATGAGGCATCTTTCAAAACAGGATTCCTTTAAGAGAGCCTGTTGAGTTTTGGTTGTCTTGAAAATACTGTAACTGATAAAACTGGATTGTTCTAAATTGTCATACTTTTGCATATCCTATTCCTACAAGTCTTATTCCTCCTCAATAGAGCGAAATACACCTGCTCTCAAACTACTTTCACTTGATTTCCATAGAAACCAAACCCCTCTAAAACCGAGTCACTCTGCTGAGTTTATGATTAACTTCTCCATCCAAGATGTTATTCCCTTTTTTATCCAATACCTGTTCCCCTCAAGAGGAGGGAGTAGTAAAAAAAGGGGGGGGGGACTGAAACCCAGCAGGATGCCATAGGACCTTCTTAGGCACAAAAGTCTTGTCTGTGGGAAAAGGGCTTTCAGCCTCCTAGACAAAGAGCAGATTCAAAAGGTTACTAGGAGTTCCCACTGTGACTCAGCGGAAACGGATCTGACTAGCATCCATGAGGACCCAGGTTCAATCCCTGGCCTTGCGCAGTGGGTTAAGGATCCGGCTTTGCCATGAGCTGTGGTGTAGGTCACAGACGCGGCTTGGATCCCATGTTGCTGTGGCTGCAGTGTAGGCCAGCAGCTGCAGGTCCAATTCGACTCCTAGCCTGGGAACCTACATATGCTGCAGGTGTTGCCCTAAAAAAGACCAAAAAAAAAAAAAAAAAAAAAGGTTACCAATTAGGAGACTGAAGGAATATAGGAAGAAACAGTAGTGCAGTGGGGCCTGGGCCTGGTTCTTCCTGGGGCTGCAAGCTGGGGATGTGCGTAACCAGCTGATACATGTCTCTGAGTTCTTCCCCACTCAGATGGAGGATGATAATTCAGGCTGAGCACAAGCATGTGGACCCCAGACTGGTTGGAACCAGAAGGCTGATGATTGAACACTACCCTGTTACCTCACCACCCGCCAATCAGAGGCGTGTTACCCACCCTGCAGCCCTGTCCCCAAATTTTGCCTGTAAAAACTTATTCTCTGAAACCCATAGGAGAGGTCAGGTCTTTTGAGCACAAGCCACCCATTCTCTTTGCATGGCCTTCAAAATCAGTCTTTCTTTGCTCCAAACTCCAACAGTTCAGTTTGTTTGGGCTCACTGTGTGTCAGGGTCACTGTGTGTCCCGCACAGGAACTTAACTTTGACAACACCATGACGTTAACGCTGCTGCTTTTCCTCTTTCCTCCATCTAATCTTCAATATCCTTTGCCTTCCTTCTCAATATCCTTATGCCAATTTTTACTATATCTGCAAATCTCCTTCCTGAGCTTCTTTTTCTTCTGGATACACACTTCAGCATATACACATGTTGGATGCATATAAAGGAGCCCTTGCATTTTGTAGCTCCTACTAACTCAATCTGAATATGATGAAAGAAACCTCAAAATTCAGGATGGCCCAGGATGTGAGAAGCACAGCTCTTCTCATTCCCAAATAATTGCCTCTCGTGGTTGCAGGTGATTTCTAAGTCCCCATCAGCTTGTTGAAGCAAGATCTCCGCTCACCTAACTGGCTGGTTGTCTGGTCCCACATCAACAAAGCCCATTTTCTGAAGTTTGCAGCACCTATAACGTTCATAGTGCTGAGTGTGGGTTTGCTCCTTCAAGTCTTCCATATTTGTATAAAGAAGCATATCTCGGAGCTTAACAAAGTCACAGTGATTTTCATTTTCCACTAGGCAGAAAAATATAAAGTCACAACACTTATAATCAACTCTGTCGTTCAATAAGCGTTCTTGAATGAATGCATCATGAAAAACATTTAAATGTACATCTAAGAAAATAATTCTGATTAATAGCTAGAATTCTTTTAGCCATATAACTATGGTAATATGCTACATACCATTTACAGGTAGAATTTATTTATAGACCAGGAAATTTGTTTAACATTATTAGCCAGGAAGTACCCATGTGGTGCAGTGGGTTCCAGAGCTAGTGTTGCCACAGCTATGGCACAAGTTGCAACTATGGTACAGGTGCCATCTCTGGCCCAGGAAGTTCCACATTCTGCAAGTGCAGCCAAAAATAAATAAATAAATAAGCAAGCCAAATTATAAATAGGAAACAGTAAATAACATGTTATATTAGCATATGGTTTCTGGCATAAATTTTCATTAATAATTATGTTAGTATTTTTCAAATAAATGTTCCCAAGGCATTTTGTAGAGTGCTAGCAAAGAAAATAACTTCACTAAAGTAAATAATTTTATTAAAGTAAATCCTACTAACATAAGGGCCCTAACAATTGTGTGTGATTCAGTTATTAAATTCTACTAATAAGCCATATTTATGGGAATGAATTAGTTTTCAAAATCAGTAAATTTACATAGCTCTCTCCTGTTTTGGTCTTACCCCAAAGAGTGAGCATAATATATTTTGTATTGTGTATGATATTGTAACCAAATGTAATATTCATTAAAATATGTTTTATAATTTAAAAATTTATAATATATTAATCTAAAATAACATTTTGGGAGTTCCCATTGTGGTGCAGGGGAAACGAATCCGACTAAGAACCATGAGGTTGCAGGTTCGATCCCTGGCCTCACTCAGAGGGTCAAGGACCTGGCGTTGCCATGGCCTGTGGTGTAGGTTGCAGATGTGGCTTGGATCTGGCATTGCTGTGGCTGTGGCGTGCGCCCGCAGCTACAGCTCCAATTAGATCCCTAGCCTGAGAACCTCCATATGCCATGGGTGTGGCCCTAAAAAGACAAAAAAAAAAAAAAAAAAAAAGAAAAGGAAACTAAAATAACATTTGGAAACTAGTACAGATAGAAATAATCCAATTCCCAATAATTAGTATCATTAAGTATATGAATTGGGCAATAAATGACTGCTATTACAACATTCTATTTCATCACGATGCTAGATAACTAATATAAATGTCTAGGTATAATTTACCCAAAGGTAAATTATGTTACTTTTTTTTTTCTTTTTTAGGCCACATCTGCAGCATAGTGAAGTTCCTGGGCTAGGGGTTGAATTGGAGCTGCAGCTTGTGTCAACACCAAATCCTTAACCCACTGAGCAAGGCCAGGGATCAAACCTGAGTGAGTCCTCATGGATACTAGTCAGATTCTTAACCTGGTGAGTCACAACAGGAGCTCCTATTTCTGTATTTTATTGATTGATTGATTGATTGATTGATTGCTTTTTAGGGCTGCATCCGCGGCATACAGAGGTTCCCAGGCTAGGGGTCAAATCAGAGCTGTAGCAGCTGGCCTATGCCACAGCCACGGCAATGCAGGGTCCAGATCGCATCTGTGACCTACACCACAGCTCATGGCAATGCTGGATCCTTAACCCACTGAGCGAGGCCAGGGATTGAACCTGTGTCCTCATGGATGCTAGTCAGATTCGTTAACTGCTTAGCCACGACGGGAACTCCTCCTATTACTTTATTTTAAAAATAGTTTACCATCCCTTTTTCTAGGAACCCTTAAAAATTCTTTATAAATTAGGTAGCCAGTAATTTATGTAACATATTCTAAGGGCTAGTATTTATGCTTCCCTATTATTTTGGTTTCTTCCGTGTTTTGTTTTTTGGCTATGCCCACAGCATGCAGAAGTTCCTGGTTCAGGGACAGAACCCATGCTACAGCAGTGACCTGGGCCCCAGCAGTGACAATGCCAGATCCTTAACCCACTGAGCCATCAGCAAACTCCTATGCTTCTGTGTTGTTCAAAGTTCTTTTGTTCAAAGAACTTTCCAACATTCTGAGTAAGATGTTTTATGCATAGGGAGATATCTGCATACAGCAGTTTGGGGTAAATATGAAGCTTCTGCCCGATTTCTGAATTTTTGCCTAAAGCACCATCCAGAAAATTCTCATGAGAACAAATTACAGTCGGAGTTCTCATCGTGGCGCAGCAGTTAACGAATCCAACTAGGAACCATGAGGTTGCGGGTTCGATCCCTGGCCTTGCTCAGTGTGTTAACGATCTGGCGTTGCTGTGAGCTGTGGTATAGGTCGCAGACACAGCTCGTATATGGCGTTGCTGTGGTTGTGGTGTAGGCCGGCAGCTGTAGCTCCGATTAGACCCCTAGCCTAAACTTATGCCGTGGGTGCAGCCCTAAAAAAAATAATAATAATAAAATAAAAAATAAATTACAGTCAAAATAACCATTATTGTCAATTAAACAGAATCTCTGTTCCTTATTGGTAACTGTTAGTTTGCTCTTTAGCAAAAGTTACCAATATTGACTCAAGTTAAAATTATATTTTGCTTCATATATTTATAGTTATAGATTATATAATTTTTAAAACTATTGATATTTTTAAACATAATTATTCCAGTGGGAATCTGCTCATCTTTATCATATTTACCTTGCAAAACTCCCCAAGGGTACTGACGGCCTCGGACCATCCTTTTTCCAACTTTCACTTCATCCGTACTTCCTACTATGGCAAAAGGTAAGAGTCCCTAGAAAGTAAGAGCAATTTTATTTTATTTTTTTATTTCTGATTTTTTTTTTTTTTTTGGCTTTTTAGGGCCACACCCATGGCATATGGCAGTTCCCAGGCTGGGGATCAAATCGGAGCTACAGCTGCCGGCCTACACCATAGCTACAGCAATGCGGGATCCAAGCCATGTCTGCAACCAACACCATAGCTCACGGCAACACTGGATCCTTAACCCACTGAGCGAGGCTAGGGATCAAACCCACATCTTCATGGATATTAGCTGGATTCTGTACTGTTGAGCCATGATGGGAACTCCCCGTAAGAACAATTTTAATCATGTTTCCTTATACCAATAAGATTTTCTCTGTACTCTTATTTCTGTTCTGGAAATAGCAGAGACAAGAATACATCATAAGTTTATTCAAACAAGGGATTTTATGACTTGGCATTAAGTAGGTGCAAATTAATTTCTGAAAGCATTCGGGAGACCACGCAATTGAAAACTACCTACTGAGTACAGCCTAAAGCAAGGCATCCTACTATGCGAAATACAAAGAAAACAGTTTTTTGTAGACATACTATATTTCTCACATTATCTTTATCCTGAAACACAATAAGCAAATCACTTTTAACTCCAGTACAAACTTAAGAGACAAAAGTGGGGTTCTCATCGTGGCTCAGTGAGTTAAAGAACCCAACTAGTATCCATGAGGATGTGCGTTCCATCCCTGGCCTGACTCAGTGGGTTAAATATCTGGCGTTGCCTCAAGGTGCAGCATAAGTTGCAGACGCAGCTCAGATCTCACGTTGCTGTGGCTGTGCTGTAGGCCAGTAGCTGCAGCCCTGATTCAACCCCTAGCCTGGGAAATTCCATTTGCCACAGGTATGGCCCTAAAGAAGAAAAAAATAAAAAGTAAGAAAACTGTAATAATCAGTTAAGTGAAATACAACATAAAGTATATTAATAAATAATACTACATAGAAAAATGGGAAAGAAAATTAAAAAGAAACAAAAAGGATCCAAAATAGAAAGGAATAAGTAAAACTATCTGTTCACAGAGGGTATTTTTTTAAATGTTTTTAAATTGGGATATCATTGACATGTTACATATTAGTTTCTGGCATACAACATAATGATTCAATATTTGTATACATTATAAAATGATCACCACAGTAAGTCTAGTTAACATCCATTGCCAAAGTTTCCATCCTGGCACAGTGGAAACAAATCTGACTAGGAACCATGAGGTTGCATGTTCGATCCCTGGCCTCCCTTAGTGGGTTAAGGATCCGGCTTTGCCGTGAGCTGTGATGTAGGTCACAGATGTGGCTCGGATCCTGCATGGCTGTGGTGTAGGCTGGCAGTTATAGCTCCGATTAGACCCCTAGCCTGGGAACCTCCATATGCCGCAGGTGCAGCTCTAAAAGGATAAAAAACAGAACAAAAAATCCATTGCCACACACATCACATAGTTACAATTGTTTTCTTGTGATGAGATCTTTTTGGATCTTCCCTCCTAGCAACTTTCAAATATACAGTTCAGAACTATGAACTAGGGAGACCGCACTGTGTACCACGCCCCAAGGGATTATTTATCTTAGAACTGAAAATCTGTGCCTCTTAGCACCTTCACCCACTTTGCCCACCCCCTGACCCTTGCTTCTGGCAACCACCAACTGTAACTATGAGTCCAATTTTTTTTTTCTTTTTAGTGCCACACCCATGGCATATGGAAGTTCCCAGATTAGGAATCAAATTGGAGGCACAGCTGCAGACCTATGCTACAGCCACAGTAATGCAGGATCAGAGCCGCTTCTGTGACCCGCACCACAGCTCACAGCAACGCCAGATCCCCGACCCCCTGAGTGAGGCCAGGGATCGAACCCGCCTCCTCATGGATACTAGTCAGATTCGTTTCCACTGCACCACAACCAGAACTCCTGAGGTCAGATTTTTGTTTGTTTGTGTGTGTCTTTTAGATTCCAAGTGTAAGTGAGATCATATGGTATGTGTCTTTCTCAGATCTGACTTATTTGACTTAGTATACTGCCCTCAAGGTCCATTCATGTCACAATTGTCAACACTTCATTGAGTAATATTCCGGTGTGTGTATGCCACGTCTTTATCCATGAATGTTAAGACTTTTCTATTTCTCTGAAAACTGCCATTGGAATTTTGACAGGGATTTCATTAAATCTGCATATTGATTTGAGTAGTGTGGACATTTTAACAACAAAGTGAAGAGAGGAAGAACAGATTGGGAGAAAATATTTGCAAATCATATATCTCATAAGGAATATAAAAGAACTTTTACAACTCAATAATAAAAAGATAAAAGCCCAATTAAAAATGGACAAAGGGTTTGAGTAAATGTTTCTTCTGAGATGATAAAGTAATAGGCAATAAAAACAGAAAAAGGCCCAATATGGTATAGTTTCATTCCGTGATACATCCAGAATGGAGAGATCTGAAGAGAAAGAAGCTGATTCCTGGTTTCCTAGGGTTGGTGGAGAGGAGGGCTGACAGGTAGCGGGGGAGAACCTAAAGAGTATACGGTCTCTTTTTGAGATAATAAAAAATATTCTGGGAGTTCCCTTTGTGGCTCAGTGGTTAACGAATCCGACTAAGAACCATAAGGTTGTGGGTTCAATCCCTGGCCTTGCTCAGTGGGTTAAGGATCCGGCGTTGCCGTGAGCTGTGGTGTAGGTTACAGACGCAGCTCAGATCCCGCGTTGCTGTGGCTGTGGCGAAGGCCAGCAGCTACTGTTCCTGTTAGACCCCTACCCTGGGAACCTCTATATGCCGCGGGTGTGGCTCTACATAAAGGCAAAAAAGACAAAAAATATATATATATATATTCTGGAGTTCCCATCATGGCTCAGTGCTAACAAACCCAATTAGGATCCATGAGGATGAGTTCTATTCCTGGCCTCACTCAGTGGGCTAAGGATCCAGCATGGCCATGAGCTATGGTGTAGGTCACAGACATGGCTCAGATCTTGCATTGCTGTGGCTGCGGCTGTGGCCAGCAGCCATAGCTCTGATTTGACCCCTAGCCTGGGAACTTCCATATGCTGCAGGAAGCAAAAAAGCAAAAAAAAAGTCCTAAATTTAGTTTTGGTGGTGGTTGCACGTATCTGTGATTAGGCTAAAAATCACTAAATTTTATAATTTTAATGGGTGAATCACAGTATGTGAACTGTATCTCATTAAAACTCTTTTTATTTATTTTTTGTCTCTGTAGCGCTGCAGCGACGGCATATGGAGGGTCCCAGGCTAGGAGCCAAATTGGAGCTGTAGCCACAAGCCTACTTCACAGCCACAGCGATGCTTGATTCGAGCCACATCTGCGACCTACACCACAGCCTACAGTGACTGCCGGATCCTTAACCCACTGAGCAAGACCAGGGATTGAACCCTTGTCCTCATGGATGCTAGTTGGATTCGTTAGCCACTGAGCCATGATGGGAACTCCCTCCAAACTCTTTTTAAAAGAACTGATGTTCAGCAAACATTTTTTAAAATCAAGAAAGTGAAACATTTTCCCACACTGGCTTTGGGGGAAAAAATACCTTACAATCCCTCTGTCAGATACAAATGACACTGTTACTAACATTGTTACTTAAAAGTTACATTTTCATCCCCACATGCAAAATAGAATTGATATTCAATGGCTGGAAGCTTACATTCATGGAATAGTTCACATTAGCATCAGCTTCATCATCTGTTGGGAACTGGTATATCTGGATGCCGTTACTAACCAATTCACTCATTATCTTACACTTAAATTTCTGTAAATCACTTTTAGAAATGGTATCTGCTTTGGCAATCAGTGGTATAATGTTCACCTATGAAAAAGGAAACAAACAAAATCTCACCATTGAGCATTTGCTATTAAGCCTGGAATTATTACAGTCAAAACCTCACAATCTCTGATGATAAACTTTCATGACTAGATAACCACTGGCTATTATGACTTCTTCACAAAATTGCTTTCCCAAATCATCAGGACTTTTCAAGAGGAATCTTTGATCACAATTCAGGTGTAGAAGTCTCCATTTTCTTCTCAAACTTTCTTACACTTCCAGCACATCTGGAGTTAGTAAAATGAAAGTGGTGGGATGAAGTAGTCTGTTTAATTCATTATCATTTTGTTTCTTTTAAACTGAGCGTTAAAAAGTCAGAAGAGGCCTTTCATCAAACTGTAGAATAGGAGTTCCCTGGTGGTGCCATGCAGGTTAAGGATCTGGTGTTGTCACTGCTATGGCTCAGGTGGCTGCTGTGGCACAGGTTCAGTCTCTGGTACAGAAACTTCCACACGCCATAGGTGAGCCCCCCTCCCAAAAAAATCTATAGATCAGATTAATTCTGTCCTTCTATCTGTCATTCATTTGCATCACTCTCTCCATAAGTCCATCTTAAATAATATCCCATTTTCCCAGATCCTTGTCCTGCCTAGATATCTTTGCAGATAGATCTACTTGCATTTGCCAAAAAACGCCTGAAAATAACAGACTTTTTTTGTTACCATACTCTAAAGGCTTACTGTGTGTATGCGTGTGTACCGCCTTACTAACAAAAAAAGTTCATTTGTAATTTGTGAAAAGAGATTATTTCCATATTGCATATTTGAGGTTGAAATTTTATTCTTAAGCTTTCCTTCCTAGCCCTGCGGTAGTATCATTCCTGCCTCAGTGACCTTACATCTTAATAATTAAACTTTGTAGGAAATGACAATATAAAGTTCTAAAATATGCTTTGTTACCGTTAAAACAAATCATTGCTATTAAATTATAGCCATAATATTAAGTTCTGCAATACAGTAGAAGTGTGTAAAAAGTCAGCTTTAGGACTACTGCTTTTGTTTTAGATCCCTCAAAATACATTTTTATTTATTTATTTACTTTTTGGAGATTTAAGAAATAGAGTATTAAACCTAGATCTCAAGCTTTCATCTACATGCAGGTTTAAAACAATAAAGCTTCTTATCTCAATTCTTGAACTTCACATATTGTTTTCCAGGAGATGTGGTCCACACATGGAGGATCATGATCATGAAAAGTTTCAAGTTTCACATCATCAGCGGTACCAGGTAAATATTAATGGGATTATTTTATAGTAATAAAGAGTAAGTTCTAGTTCAAAAACATAGTCGATGACCATGACCTGAATTATGATTTAGTCACAAGCCCCTAAATTTTATTTTAGTTTTTTATTTATTTATTTTTATTTTTTCTTTGGTTTTGTTTTTTAGGACTGCACCCACGGCATATGGAAATTCCTGGGCTAGGGATCTAATCCGAGCTACAGTGGCCGGCCTACACCACAGCCACAGCACGCCAGATCCAAGACAAAAAATTTTTTGTCTGGATGCTAGTCAGATTGGTTTCTGCCGAGCCATGACAGGAACTCCTGGAGACAGAATCTTTAAAGAGGTGATTTAAAATGATTTAAAATGACAATGTAAAATTCTAAAATATGTTTTATTACTGTTAAAATAAATCATTGCTATTACATTATAGCTATAATATTAAGTTCTGCAGTACAGTAGAAGTGTGTAAAAGGTGATTTAAAATGACAGTATCAAAACAAGGCCATTAGGATAAACCCTAATCCAATACCATGAGTGTCCTCATAAAAAGGGAAAACTTGGGAGTTCCTGTCGTGGCTCAGTGGAAACGAATCTGACTAGCATCCATGAGGATGGAAGTTGGATCCCTGGCCTCGCTCAGTGGGTTAAGGATCCAGCATTGCTGTGAGCTGTGGTGTAGGTTGCAGATGCGGCTGGGATCTGGCATTGCTGTGGCTGTGGCGTAGGCTGGCGGCTACAGCTCTGATTAGACCCCTAGCCTGGGAACCTCCACATGCCTCGGGTGCGGCCCTAAAACGAAAAAAGACCAAAAAAGGGGGGGGGATTGAACACACAGAAACATCAGATGCGTGTACAAAGGAAAGATTATGTGAGGTCAGTGAGGAAGTGGCCACCTGCTACCTGAAAAGAGAGATTTCTGAAACAACAAAACTTGGTGACATCCTGATCTTGAACTTCTAGCCTTCAGAACTGTGAGCAAATAAATTTCAGTTGTTTAAATTGCTAAGTCTGTGGGAGTTCCCGTCGTGGCGCAGTGGTTAACGAATCCGACTAGGAACCATGAGGTTGCGGGTTCGATCCCTGGCCTTGCTCAGTGGGTTAAGGATCCGGCGTTGCCGTGAGCTGTGGTGTAGGTTGCAGACGCGGCTCGGATCCTGCGTTGCTGTGGCTGCGGCGCAGGCCAGTGGG
>PVHT021183583.1:957081-993769 GCA_004024745.2 Catagonus wagneri
AAAAAAAGGGGGGGGGGGTTGAACACACAGAAACATCAGATGCGTGTACAAAGGAAAGATTATGTGAGGTCAGTGAGGAAGTGGCCACCTGCTACCTGAAAAGAGAGATTTCTGAAACAACAAAACTTGGTGACATCCTGATCTTGAACTTCTAGCCTTCAGAACTGTGAGCAAATAAATTTCAGTTGTTTAAATTGCTAAGTCTGTGGGATTTTTATATGGTATCCCCAGGAACAAACACAAATACTTTCAAAAGTAACAGAAAAAAGGAGTTTCCATCATGTCTTATCGGTAATGAACCTGACTAGGATCCGTGAAGATGCAGGTTCGATCCCAAGGTTCGATCCCAAGGTTCGATCCCTAGGCTACATAGGCAGCTTGGATCTGGTGTTGCTGTGGCTATGGTGTAAGTTCAGCCCCTAGCCTGGGAACTTCCATATGCGGCAGGTGCAGCCCTAAAAAGACCAAAAATTTTTAAATTAAAAATTTAAAAAAGAGTAACAGAAAAAAACGGTATGTACACATATTACAGCATAACAAATGCTTGTGTGCAAAGGCCTTCAAGACCTGCATTATTTCAAAATAAGTATCAAAGCTTGGTAGGTTGAATGGATTTACCAAACGCACCTTAGTGTCAATGTTCTTCATGGTTAACAGATCAAGGGGCTTCAGAGAGTGTCCAGTAGGTGAAATGAAGTAAAGGCACACGTGGACACGGGAATCATGGTAATCAGCAAAAGAACGTTTAATTTTCCATTCTTCTTGAAGATAGGACTCAAATTGAGCATCTATGTAGTCGACAATTGGATGGTAGCTGGAAAAATAATTATTTAAATATTTAGCATACCAGAATTAGTATCATCTGAAGTCTGCACTTTTTTTTACCGCATAAGATATAGTTAATATGTGTACTCACTAGTTTGCCACAGTGGTCAAAATGTGCATAACATGTCCTTACAAAGATAACAACTAAAAACCAATAAAAAGACCCCTTGTGGAGTTCCCGTCGTGGCACAGCAGAAACGAATCTGACTAGGAACCATGAGATTGCGAGTGTCATCCCTGGCCTCACTCAGTGGGTTAAGGATCCTGCGTTGCTGTGGCTGTGGTGTAGGCTGGCAGCTGCAGCTCTGATTGGATCCTAGCCTGGGAACCTCCATATGCTGCAGGTGTGGCCCTAAAGAGCAAAAAAAAGTTCCTTTGTTTCTAGAAATGGCAAAATGAGCTATCAGCTCAATGCAATCCCAATCAGAAACCAAATTTTTTTATATGTGTACATAGGTAAAGTCAAAGAAACCAAGACTGCTCAAGACATACTGAAAAAAACCTAGGGAGGTATATTCTTTATAATCAGGTCTTACGATGAAGCTAAAATAAGTAACACAGCAAGGTATCAGCACAATGATAAATACATTAAAACACAAGAGGATTTCTGGATTTGATAGAACTGGTTCTATGTCACAACTGCGGGGGTGGATATGCAATTCTATATATTCTTTAAAACCCGTAGAAATATACATCACAAAAATTGAGTCTTTTTCCTTTTCTGGCCACCCCACACGGCCTATGGAAGTTCCCAGTCCAGGGATCGAATCTGAAGCTGTGACCTATAGCAACACTGGATCTTTAACCCACTGCACTGGGCTAGGGATTGAACCAGCACCTTAACAGAGACAAGCCAGGTCATTAACCCACTCCGCCACAGCAGGAATTCCCCAAAATTGAGTCTTACACTATGGAAAATTTAAAAAGAGTAAGTTTAGCATCATGACCACATCTCTCCTTTTGTCACCCCCCCCCTTTTTTTTTAATTTGCTTTTTAGGGCCACACCTATTGCATATGGAAGTTCCCAGGCCTGGGGTCGAATTGAACCTACAACTGCCAACGTACACCACAGCCACAGCAACATGGGATCTGAGCCACATCTGTGACCTACACCACAGCTCATAGCAACGCCAGATCCTTGACCCAGGGACTGAGGCTAGGGATCGAACCCGCATCCTCATGGATCCTAGTCAGATTTGTTAACTGCTGAGCCATGAAAGGAAGCCCCTTGTCACCCTTTTTAACAAGGAATAATTGAATCCACCCACAAACAAACAAACAAAAGAACTGAATCCTGCAGGGAATTCTTCAACTGTCTCTTCTTTATATGTTTCACATAAATCATTTCATACTTATTGGAACTTAAGTACGTGTTTAAAAGTCTGTCTTTACCCAGGGGTATGCTGGTGAATGTTTAAAGCATGGCCCTCTGGAAGGGGGAAAAAAAAAGACTATTTGTAGCATTTGCCTATTTCTGTGTTTCTTTTTTTTTTTTTGTCTTTTTGCCTAATCTAGGGCCGCACCCGCGGCATGTGGAGGTTCCCAGGCTAGGGGTCTAACAGGAGCAGTAGCTGCCAGCCTTCGCCACAGCCACAGCAATGCGGGATCCGAGCCGCATCTGCAACCTACGTCACAGCTCACGGCAACACCGGATCCTTAACCCACTGAGCAAGGCCAGGGATCGAACCTGCAAGCTCATGGTTCTTAGTCAGATTTGTTAACCACTGAGCCATGAAGAGAACCTCGATTTCTGTGTTTCGAACACTTCTGCCTTGGCTAATTTCAAGCTTCCCAAATGACGTCATTAAATGTAGAACCGAGCAGAAATGTGTACAATTCGCTCTCATAAGGTTGTATGAACCAATTTTAGCACACCACTGCATCTAACACCAGAAAAGTCACTACATGAGAAAAGATTTCCACTCTGAAAGCTAACTTTAGCTCACTAGAGGAGTAGAATGTAATAATGAATAATGAATATGCATCCATTCAAAGAAGATAAGAATAGAAAGCTATTGCTATGTCACAGTTTATTTCCCTCTTACGCAGATAGTTTAAATCAACACAAAAATTTTAAAAAGTCCCAATAGTACCAGAGGATAAGTAAGGAAATAAGTTAAAACTAATATAAACTACATCAATAATTTTTTGCTATAATTGGTTAATTTAAAGATCTTGTAAGCGGAGTTCCCCTTGTGGCTCAGTGGGTTAACAACTCAACATAATGTCTGTGAGGATGCGGGTTCAATCCCTGACCTCGCTCAGTGGGTTAAGAATCTGTAGGTCACAGATGCAGCTCAGATCTGGTGTTGCCATGGCTGTGGTGTGGCCTGCACATGCAGCTCCAGTTTGACACCTACCCTGGAAACTTCCATATGCCGCAGGTGCGGCAGTAAAAAGAAAAAAAAATCTAAAAATCTTGTATGGGAATCAGAAAACTGGATTAAAAATCAATTTCATGATAAGAGAATGTTCCTTAGAAAAGAATTACTATCTGGGAGGAAACTGAAATTTTCAATTGCTTCAGAAATAAAAATAAAAATAACATTTTAAGGAGTTCCTATCGTGGCTCGGTGGAAACGAATCCGACTGGCATCCATGAAGACGCAGGTTCAATCCCTGGCCCCGCTCAGTTGGTTAAGGATCTGTCATTGCCATGAGCTGTGATGTAGGTCGCAAATGCAGCTTGGATCTGGTGGTTGCTGTGGCTGGGATGTAGGCCGGCGGCTATAGCTCTGACTGGACCCCTAGCCTAGGAAACTCCATATGCCGCGGGTGCAGCCCTAGATAAGGCAAAAAGACAAAAAAAAAGATTAAAAAAAATTTTTTTAAGTTAAAATAAGAAAACACTCACCTGGATTCCTTGTTTATTTGATCACCATACCCCACTGTTTTCACCACAGTTAATTTCAACTGAACATTGCTTTCCTGAAGTTCATGTGTCTGAATTTTAAGTCCAACATTTGAGTAAAAATGTGAGGATTTTTTGTCTTTCAAATTAGTATTGAACAGTGTGTCAATCAATGTTGATTTTCCAATCCCAGTTTCCCCTGTATAGATACATCAAAGCAGCATAAGACATCTGAGAAGAAGTAACACCCAACCCCCTAGAGTGGTTTAAAGGGTCTTAAATACTTCAAAGGCTGGAGTGTTCTTGGAAGTATGCTTGCTGATCCTGACTCCCTCGGTCATTAACATAATATAGAAAGATAATATTCACAAAGCTCTATCAGCTTTCAAAGAGCACCAAAACATTAAAAAAAAAAAAAGCCCAAGTAACATAACTAAGAAGATAACGTTCTGAGTTCCCGCAGTGGCTTGGGGGCAAAGAATCCCAACTAGGAACCATGAGGTTGCGGGTTCAATCCCTGGCCTCACTTACTGGGTTAAGGATCCGGTGTTGCCATGAGCTGTGGTGTAGAACAATCTCTTGGGATAGAACATGATGGAAGACAGTATGAGAAAAAGAATGTTTATATACCTATATACATATGTACATATATGTGTATTATATATATATGTGACTGTGTCATATGTTGTACAGCAGAAATTGGCACAACATTGTAAATCAACTATACTTAAAAAAAAAACTTTAAATAATTGCTCAAAAAAAAAGAGATGGAAACCAGTACAAACACGAAGACATAGTCCTAAGTTAACAGCACCAGTGTTACACTGCTTAAGATACGTTGAAATGAGTATTTAGGAAAAGTAAGAAATAATTCACGTGAGGAGTTTGGCACTTACCCACACAGAGAATATTAAAAAAGAATCCTTGTTGAACAGATTTGTTCACCAACTGATGAGGCAAACAATCAAAACCAAAATGACCAAGCATGGTTAAGCCACGGATATTATCTTCTTTTTGCTTAAAGAAAAAAAACGAACAAAAATATTTTAAGTAGGATAGAAAATAACATTTGAGAGTATAACTATACTAACATGTCAAAGAAAGGGAACTGAATATCACTGGACTCTCATACCTCAGCCAAGATGCAAATGAAGTAAATTCGTGAGAAGAGAGATCTTTGTCCAGACACAGATTTTGTCATTATGTTTATAAATAGTGACTCTATCTCTGATCACACTTAAATAGACTATGTGAGAATATCTTTACCTTTAAGAAGACAATAGACCAAAAGTAAAGGAATGGAAAAAGATATTTCACGCAAATGGCTATCAAAAGAAAGCAAAGGCAGCTATACTTATTTCAGACAAAATAAATTATAAGGAGGACAATCTATCAAGAAGATGTGCCTATTATAAATATGTACTCAACACTGGAGCACTTAAACATACAAAGTAAATACTATCAGAAGTAAAAGGAGGCATTCCTGTCGTGGATTAGCGGTAATGAACCTGATTAGTATCCATAAGGATGCAGGTTTGATCCCTGGCCTAGCTCAGTGGGTTAAGGATCTGGCATTGCCATGAGCTGTGGTGTAGTTGCAGACACAGCTTAGCTCCCATGTTGCTGTGGCTGTGTTGTAGGCTGGCAGCTGTAGCTCCAATTCAACCCCTATCCTGGGAACTTCCATATGCATCCATATGCATGGGTGTGACCCTAAAAGACAAAAAAGAAAAGAAAAGAAAAGAAAAATAACAAAGCAGTAGCAGTTGGGACTTGAATACGCCATTCTCATCAATGCATAGGTCACTCAGATGGAGACTGATAAGGAAACAGCAGATTTAAGTGAATAGGACCTAACAGGCATATACAAAACACTCCATCTAACAGCTGCCTAATACACTTTTTTCTCAGGTACACACAAAACATTTTCTAGGGTATATCATATATTAAGCCACAAAACAAGTCTCAGTGGATTCAAAATGATAGAAATAATATCAAGTATCATAAATATATGCAAGACATTTACACTGAAAACTGCAAAAGAATAAGAGCAATTAAGATAGAACTAAATAAATGGAAATATACATCATGTTTATATATTGGAAAAACTGTTAACATTAAGATGTTCTCTCTCGCAATATGTATTCAAATGCAATTTTTTTTTTTTTTTAGGGCCACAACCATGGCATACAGGTGTTCCCAGGCTAGGGGTCAAATCAGAGCTGTAGGCAATACAGGATCTGAGTTGCATGTGTGACCTACAGCACAGCTCACAGCTACACTGGATCCTTAACCCACTGAGCAAGGCCAGGGAGCGAACCTGAGTCCTCATGGATGCTAGTCAGATTCGTTTCCATTGAGCCAGGATGGGAACTCCACTTTGAGCTCTTTGAGATAGAATTTTATTCATTTTATATTCTTTCTTTCTTTAGGCCTCATCCCCAGCATAAGGAAATTTCTTGGCCAGGGCTCAAATCCGAGCCACAGTTGCAACCTACACTACAGCTGCAGCAATGCCAGATCTTTTTCCCAGTGTGCCACAGCAGAACTCCCATTTTATATCCTTAATTCCTAGCTCACAGTAGGCTCTCAGTAGGTACTGGTTGTATTAGTACATGCTAAATGAACAATGAATGGGTAGGGATTGGGTCCTACCTGAGTCCTGTGTGGTCCCAACCAGGAATCCAGGAATCAACCAAGGATTAACTAATAAAAATTCCATGGGGATATGACATTTAAACAGATCATACGTAGTAATGCTAAACTGAAAATATAATCAAATACGAAAAATTCAATTTGTTACTATTTGTGCTCTTCTAAGAGAGAGTTTAACATACGTAGTAATTTCTGAATTCTCCACTCAAAAGAGAACATTCCGATCCCTATATAATCTGAAGATTGTATGTAATGTAACAATAATAGATTTGGACACTCACTGTTCTGTCTGACTTATTAGACTCCTTTGTAATAGACTTCTCTCATTTTAAAAACTGTAGCTCAGTGAGAGACCAGATCGAAGTACTCTGTGTATCCATAGAACAAAATACAGCCCATTTTCTTATCAGGAAAAGACCAGAAACCTTGGCCTCATTAACTCTGAGTTTTCACCAACAAAGTGAATAGGACGAACAAGGGTTTCCACAGAATCATCACTAATACTTAACAAATTTATTTATTTATTTATTTTCTTGTTAGGGCCATACCTGCAACATATGGAAGTTTCCAGGCTAGAGATCAAATCAGGGCTGCAGCTGCGAGACTACACCACAGCAACAGTAATGCCAGATCTGAGCCACATCTGCCACCTCTGCTGCAGCTTGCGGCAATGCCGGATCCTTAACCCACTGAACGAGGCCAGGGACTAAACCTGCATCCTTGTGGATACTAGTCGTGTTCTTAATCTGCTGAGCCACAACGGGAAATCCTATAATATTTATTTTTATAAAATTCCAATATAGTCTATGTAGAATACTTAGATATTTCCTATTCTACTAATTTGGAATTTGTGATCATTTACATCTTGTTCTTGAATTCACCTTTGTACCATCCACAAATAAAGCAAATTAAGAAGTAAGCAAGGTAGGTATGTAAAACTATAAGGTTTAACGTGCTATTAAAAGGATTATTTCATATGCATTCGCATGAAACTGAAATGCTAGTCATCTATTCTTTTAATCCATCATGATATCAAGGACACACAGACCACATCTAGCAAATGTGTCCATAGAATGATAATCCGTAAACTGTAAACAGCTCTACAAGCTCTGACAAGCCCTGATGTTTATCCTGTACTCACTGAATGTGGTTTTCCAGTGACATGGGAAAAGGTAGCTGAATAAGAAAAGTCACTAGTCATTGTGAACCTTAGGGACAGTCACTGGTGTCTGTTTTCTTCTCTGTAAGATGAAAACATTTGACTAGGTAAGTTTAAAATTCTTTTACATATTAATGTCCTCTAAGTCAAAGAGTGGTATTTGTGAAGAGCCTACCATTTCAATGAGAATAAAAGCCATGCAGAAAAAAATTAAAATACCTGTTAATATCACATTACATATCTCTTGTTCATAATACTTACCTTCCCTTTTTTCTTAGGGCCTCACCCACCGCATATGGAGGTTCCTAGGCTAGGGGTCCAGTTGGAGCTGTAGACACTGGCCTATGCCACAGCCACAGCAACTGGGGATGCAAGCCGTGTCTGCACCCTACACCATAGCTCACAGCAATGCTGGATCCTTAACCCACTGAGCAAGGCCAGGGATTGAAGCCACGTCCTCATGGGTACTAGTCACGTTTGTTAACCACTGAGCCACGACGGGAACTCCCACCTCTCTGTTCTTTGATCAAAGACAAAAACTTTTCTTTACTTTCTGAACCCAACTCAGTCTCCTTCTATTGGTGAGCCAGGTAGGAGGACCCTTGTTGGGGCCCAGTGCCAAAGGGTTAGTGATAGTTTCAGAAAAGCAGTGAAGATGAATATTGGATCAAGTGTGATTTTAAAAATATGGCTGATAGAAAAATGATAATAGAATAAGCCATTCACTATGGAAACGTAACTGTGAGAGAGGAAGGGAAAAAATACAATAGTCTGATGGTTCAGACTAAGATACAGGAAACCATGCACGACTGGAGGAAGAGAAATAACCAAAAAGAGAGCCATTAGTTAAGTCATAAAAAACACACTGCTTGTTGCCTCTGGGCTGGAAAAGCAAGGAGATCCTACTGTATAGCACTGGGAACTATGTCTAACCACTTGTGATGAATCCATGTATGTATGTGTAACCCTGTCACCACGCTGTACAGCTGGGTATAATGTAAAAATAAAAAAAAAAATGAAAAAATGAAAAAAAACAGAAATGTTAAAAAAAAAACCACTACTTACCATAGCATAATATTCATGTATCTGTTTGATATTTTGGTTAAAAATAGTTCTAAAATCCAGTTTTTACCCATTCAAACTTCCCACTCTCTCTTTTGGTGTAAAATTTTATGTGCATTATTATGTCTTCCCCAGCTTAGAGGCTCATCTTAAACTGGAACTTAATCTCCCACTCAGTAACTGAAAAGCAGCCAGCCAGCCACTTCCTAAAATAACTTCATTTGCAAGTTATTTATCATCAGTACCTAAAGTTCTAGAAGCACATACATCAGAGTAGGGTTATTCTCATCTACTGGGAGGTTCTGGAGTTTCCATTTGTAATTCTTTGGTGTTAAATTCTTTTGCACTACTGAAAAATTTCTGCAGACGCAAGAAACATGCAACAATTATTTAAAGCAGCATTAATGTTCAAATCCAATCAGTATAAAAGTTAACTCATGTCCAGACATAACAAACATAAGCCTTGATCATCCAGATCTGTATCAGTTTTCTGAGTCAATATTTTGAAGCTATCCAATCTCGTTGAAGTACTAAATGGAGAGTTCTTCTTAAAAGATATACTCAACTGTATCTTCATCATCGGGTACTTGTGTGGACATACATATTGGTTTTTCTGCCATGTCAGACAGAAGGAGCTGAAAACAAAGACACAAAAACCTTGAAAAGATCATTTTTTTTTTTTTGGCACCACACCCACGACATATGGAAGTTCCCAGGGCAGGGGTCGAAACGGAGCTACAGCTGCCAGCCTATACCACAGCCACACCAAATGCTTAACCCACTAAGCAAGGCCAGGGGTCAAACCCACAACCTCATGGTGCTTAGATTTGTTTCCGCTACACCACGATGGGAACTCCTGAACAGGTTACTTTAAAAGGTTACCTTCCTACAGTATAATTTAGATCAACAAGGGAGTGTAATACAGACGTTATCCCAAGTTTTGGCTTTCAGTCCGCACTATTAATCCATTTTAAACTGAAGCTCTCTTGCTAGTCAGCCTCCTATATAATAAATAATATATAATATTCAACTTACATAGCAATCATTTAATCATAAACACACAAAAAAATCTTAAAAAAAAGGTAAGCCCCCAAAGAACAAAGAGCATTCTTCTTTTTTAAAGGGCTCCCTGGGACTTCCTATAGTGGCTCAGCAGAAACGAATCTGACTAGCATCTGTGAGAATGAAGGTTCTATCCCTGGCCTTGCTCAGTGGGTTAAGGATCGGGTGTTGCCGTGAGCTGTAGTGTATGTAGTTGCAGACGTGGCTTGGATCTGGCATTGCTATGGCTGTGGTGTAGGCCAGTGACTATAACTCCAATTTGACCCCTGACTTGGGAACCTCCACAGGCCACCCTTAAAAAAAAAAGGGGGGGGGAATAAAGGGCTCTCTGGCCATGAGAACGGGAAATAGGCAACTTGGCTTTTCTTTTTCACATTTTTTTTTTAGTGAAGTATAGGTGATTTGCAGTATTAGTTTCAGGTGTACAACATAATGACTCAGTATTTTTATAGATTATAGTCCATTTAAAATTGTTACAAAATAATGGCTCTATTCCCTGTGCTGTGCGATATATCTTTGGTGCTTATTTATTTTATCCCTAGCTGGTTATGTCTCTTAATCCCGTACCCCTATATGGCCCCTCTCCCTTCCCTCTTAAAAAGTGCTAAAAGAACCGAGAAGACACTTAGAATTACTTACCTTTCCATAGCAGCTTAGCAGGGAAGGCTAGGATGTTGGAGTGTACTTATTGAAGGAGAAGTTGGAAAGCAGAGCTTATAAAAATCTAAACAACTCCCTTAGACGTGGAACCAAATTAGTAACAGTTGTCATTTATGAAGCACTTTCTCTGTTCCCAGAGTTGTGTTGAGTGCTTATAGGCTTTACCTCCCTTAGTCCTCAAAGTAGATATAAGATACGCCTGTTTTCATCACCATGTACCTAAGGAGAAAATTCAGAATCAGAGAAAGTAACTTACTTGCTCACGATTTCAGCTGTGCGGCAGACACGGGTCTGAACTGACTCCAAAGCTGATGTCCTTTCTACTGTCCCCAGTTGTGGACTAATTGTTCACTGTGTTTGCCACAGTTGAAACAAGGGAGGAGAGCGGCGAGAGATCACGCTGTGCTGATTTCTAGGCAGAACCTCCTGAGAAGGACGTGCTACCCTACTTTTGAGTATGACACAAAGATACTGAGACTATGAGGCATGTTTTTAAAGGAAATATTGACAATTCCTGTCATGACTCAGCGGTAATGAAGCCAACTAGAATCCATGAGGACACGAGTTTGATCCTTGGTCTCGCTCAGTGGGTTAAGGATCCAGCATTGCTGTGAGCTGTGGTGCAGGTCGAAGATGCAGCTCAGATGTGGTGTGGCTGTGGTGTAGGCCAGCAGCACTGACCGGACACCTAGCCTTTGAACTTCCACATGCAGTGGGTTTGCCAACACCCCCCCCCCCCGAAAAAGACAATAAAGTTGACTTCTAAAAAAATTTAAAAATAAAAGGAAATATATATGAGTATAGCAAAGAGAAAAGCAAGCAAAATTAAAGGATGGTGCTGGAGTTCCTGCTGTGGTGCAGTGGGTTAAGGATCTGGCATTGACTCTGGTGGCAGGGAAGGGGGATCCCTGGCCTGGGAACTTCCATATGCCGTGGGTGCTGCCATTAAAAAAAAAAAAAAGAAAAAGAATGGTTCTGTACCATAGTCTTTTCACTTGATATATCTTGAGGATTATTCCACTTTAGTATACAAATTTACCTCATTTTTCCCTAAGGGTAAATAGTGTATTGTTCTGTGGTGTGATTTACTTTCGTCTATATGAAGGTTCTATATTATTTAGCAAAACATTAATCATGGGTATTGCAATGATTCACAGCCTTTAATTACAATCAATAGTAAACACCTAGACCACTGAAAAAGGGTTGTTTCTTTCTTTCTTTCTTTTTTTGGCCACAACAACGCCCTGTGGAAGTTGGCCCAGGATCCAACCCGTGCCAATAGCGGCCAGATCCTTATCCCACTGTTCCTCAAAGGGTCTTCTGGGTCGTTTCTTAACTTCTTACACTTAGCTTAGCTTATAACTAAAGTTACTATAAATTTAAGACTCTCAAGTTTCACTTATGCAGATGGAAAAAGTCTGGAGATCTAATGTACAGCATGATCATTGTAATTAATAATACTCTCCTGTATACTTGAAATTTGCTAAAAGAGTAGATCTTAAATGTTCATCCCCCCTCCCAACACACACACACACACACACACACACACACACACACGTAACTATGTGAGGTGATAGATATGTTAGGTTGACTGTGGCAGTCATTTCACAATGAATACATATATCAAAACATCGCACTGTACAGCTTAACTCAATACAATTTTTATTTGTCTATTATATCTCAATAAAGCTGTAAAAAAGAAAAAAAATTTTAAATAAGAGTATCACCGTGTAACTGCTAAATTCTTGGCAAGACTGCAGAAGATGGTTTGGAAACTATAGATACAAATTATCTTGTATTTTAAAACCTAATTAATGG
This sequence comes from Catagonus wagneri, assembly GCA_004024745.2. NCBI lineage: Eukaryota > Metazoa > Chordata > Mammalia > Artiodactyla > Tayassuidae > Catagonus > Catagonus wagneri. The sequence goes on from PVHT021183583.1 coordinate 969,175, forward strand.
TTCCTTAAACAAATAGAGGTTTACTTTTCTCACATAAATGTAGAGGGGACGTTTACAAAGCACGGTGTCTGGGCCCCTGGGGATCCCTGACACTCTTTCAGGGGGCCCATAAGTCTATTTTTTCCCCCAGTAATACTAAGGTAATTTGCCTTTTCCACCATGTGGACATTCACACCGATGGTTCCAAAGCAGTGGTGGGTTAAAATGCTGCTACTTTAATAAAGGTGGTTATTATACTGTATACAAGTATGAGTAAAACAAGGAATGTGATCGTGAGAAATAGTAACTCCTTGTTTTATGGAACAGCAACTTCAACTGCGAAAACAACAGACAAATATTAGTTTTTTAGACTTGGTTATTTCTAAGTTTCTTGAAAATGAATGAAGTGTGCTTTGTAACATGAAAGAAAGTAGCTGGAAACATATGTTGTAAATGATAAAAGCTGACCTCAAAGTTTTTGGAGAATTTGTATCCACCCTCTTCACAGCTTCCTAATACAAACTTTCCCTAAAAGATTAGTGATGATATTAACAAATACAAATTTTTTACATTGTGTAATGATATACGTCAGCATGAAATAAACTAGGGTTTTCCCGCCTCAGAAATGTCAACATTTGGAGCTATATAATCCTTTGTTGTGGAGGGCAGCTGTGTGCATTGTAAGATGTTTAGCAATACCTCAGACCTCTACCTAGTAGTTGTCAATAGCAACCCCAGAGTGTGACAATCAAACCTCTTTCTAGATATTACCAAATATTTCCTGGAGGGTAAAATCACCCCCTAGCTGAGAACCACTGAGTTAGATAACCCAGAAAAAAGATATTTTCCAAATGGCCAATGTGAGACATTACAAAATCATACATGAGTTCAAGACCCATTTGGAGAGTGAGATAAACCAACAGATTTTAATGTACAAACAAAATCGTATGGGAATTCCCTGGTGGCCTAGTGGTTAAGGATTCTGTGTTGTCACTGCTGTGGCTCAGGTTCAGTCTCTGACCCGGGAACTTCTGCATGCTGTGGGCGAGGTTAAAAAAAAAAAAGTGTGAAAATGACTTCAAATTCTACATTGCAACTAATCTTGTCAAGTTTTGGTGAAGTGTCAAAGAATGCTCACAATTATGTGAGAAGTCTTATTAAAGCAGGATTTTTTCCAACTACAGATTTATATGAAGCCAAATTTTCCTTCAGAAACATTAACTAAAACATATTTCAGAATATTGAATGTAGGAGTTCTTTCTGTAGTGCAACAGGTTGGGTGGTGCCTTGGGACCGCTGGAACGCAGGTTTGATCCGCGCTGATCCCCAGCCAGCACAGTGTGTTAAGGATCTGGCATTGCTGCAGCTTCAGTTTAGGTCACAACTGTGGCTTGGATCTGATCCCTGGCCCGGGGAACTCCATACACCGTGGGGTAGCCAAAAAAGAAAAAATACATATTGTTTGTAGAAACAGATATAAGGTTCCAACTGTCCTTTTTTCTTTTTATAGTATTAAAAATATATAGTATAAAATTTACTATTTTAAGTTCAGTGGCATTCAGTACATTCACAGTGACATTTGATGATTGACATTTGCAACCAGGAGCATCATCCATTTCTAGAACTCTTCATCTTCTCAAATTGACATTTTATACTCATTAAACAGTAACTAGCCACTTCATCATGACTCCAACCTCTGGCAATAATTGTAATTTCTGTCAATGTCAGAATTTAACTATTCTAGGTATCTCATGTAAGTGGAATCATACAGTATTTGCCATTTTGTGACCGAATTATTTCACTTTGCATAACGTCCTCAAGGTTCATCCATGTTGCAGCGTGTTTCAAATTTCCTTTCTTATAAGGCTGAGTTATATTCCATAATATATAAAAATATATATGCATATATAAAATATAAATAATTATTATAAATATATAGATATAAATTATGCAAATTTTAGATAAGTATATATCATACATAAATATAAATTATAAGTGTATGTTATAAATCTGTATAAATTATATAGATTTATATATAAATATATGCCACATTTTGCTTATTTTCATTTGCCAATGAAAACTGAGTTTCTTCCAATTCTTGGCTATTGTGAATAAAGCTCAATAAACACGGGGATGCAAATATCTATTTGAGATCCTGCTTGCAGTTCTTTTGGTTATCAACCCACTGATGGAATTGCTGGATCATATTGTAATTCTGTGTTTAATTTTTTGAAAAATCCCAAATTGTTTTCCGCTGCAGCTGTACTATTTTACATTCCCACCAGTAATGCACAAGAGTTCCAATTACTTGACATCACTGCCAACACTAGCACTTTGTGTTTTCTTTAAAGTAGCCATGCTGGTAGGTGTGAATTGGTTTGTTATTGTGGTTTTGACTTCCATTTCCCTAATGCTTAGTGATATTGAATATCTCTTCTTTAGCTTATTGGTCATATGTATACCTTGTTTGAAGAAATGCCTGTTCAAGTCCTTTGCCCATTTTAAACTTTGGTTGCCTGTCTACTTGTAGTTGACTTACGAGAGTTTTTATTATATTCTAGATATGAGTTCCTTATCAGCTTTTTTTTTTTTTTTTGCCACCCTGCAGCATTTGGAGCTCCCTGGTCAGGGATCAGATCTGAGCTGCATTTGCAACCTACGGCACAGCTGTGATAATGTTAGATTTTTTAAACTCACTTTGCTACTGTGCTCTAGAGATCCTTTTTTGCCACAGCAGGAACTCCTCTTATCAGATATTTGATTTGCAAATATTTTCTCTCATTTGATGGGCTGCCTTTTCACTCTATTACTACCGTCCTTTGTTGTACAAACGTGTTAAATATTGAAGTCCAATTTATCTATTTTTTCTTTTGTTGCCTATATACAAGAAATAATTACCCAAAACAATGTCATAAAGTTCCACTCATGTTTTCCTCTAAGAGTTTTGTAATTTTCACACGTTTAGGTTTCTCATCTTTCTTTTTCTTTTTTTTTTTTTTTTGTCTTTTTGCCTTATGTAGGGCCGCACCCGCGGCATATGGAGGTTCCCAGGCTAGGGGCATAGCCGCTGGCCTATGCCATATCCACAGCAACGCGGGATACGAGCCGCGTCTGCGACCTAAACCACAGGTCACGGCAACGCCAGATCCTTAACCCGCTGAGCGAGGCCAGGAATCGAACCTTCAACCTCATGGTTCCTAGTCCGATTCGTTTCCGCTGAGCCACTATGGGAACTCCGGTTTCTGATCCATTTTGAATTAACTTTTCTACATGGTGTAAGGCTAGAGTCCAGTTTCATTCTTTTGCATATGAAGATAACAGTTTTCCCAACACTCTTGGTTGAAAAGTCTCTTTCCCCCCATTGAATGCTAGCATTAACAGTTGCAACTTTACAATGGATTCGGCGGTGGAGAACAGTTTGCATTCCAATTAAAGCAAAATGTTATCCTCATTAAAAGAATTCCATTCTTCTCATCAGTATACCCATATCATTATATTTTGTGTGTGTATACATATATATACATATACATATATCCAATCGTTACTGTTATATTTGAGTTTCGTCAGTATAAAATTGGGGCGGGGTGGTATTTCAGGACTGAGGAGAGCGACGACTTGTGTGGTCACCTTGGGGGCCCGAACAGCATCACGAGAGAGAGCTTCTGATTGGCAGGAACTAGGGGAGGACCCTCCCGGAGCGCAGTTCTGTGAGGGCGGGGATGGGGGCCCGGCCCCCAGGGAAGGGTAGCCCTGCCCTGCCGCGGTGAAAAGCAGACCTCTGGGAGCAGGTGGAAGTTCCCAGCCCGGCGCGTGGGAAGCGGTCGGCGCCGGGCGCCCCTGGCGCATGCGTATCGCAGAGCCGAAGCCAGCGCGGCGCGGCCGCCATTGCTGGAAGGCTTTCGTCAGAACCCGGCTGGCGCCGGCGGCTAGTCCAGTCCCGGCGGCCCAGTCCCTGGGCGTCATTGGCTCAGGCATCAGCTTCCTCATCACCCTCTCCCGCCTCGGTCCGGACGGGCTGCGGCGGCGGCAGCGGCGGCTCAGGGGGCGGAGCCGCCCGGGGCGCCCTTTGTCTGTGGAGGCGGGTGAGTGAGGTGGCGGCGAGGGGCCAGGGCGGGCGGCCGCCGGAGGGTCCCAGGTCCCGGGTAGCGGACGCTGCCCCTGCTCTCGACGCCAGACCCCCCATAGGCGCCCTCAGGCTTCTCGGAGACCCTGTTCCCCTTGGATAGGAAGGCCTCTCCCATCCAAAAATTACAAACCTGTTATCCTCGAATATCTTCAGCTGTTCATTTTTGTGTAGAAGTGGGTGTGTATCATTTTTGGAAAGTTTTTCCCCATTTCGAGTATTAAAGCATTCAGCTTTATTTTTTTCTGCAGTTTTTTAAAGGATTTTAAAAATAGGTTCTTTTTTACATTGTTTTGCCTCTATTTTATTGAGTATTAATTTTCTGATAAAGTGTTAGCTAGGACTATGCCTTCTTTCCCTGTGGGCTTGCCATCATCTGTTTTCCCACTGAATCCGAATGACTCTTTAATCCTATTCTACAGGCGTGTATACATTCGGATGTGTTTTTAGACTGTTTCATTGCTCCCACAGTTTCGGCACTGATACATTTTGTTTTAATTTAAAATATGTTTTAATATGTGGCAGAGCAGATTCTCCTTTAATTATGTCCTTTGACCTAATAAGTTTTGTATTTCTTTTACTTATTTTAAATTGTGGGAAATGTAAGAGGTACAAAAACGATCATTTTCTAAAAGACAGAATTGACCATGGCGTTTAGTAGGTACTTTAATTAAATGGAGAATGTTTGTTGAAAGTCACTGTAAGGCTAAAAACTTTATATGTTGCCCTGTTGCCATCAGGATGTTTTAATTTCTTTGCAGTGCCTTCAAAGCCCTTTATGACCTTAATATTGCATACTGCTTTGCCTTCCACCCTTGCACTTTACGCTCTAGTTGCACCGAAGTACCCAAACTGGACACAAAATCCTCTGTGGAAAATTCATTAATTGAATTATGTCAAAATTTAAAAATTTTGTTTTTGAAAAGAACAGAGGGCTAAAAAAAGACACATAAAGAAAATATTTGCACGTGTGTTAGAGAAAAAGGGTCAGTCTCCATCATATGTAAAGAGACTTGTGGAAAAAGAAAAGTGAGCAAAAGATATGCATTGGGAATTTGTAAAAGAAATGCAGGAAACCAATAAACAGTAGTGCTTAATCTCACAAGTAACCATGTAATGCAAATGAAGACAAGGGTATTTTTCATATTAGACTGGCAAAATATAAAAATATCGGTGATACAAAGTGTTGGGGAAGGTGCAAGGGGGAAGGGCACGGATTGTATAATTGAGAAAGTATTTTGAATGGCAATTTTAATATACCCACCAAATCTTAAATGAGCTCATTCTGTGGCTCAGAAGTTCTATTCTAAGATCTGTTACGCAGAAATACTTGCACAGGTGCGCAAAGATGTTTATACAATATCGTTTGTAATTTGAAAAATAGGTGCAGCTTAAATGTTCACTATGGATGTGGTTAAACATATAGTGGTAAATCCATACAGTGGAATATTGTGGCATTATAAAACAGAATAAGGTAGTTTATTATGAAGTTAACAGACTGGGAAAGATCTCTGAGACATTTAGTGAATAAAGGATGGTGCCAAAGGGTGCATATTAGCTATAATATTCATTATGTTTAGCATGTATGGGGTTATGTTATGTATTATATTATGCATGTAAATGTATATTATGTATATTATATTATATATTTTATAATATATGTTCATAGAATGCAAACCAAGTGACTAACAGTGAGTTACCTCCAGGGAGGGAAGTGTAGTAGAAGAAAAATTGAAGGGCACTTAACATTTTACTCTGTATATACCCAAGTTTTGTGTACTCATGATTTTATGTAGAATGTGTAAAAAAAACTTAACATGTATAACTTGTGTAAGGAAAAAATGCTCAAACCTTAACACACACATAGAACCTGTATGGGGGGAAAATGCCTAGGTATTATAATGCAGAAAATTTTTGAATTAGCTTCTTTAATTTTTAATTTCTTTTTTAAATTAGCTTTTTTTAAAAAACAGCAAAAATATGGAGTTCCCATCATGGCGCAGCAGAAACGGATCCGGCTGGGAACCATGAGGTTGCAGGTTCGATCCCTGGCCTTGCTCAGTGGGTTAAGGATCCGGCGTTGCTATGAGCTGTGGCGTAGGACACAGACTTGGCTTGGATCCTGTGTTGCTGTGGCTGTGGCGAAGGCCAGCAGCTGTAGCTCTGATTGGACCCCTAGCCTGGGAACCTCCATATGCCATGAGTGCAGCCTTAAAAAAAAAGCAAAAAAAAAAAAACCCCAAAAAAATCAGCAGTGAAAAAAATATATGTAGGGCAGGGGCCAGGAGAGACCAGGTGCAAACTTCCAATTGTTCTCTCTCAGTGAACTTGTGCAAGTAGTGCTTAATTCTCCCCGCAGTGACGTGTGGCAGTACGTATGCCATACTGTCAACCAGGAAAGTTCATCTAAGCTTTACTGGTTTTTGGAAGTTGGTCATATAGGTGTGGCTGATCACCCATTTTGCTAAGCTCTGGTCTTCAGGTCTTCCAGTGAAGTGGCAGAGTGATACCACATGGTCCAGGGTTCCCACTATAAATCCCATTGTTAGAATAAACCTTCTGACCTGTCTCCAGTCCTCAGGTAAATAGAGACACTCTTAACAGACTGGATATTCCAAGGTCTTATAGGTTATCTACCAGGAGCCAGGCCACGGTTAGACCTTTACCTGGGCCATCCAAACCTGCTCAGTTAATTCTTTACTGCATACTATACTCTGTAATAAAGAACTTTTACAGGTCAATAGGAAAAAGACAATATGCTGGAAAAGTGGACATTTAACACAAAAGGGTAATTTATAAAAAAAAATATAAATTCTAAAAATATTAGAAGTTCTACCTCAGGAGTTCCCAGTGTGGCTCAGTGGGGTAAGAACCCAACATAGTGTCTGTGAGGATTCAAGTTTGATCCCCGGCCTCACTGTGGGTTAAGGATCTGGGGTGTTGGGGCAGGTGCAGCTTAAGTTGGGCATCTGGGGTGTTGCCACAAGGTGCAGCTTAAGTTGCAGATGTGGTTCAGATCCGGTGTGGCTGTGGCGTAGGCCTGAAGCTGCAGCTTGGGATTTAACCCCTAGCCTGGGAACTGCCAGGTTGTGGCCGTAAAAAGAAAAAAAACAAAGAAACAAAAAAAAAAAAAAACCCAAAGTTCTACTTCACTTGTTATGTAAGAATTTTATATTAAGACAGCAATTAAATACTATCTGTGGATTTGATTTTAAAAGAATGATATCAGGAGTTCCTGCTGTCATACAGTCGGTTAAGGACCCAACTCCAGTAGCTTGGGTCATTGCTGAGGCACAGGTTTGATCCCCAGCCTGGTGTAGTGGGCTAAGGATCCAACCTTGCCCCCAGCTATGGCATAGGTTGCAGCTGCAGTTCGGATTTGATCCCTGGCCGAGGAACTTTATTCTGCCGTGGGTGCAGCCTTAAAAAAATTTAAATAAATAAAAAGACTAACCTAACATAGGCGAATGGTCACTCTCATATTATTGATGAATATGTAAAATGATACAGTCTTTCTGAAGATCTTTTGCCTTCCTTTTGACCCAGCAGTCCCACTTCTGGGAATTTATCCTAAGGAAGCTGTCAAAATTATGCCAAAACTGTACAGTGTTTGCTATTGTCTGTAACAGGAAAGAAAGGAAGGGAGGGAGGAAGGAAGGAATCTCAATGTCTATTAAAACTTATTAAGTACATTTTGGGTACTGCATACAATGGACTACACTATGAATCTGTTTTTTATTTTTATTTATTTTTTTGCTTTTTATTTTATTTTTTATTGTTTTGTCTTTTGTCATTTTAGGGTCCCCCATGTGGCATATGGAGGTTCCCAGGCTAGGGGTCGAATCAGAGCTGTAGCCGCCAACCTATGCCACAGCCATGCCAGATTCGAGCCGCGTCTGCGACGTATACCACGACTCACGGCAACGTGGGATCGTTAACCCACTGAGCAAGGCCAGGGATCGAACCCACAACCTCATGGTTCGTAGTCGGATTCATTAACCACTGCACCACAACGGGAACTCCTATGAATCTGTTTTTTAAATGAATGTTTAGATTTGTGTTTTCTATCATTTAGTGATGTATATAATATTATCAATTAAAATCCAGGGTTCCAAAAAGAAAATTATACACATATTAATAACATATGCCATATTGTAATATGTGTGTATGTGTGTGCTTAGAAAAAGCCTGAAAGGGAGGTCCCGTCGTGGCTCAGTGGTTCACGAATCCGACTAGGAACCATGAGGTTGTGGGTTCGATCCCTGGCCTCACTCAGTGGGTTAAGGATCCGGAGTTGCTCTGAGCTGTGATGTAGGTTGCAGACGCAGCTCGAATCCTGCATTGCTGTGGCTGTGGCATAGGCTGGCGGCTGTAGCTCCGATTAGACCCCTACCCTGGGAACCTCCACATGCCACGGGTGCGGACCTAAAATGACAAAAAGACAAAAAAAAAGAAAAAGCCTGAAAGGATATATACCCCCCCAAAAGTAACTGGTATCATTCTTCATTTCTATCACTAGCTTTTCAGAGGAGTTTTTCAGGTCCACTTTTTGAGCAGAAAACGGATGTATTCTCTCTTGATTATTAGCAAAGTAATACATTTGGTAAAAATGCCTATTTCTTCCTCTTTCTGAGGAGAAAACCACTCTATCTGAAAGTCTTTTCACTAGGCAAGAACCATATTTTCTCTTATGAGAAAAGGGTGGAAGAGGACTGACAGTTTGTTGTAGTCTGTTCATCTCTGCTCTTTGTAATCTGAGACATTCTAAAATGCCTTTTGATTGTTTTTAAAGAAATCTCACATCTTACAGTGCTCTCTCTATATATTTCTTTATATATATATGAATATTTATTTATTTATTGCTTTTTTTTAGGGCCACACCTGTGGCATGTGGAGGCTCCCAGGCTAGGGGTCTAATCACAGCTGCAGCTGCCGGCCTACACCACAGCCACAGCAATGCCAGATCTGAGCCAAGTTTGTGACCTACACTACAGCTCATGGCAACGCCAGATACTTAACCCACCGAGTGAGGCCAGGGATCGAACCTGCATCCTCATGCATACTAGTTGGGTTCATTATCACTAAGCCACGACAGGAACTCCAGTGTGCTCTTTCTTTATTAATCAATAGCTTCTGTGTCTCTTTATAGACTCTCTAGGTCCCTAGGTGACCAACACTGCTGACTCTGGTGCATCTCATTACAGGTTCTCAAGCTGAAATTGTATCTCTCAAGATCCCTGCCAGGAGCCAGATCTGAATATCATAGTCTGGACAAGTCTGAACATGAAAGATTGATGCCTTTAGAGAAAAAAACCAATGTAATAGCCACCTTCAGGAGCCTATACATCTCAACTCTGCATGAGCAAGAAGGCAGGATTCTGAGAGTGGCTGCGCCTGGGAAGCCGAAAGCATTCTCGTGCATACCCACTGGCTCCTGATGCTCTCCTGAGATGAGGCACCTTTAATACCTGGAATTGCCTGTTTCCCATAAAGTGCTGAAAAATCAGCCTCCAGGGACTGACAAGGACACTGACTCTGTTAGCTCTGGTCTACCTCCTCCCTGTCATGATAGAAAAGAATGAAGCTTTGGTGACATTACAGCTTAAGAGCTGCAAAGAGGTGTAGTCATCCTGGTGGAGGACTGAATCCAGGTACTAAGAAAAAGAAGGCGAACATTCCGAAAAATGCTAAGAGTAAATCTCCTTTCTGTATTAGAAGGATCACCTTAAAGAGAGTAGAGGAGAGAAGATCTCTGGAGGTTGGGTTTGGGGATGAGTTTTTCCTTTTAAAAAGTAAGAATGGGTCCTCAGTGTATGTTCTCTGCATCACCTCATCTCAGTGGTTCTCATCTCCCACTTAGAATCACTTGGATACTTCAGGGTTACCCAGGCTCACCCCACACCATTAAATCTAAATCTCTGGGAATGGAGACTAAGCATTGGCATCTTTTAAAAATTCCCCAGCTGTGTAGCCAGGGCTGAAAACCACTGGGCTCTTTTGAGCTTCCCTTACGTTACAACTAGTGGTGTTGTCCCGCAGAGGAGCGACAGTCCTGCATTAAATTCCTCTGTGTGATAGAGAAACGAGAGTGTCCCAGTTAAGTCACTCAGCCTTTAGGTTTTGGTCTTAGAGGGCTTCTCTCTGATCTGTTTGCCATCCTAATACAAACCACAAGCTCCAAGGTTTACGTTTCAGCCTTAATATCGTATATTGACAAGATGCTTCTTTTCTCTTTTTCCTAGTGATGCCTTCTCAGAATGCTGTGCTTTCCCAGCAGGGAAGCATGGAGAAGGAAATGAATGTTGGATCACAGATAGTCAGGTCTCAGGTAAGTTCAGTTTCACTCTCCTCTGAAATGCTCTTATAGTTCTTAGAATAGGGGCATTTTTATTTTTCAGTTCTCAGAAGTGCTAAGCCCCCCAGATTCAGAGCCCTTGAGACTCTTGGGACAGAAGCTGATCTCTACAGGATGTTTCCCATTGACCTTCTGTGCCCCTTGGTAGCACTTCTCTCCTGCCAGCGCGGTTACCAGATCGTGGATTCATGTCCGTGCTAGGTGTTTTAAAGGCAACTCAGGAAATCATAGACCGTCTCTTAATTACCCTTCACTTAAACAGCTCACTAAAATTTGCACAACACCTGCCCTTCTGTCTGCAAACAGTGAACAATGCCCATGTCACTGTGACTGGTTGGTGGTAACGGGGTTATTAATGTACCTGAGGACATCTGCTGCCACAAGTTAATGTTTATCAGGAATCTGTGGTATCTCCTCTGAAACCTGTTTAGGTCTGTTGTTGCAATTTGATTATTATGTAAACTGATGGGGTGTAAGTGTGACAAGAAGTTGTTTCTGTGGAAACTAGTCAGTGCTTTGGAAAGACTCAATAAATGCCAATCATATTTTAAAATATTGCTGTCTAATTAGGTGTGAACAGAATTATGATAAAACACTGAAGGACAATCATAAAGATCTCAGAGGGTTCTACGCCAATATTATTTCCTAAGTCATTTGCCTGTTCTGTTTAATGAAACAAAAACTGATGCATTATGAATATGGGCACTCAGTTGTTAAAATCACTGTCATAGAAAAGGTTTGGTTTCATATCAAAAGATGAGGGAATAGATGTACATTTATGTACTTTAAAATAAGGAGTTGCCACTGGCACAGGGTTAATGATCCGGCTTGTCTCTGGAGGTGCTGGTTTGATCCCCAGTCCAGCACAGTGGGTTAAGGACCTGGCATTGCTGCAGCTGTGGCATAGGTTGCAGCTCCAGCTTAGATTTAGTATTTGGCCCGGGAACTTCCATATGCCATGGGTGTGGCCAAAAAAAAAAAAATTTTTTTTTTTTTTTGGTAACAAATAAGAGGAAATAAAGTGCATATAAATGTATCTGCTCCTTTGAGCAAAAAGAGGCTTTGAGACACTGGAAGGATAAACTTGAGTCTAACGAGATTGGTTACTTACAGGGCTTGGATGGGAGTAGGGTGAAAAAGACAGAGGGAATGGGGGAGCAAAAAGTACAGGAGGAGGGCCTAAAACGAATACAAACATCAACAAAGTGAACCAAACTATATTTCAAATTACTGATACAACCACACTGAAAAGGAGTTAACTTTTGAACTCAAAATAGTTATCCTTAGGCTAAAAGCAAAACAGTTCTAAATACTGCACTCTCATTTGTAGGCTTCTTTGGTGCAGAAGCATGTGTTAGCAACATTGAAACCACTTTATTTACATTTTAGGATTGAGCCAATAAGTACATTGTGAGTAATGAGAGCCATTTTTTGTGGTCAGAGAAAGGAATTATAGATAATGGAAAGAGAGGATAGAATGAACCCTGCTCTGTTGGATTAGAATTAGTGGTATCACTGTGGACTCAGGAGTTTTTTTGGGTTTTTTTGTTTGTTATTTTGTTTGCTTTTGCTTTTCAGGGCCATACCGTTGGCATAGGGAGGTTCCCAGGCTAGGGGTTGAATTGGAGCTGCAGCTCCCAGCCCACACCACAGCCACAGCAATGCAGGATCCGAGCCATATCTGCGACCTACACCACAGCTCACCACAATGCTAGATCCCTGACCCACTGAGCGAGGCCAGGGATCAAACCCACATCCTCATGGATACTGGTCAGATTCGTTGCCGATGTGCCACAATGGGAACTCCTCAGAGGTTTTAATACATGTAGCTACATACAGAATTTGATATGGAGTTACGTGTGTGTACATGTGTCATTATATAGATTGGTATCTCTGTTTATGTATCTATCTAGATCTAGATATCTAGACATAGGTATGTGTTTCCCAGATACAGCCCTTGAGAGAGCGTAGAGATAATAATATTCCAGTAGTATTAAACACATCTAGTTCTCAGATCATGGTGTCTAAGTGCCATTAACCACTGAAAGGCAGACATGCCACTTAGTATATGACCAACAGAGCAGAACACCACAGACTGCGATCCTGGAGGTCCACTGGTGGGAAGCAGAACCATTAAAAGGAATCAAGGATCCTTTGAGAAATGGCAGGTTCCAGGTGTGGGGCAGGAAAAGCAGAAGATGAACCTTGAAAGAAGAACATCTTTCTGCCCCAAATAGTAAAGAAATGCTCAAGGAATGATAGGTACATTTCAAAAGGACATAGAAGCCAGTTTGAAAGGGCTTCTACTGGCTAAATCTAGGACAAGCTGAGCATTAAAACAGTGACAGTAAATGATTATAACTTTCTGAATAAAAAAAGTTGTCAATGTTAACATTGGCAGTAATGGAACTAGTCAACAATGTGTACCTCCTGACAGCTGCTCACTGAGAAGAAAGAACCCTCCATGGCTCCTGGCTTATTCTTGGGCGAATGCATAGTGTGAATCTACTCATGATGAGGCATTAGACAAGCCCAAATTGAGGTTTATTCCACAGAACAGATAGCCTGTAGTTTCAAAATGCCAGTGTTCCAAAATATAAAGACGGGCTGGGGAACTGTTGCAGATTAAAGGAGACAAAACATACATGACAACCAAAAATCTAGAGTTTTTTAGGTTACAAAGGCCATTATTAGGACCTTTAGTGAAATCTGAATAAGTATATAGTTTACAACAGTATTGTGTTAGTGTTAATTTCCTGATTTTTATCAGTGTACTATTGTTATGTAAGAGAATTCTTTGTTTTTAAGAAATAAACACCAAATTTTTTAAGAGTAAAGGGGCATCATGTCCACAGCTTACTTTTAAACAGTCCAGAAAAATTAGAGAACAGGAGAAGGAGGGAATTTCTTTTATTGTTGTTGCAATTTTTAAGTCTGAAATTATGGCCCACTGGGTTAAGAACCCAGCTAATATCCATGAGGATGCGGGTTAGATCCCTGGCCTTGCTCAGTGGATTAAAGGATCCGGTGTTGCTTGGAGCGGCAGTGCAGGTCACATATGCAGCTAGGATCTGGCATTGCTATGGCTGTGGTGTAGGCAGCTGCAGCTCTGATTCAGCCCCTATCCTGGGAACTTCTGTATACTGCAGGTGTGGCCATTAAAAAAAAGGCTGAAATTATGTCCAAAAAATGTAAGGTTAAAAACATTAATGAGGGAGCTCTCTATGTTCTAATATGTCTAAGATAGAAAAATTTCCGTTAAATGTTAAGTTTGAAAATAGTATTTGTGGGAGTTCCCTGGTGGCTCATCATGTTAAGGACCCAGCGTTATCACTGTTGTGGCTTGGGTGTGATCCCTGGCTCAGGAACTTCCGCATGCCAAGGGTGCAGCTTAAAAAAATTTGTGTGTGTGTGTATCTTTTTAGTGTCACACCTGCAGCGCATGGAAGTTTCTGGGCTAGAAGTTGAATCAGAGCTGTAGCTGCTGGTTTATACCACAGCCACAGCAACATTGAATCTGAGCCACATCTGCGACCTACGCCACAGCTCACACAACACCAGATCCTTAACCCACTGGGCAAGGCCAGGGATTGAACCCACATCTTCATGGATAGTGGTCGGGTTCCTTAGCGCTGAGCCAAGATGGGAATGCCTTCATTCTGAAGTCTTATAGCATGACTTTTCCATGTAGTTTTTTAATTGTTTAGATGATATGAGAAACTTTCCTCTGCAGCAAATTGTAAAAAGCCTAAAACATGCATCATTTTATGCACGTTTTTATATGTCTTGAAAGATGATAGAAGAGTACCGATAACTGTTTCCAGAAATTTGTCCTGGATTACTCAGAGCCCTGAAGCCTCTCAGCACAATTGTTTAAACATCCTAACCTTTGTCTACTGCTGCACCTTTGCATCTTCCCCTAAGGGCCTGTGTAAATAAAGTTTTCTGGCTGAGCAGGGATGTACTACTTGGTGTTTCAGGAATCACTGACATTCCAGGACGTGGCTGTGGACTTCACCAGAGAGGAGTGGGACCAGCTGTACCCTGCTCAGAAGAACCTCTACCGAGATGTGATGCTGGAGAACTATAGGAATCTGGTTGCTCTAGGTAAGATTGGCATCCCTGTAAAACTGGAACTCAGTCTTCATAGGTTTATTTCCTTTTTTTCTTTTTTGTCTTTTTCAGACTGTACCCAAGGCACACGGAGGTTCCCAGGTTAGGGGTCGAATCGGAGCTGTAGCCACCAGCCACAGCCACGCCAGATCTGAGCCACGTCTCAACCTACACCCCAACTTACAGCAACACTGGGTCCTTAACCCACTGAGCAAGGTCAGGGATTGAACCTGCATCCCCATCGATATTAGATTTGTTTCCACTGAGCCATGGTGGGAGCTCCCAGGTTTATTTCCTTTTAGTAGTGAAAACCTTCCGAAAAGCTTTTCTGAGTGTAGTTTGGGCCAGGATGGAAAAATACAAATCAATTTTGAAGACAGAGACCTCTGTTTCCTGCTTTCTCGTCTTGACTTGACAATGAGTAGCTTTATTTTGCTGCCTCTGCAGCCTCCCCTTTCTGAATGCAGAGGCCCCAAAGATTAAAAAGGTTGGAAATGAGTTCTGAGAGAGATTTTTGTTCTCAGTATAAGATACTAAGATGTGGCACTTTTTCCATGAATAGGGCATCAGCTTTATAAGCCAGAGGTGATCACCCAGTTGGAGCAAGAGGAGCAGTGGATGATGGGAAGAGGCAGCCTGCTGGACACTCATCAAGGTGAGAAGCAAGCATCTGGGTGTGTGCCACTCAGTGAGGAAAGGTGGTCACTTTTGAAGTACTTAAATGAGTAGAGTGCTCAAAACATCTCCCCCTGAGGTTTAAAGGATACTGAGACCTTTTTAAAAATTCAGTTCATATTTGATATTTTTCCTGTGGAAATGTCTCTTTGTTTTTTTTTTCTGATCAAACAGATAATATATACTTATTATTAAAAATTTTGCATGACATAGAAGTTATTTTGAAAGTATTATTTTGAATGTCCACATATACCTTGATATTGCATGTCTCCATATAGCATTTTCTATTTTTTATTCATATATCTTCTCAGTATTCTTTAAATCTTTTCTTTTCCATACAAAAAATCCTGTGCCATTTTAACCTGTTTTTCATTCGTTGTTTTCCTTTTTATTATCAAACTCTTTAAACTCGTCTAAAACCATAGCTTCGATTCTAATCTCTTGCTCACCTTTGTGATATGACCCCTACCCTACCTGTGTTACTAAATTTGTTTTCTTGGAGATTTTCGCGAACTGCCTTCCAGTCAAATCCAATGGCTAAAAAAAACACAGTTATTGTTTCCTATGGTCGTGTTGCATTTGACTGTGTTGACCTGACTTTCTTGAAATTTTCTTGCACCCTGGCCTGTGTTGCACACCACGCTTGTCTCTTCTAGCCTTTCCCCTGTCCTTCTACCTGCTCCTTTACTGCCTTCTCTCCCTCCTTCTTCTTCTAAAGGCACGCGTTCCTATGGACTTAATGTTCACTCTGTGGTACAGCACTTTTAAGTAGCCTTTCAATATCAATCCCCATTTCTGCCTTTCTAGCCGTAGTATTTCACCCACATTTTCTTCCCAGATTTTAGATTACATTTTTGCCTATGAATGTCCTGCTGTCATTTTAATTAAGTATTTCAAAAACTGGATCTGTTGACTTTGTATTCTCTTCTTTAAAGCATCCCACTAAATATGAGACTTCTTGAACCCCCCCCAAAAAACCCAAAACAAAAATCTTACCTCCCTTTTGTTGCCACACAACCTACAATGCTCTCTCCCTGGTTATCAAAGCAAACAGTAGACTGCTGAATATATGCCAGGTACTGAGTTAGGCATTTTCCACTCTGGCCCACTAAACCAGGTTAACCTACACCGTCTCTATCTAGTTTCCCCTCCAGTTCTTTTTTCAGCACCTTGTCTCATCATTTGACTTGTTTTTTTTGTTATAACCTATATGGGAAGAGAAAGCTAAAAAAGAGTGGATATATGAATATGTATAACTTAATCTTTTTGTTGTACAGAAGAAATTAACAAAACATTGTTAATCAACTATACTTCAATAAAATTTTTATTTTTATTACGCCCATGGCATATAGAAGTTCCCAGGCCAGGGACTGATCCTGTGCCACAGCAGCAGTCTGAGCTGCTGCAGTGACAATGCTGGGTCCTTAACCTGCTACACCATAAGGGAACTCCTTGAATAATTTCTCCTTTTATGATTACCACACATAGTTTTAAATGTCCCCCGCTCACTGTGATCCTTTTATAGCCTTTCCCCATTTTCGCAACTTTGAGTGCCACATTTGCTTCATCTGCACTACTGTCAGCTTTGTTTGGTAATTCATTATACAATATTTCTTCTACAAAACAGAGAATACTGCAAAGTGTATGTTCTTAATTTCTTTTAGATGGGGAGAATAGACTTGAAATTAAAAAATCAACCCCAAACCAGAATATCTCTGATGAAAATCAAACCCATGACATGATAATGGAGAAACTAGCAGGAGACAGTTTCTGGTATTCCATCTTAGGTGGACTCTGGGATTTTGATTACCAATTAGAGTTTAACCAAGAAAACCAGCAGAGACATTTAGGACAAGTGTCTTTCACCCACAGAAAGATCACACAGGAGAGAAGCCTTGAGTATAATAGATATGTGGAAAACTGTAATCTGAACTCAAATCTTATTATGCATCAGAGAATTCCTTCAATTAAAATACCCCTTGACTCTGACACACGAGGAAATAGAGTCAAACATAATTCAGACTTGATTTGCTATCAGGGAAACTATATAAGAGAGAATTCTTATGAATATAATGAGTGTGGAAAAATCTTCAATCAACACGTTCTTCTTACTAATCACATTCATACTGAAGGGAAACCCAGTGAATGTGGGAAGGCCTTCAGCCAAAACTCATCTCTTACTCAACCTCAGATAGTCCTTACAGGAGAGAAGCCCTATAAGTGTGATGAATGTGGGAAAAGATTCAGCCAGAGGATACATCTTATTCAACATCAGAGAATTCACACCGGAGAAAAACCTTTTATTTGCAATGAATGTGGGAAAGCCTTTCGTCAGCATTCATCTTTTACTCAACATCTGAGAATTCATACTGGAGAGAAGCCCTATAAATGCAATCAGTGTGGGAAAGCCTTTAGCCGTATCACATCCCTCACTGAACATCATAGACTTCATACTGGAGAGAAACCTTATGAATGCAGTTTTTGTGGGAAAGCCTTCAGCCAGAGGACACATCTTAATCAGCATGAGAGAACTCATACAGGAGAGAAGCCCTATAAATGTAATGAATGTGAAAAAGCCTTTAGCCAGAGTGCACACCTTAATCAACACAGGAAAATCCATACTCGGGAGAAATTATGTGAATATAATAAATGTGAGAAAACCTTAAGCCACAGTCCTTCACTTACTCAACAGCACATAACTCAGAATTTTTAGCCTTGTTCTCAGGGAGGTGGGGGTGGGGGGAGGAGAATCATATGAATATATAAATGTAAGACATTTTTTGAAAAAAAAAAGACGTTTTTTGGTCAGACCTTTTCATTCCATTCAATATCAAATTATTCATAGTGAAGAGAAGGCTTATAAATAAGCTCTTAATGCATAGATGCCAAATAAATTTAGACCTTAAACTAGTAGCATGTTATATACCCAGGAGAAATTACAAATAGGGAAAATAATTTGTTTTATAAACAAAGTTATATTAGACGTCGCGGTCTAAAACTTTTTTTAATTGGCCAGAAATTCTGTAGGCAATAACCTGTAATTATTCACCTGTGATTTTTATGGCATAAGGTTTTTAAATTATATAAACATTGGTTAATCAAGGTTAATTATGTAGTATAGCCAGTCATAAATTTGAAATAAACAGAAAAGAGCAGTATTTCTCAAACTTCACTCAATTGTGTGCATCCTTTACAGATTTTACCACATTTAGTGTTTACTTAATATTTTTCTTTAAAGGGACTCAGAATTTTTAGCCTTGTCCTAGGAAGTATTATTTATGGAAATTATGAGCTTTGTATAGTAATTATAGTCTAATTTCCATGAAAATAAATATGTAACTTTGAAACTGAAAATATCCTTTGGTGTACCACCTAAATCTTCTGTACCATTATTTGAAAATCCATGGGATAGGATATGGCAATATCGTTATGTTTTTAGAAACCCTTGCATTATTTTCATCAAACGGGTCCTGGGATCTTTAAGAAGAATATTGGAGGAGACTGGGAGTCATATTGATAAACTTTGGAGAGTGATTCAGGGAAGTCTACTTTTCTATCCTGTCATTCTAGTTTTAAATTCCCCTACAGCAGACAGATTTTTTTTTAATTAAAATTGTGATTTCTGTTATATTTGCAGGTTTGAATAGAGAGGGGATTTTGTTTTGTAATAACGGGGGTTATAAGAATTCCTACACCTCCCTGCACCACCTTGGAAAGACAGCAAGTAGGGGTTGTTCCCGAGGGTAAGCAGTGATGCTTCTAGACTAAGAACAAGGAGAGAGCCTTACTGGCTTGTATACACAACTAAGGAAGTCACTGGTTGGCTTAATAATTCATTTTCTTTATTGAAATGTATTTATGTAATACCTTTTTCCAAAATGAAATTAAGGTGGTTTAATTTGACATTTACGATTACTGCTTTGTTTGCCAGAGATCACGTTTTGATGTTACCAAGCACAGTAGATACAAGCTCATAAACCATGAACAGCTGCAACTAATGGAGCCGCTTCTGTTTCTCGGCTCTGTTTTTCTTTTGGTCTTCTCAGACGTGGCTGAAGAAGCTCTGAGCCAAGGTAGGAATGCAGTCCCTTCACTCTTCAAACCTATCTCCCAGCTCAAGAATTCCGCAATTTTTTTTTTTTTACCTGTGAGGGACTAGATTTCATAAGCCTAAAGTCAAAACTGAAATGATTTGATTTTTTTTTAATTAAAACACTAAAACACCAAGAAATTAATGAACTCCTTTCTTCATGGAAGTTACACTTTTCAAAGTGTATTTTTGTCCCACGCATCAGTGAATGAAATAGTTACTAAAACCCTGAGTTGTGGTAGTCAGGGAGAATTCTTAATAATATTCTGTGTTCAGATGTCTGGGTAATGGAGATGCATTTTCAGGGCAGATCAGTTCTTGAAGTGTCTCTTCACCTAAAGGAGCTGCAGTCAACATTTATATGCCCTAAGGAGGCAGAGTATAAGGCACTCAGGTGTAACCAAGAGTGAACAAACCAAGGTGATGTCTGAGACAGCAGAGGTATAGATTGAAAGAAGTAATGATTGATTACAGTTGGTTAAGACTTTGCACAAAGTTTTATTTTGTTGCTAGGGAAAAAAAGAAAAAAACTTGAATAATCCACAAAAGGAATGTTAAGGGCTTCAGTACAAGGCAGTGTACCTCAACACGGGTGAAGGAGAGCAATATGGGATTTTTAGAAGAGGATCAGCAGAATTTAGACAATCCCAGAAAAGAGGAGTCTGAACTGAAGAAGACCACAGCTGGCCATGGATTTTCACCAATTCTTACAGGAATTGTACAATTAGAAGCCTGTTTTATATATATATATATATATCCTTAGGGTCATAAATAATTATGCTTCTGTTAACTACACAGTAAACCTTGTCATTCTGGTATGAATTCATTCTCATGTCCTTTGTTCTTTTTGAAATGTTCCAGGTAAAGTGAATCCTTAATGAATTAATTAATTTATTTATTGGTCTTTTTTTTTTTTTAGGGCCGCACCTGCGATATATGGAGGTTACCAGGCTAGGGGTCGAATTAGAGCTGTAACTGCCAGCCTATGCCACAGTCACCGCAATGCCAGATACAAGCCATATCTGTGACCTACACCACAGCTTACAGCAACACCAGATCCTTAACCCACTGAGCGAGGCCAGGGATCAAACCCGAGTCCTCATGCATATTAGTCAGGTTTGTTACTGCTGAGCCACGATGGGAACTCCTGAATCCTAAATATATTTATTAGATCAAAGTTAGATCCATACAAGTACTACTCATTCAAAAACCTGTTGTCATGACTTATTTCCGGCTAGGAGGACAAGATAATTGCCCTTTCACATATATTAGTTCAGTCGGTCCATTCAACCAGATGTTGGATGCCTTTCTTTTATGAAAAGAGATACTTAAGCTTAGACATAATAATAAATGATTATTGTTCAGGGTTTCTTAGGCTGAAATGTCACTAGAACATGAATCATCTTACTTCTAATCCAGTGGATACAAACAGTGCCTGCAATAGTGTTTTATAACACTCTGAAAACATTTGATTAATAAAATGAGAGATTGCTGCTCAACATCAAAATTTGTGTGACTGTCTTTCTCAGAACCTCTGAGTATTAAAGGCTCTTATGCTCAAAGGGCTTATGGGCTTGGAGAAAAAACTTACTTGGATTTTGATTTATGTTCAATTTACTAATTTAAGAGACCAACTGACCTTGTTTAAGCAGCCAGCATTCCTCTAATTATTCATAGATGTGCAAATAATAAAAACTTAAGATCTAAAATAAGATATCCCCACTCTTTTACTTTTTTTTTTTTTAATGGCTGCACTAGGAGCATATGGAAGTTTCTGGGCCAGGGATTAAATCTGAGCCGCAGTTGTGGCAATACCATATCCTTTAACTCACTGAGGTGGGCCAGGGATTGAACCTGCACTTCTGCAGCAACCCAAGCTGTAGCAGTTGGATTCTTAACCCACTGCACCAGGTGAGAACTCCCTACTCTTTTAAACACTGACCAGATTTAAACACACCTAAACATATCACTAAAAGCTAAGGTGTTCCTGCTGTGTCACAATAGGTTAAGAATCTGACTGTAGGAGTTCCTGTTGTCGCTCAGCGGGTTAAGAATCCAGCTGGTATCCATGAGGATGTGGGTTCAACCCCTGGCCTCACTCAGTGAGTTAAGGATCCGGCATTGCCGCAGGCTACAGCATAGGTTGCAGATGAGGCTTGGATCCCACTTTGCTATGGCTATGGTGTAGGCCAGCAGCTGCAACTCCGATTTGTCCCCCTAGCCTGGGAACTTCCATTTGCCATGGGTGTGGCCCTGAAAAGAAAAGAAACTGAAAGAATCCAATTGCAGCAACTCTAGTCAGTGCGGAGGCATGGGTTCAATGCCCAGACCAATGTAGTGGGTTAAGGATCTGGGTGTTGCCGCAGCTGCAGTGTAGGTTGAAGCTGTGGCTCAGATTCAGTCTCTGGCTGGGGAACTTTCAGGTGCCACAGATGTGGCCATGAAAAAAAAAAAAAAGTGCCATAAACACATTAAGAAACAGGTAGGACATACCCAGAATATCAAAATAGTGATACGAAACCAGTTGTAAAAATGTTAACTCCATGCATTTGATTTTTTTATACTTTTTCCTAGGATTTCAATTTTTCTATGTTCCTAGGTTTAGTTTTTCTACCAGGTACTGTTTGTGTGCCTTCCTTGGGTTTTTGTAATCTTATCTGATACAAAATAAGAACACGGCTTATTTATTCAAACAAATAAAGCTGAAATTTATGGGTTAGCAACTGGCAGATCCTCAGTCAGGGCACCCACAAACTTTAGTTGCACAGACCAAAAAACTTTTCTTTGGTCTCCTTTTATAACAAAATATCACTTGTTATAATGTCATGGAGCATTTCAAGACCTTCCTTTTACATAGGATATAAATTTCTGACACTTGAACTTTCCCAAAACCATCTGGCCTGTTGTCCTGTCATTGTGGTATGATCTTGCTGGCTAGCATTATTTAAAGCTCTGTGTGTCATTAGGATAATTAATGAGACTATCCAGCACCTTCCTGAAGAAAGCAAGTTTTGTTGTCAGTTTTCCTCTGCAGAACATTTGGCTACTTCATCATTTTGCAACACACTGGTGAATCCTCATTCTGCTTGGTTATTGTATGTGACCATTAGAGCTGATTAAATGTTGAACTCTCTTTCTACTTGGTCTAAGTGACTGTCCAGTTCTTCCTATTTCTTGATATGGTTCAGTATCTTCCAGGATTATTTGGCTTGCCCAACGCCCTTGTGCTTATTCTTTTTTTTTTTTTTTCTGGCCACACTGCAGAAGTCCCAGGCCAGAGACTGAACCCATGCCGCAGTAGTGACCCAAGCCACTGCAGTGCCAATGCCAGATCTTTAACCCATTGAGCCACAAGGGAACTCGTAATTCTTAAGTAATTAAACAAATATAAATATATATATTTAGTAAGAATATAAATATATATATATTTCTTATAAAATAAGAATATATATGACTAATATATGTAAGAATAATATATGTAAGAATATATAATATATATTAGTATATATAATATATATTATATATTTTATACATAAGAATATAGAGTAAAATATATATTACTTTTAAGATCAGTATTGAATTATACATACCATGTTATGATCATCCTTTTATAACTGTTATAACACATTTTATTGTATTAACTTTGCTCTTAAGCACCATTATGAACACTTAGCCTTTTATATACAAGCAGTTCCAATTAATCACTTTTTAATGCTCAAATTGTGACAGCTTGGCCAGTGGAGGCTCCATTAAGCTATCTTCTTTTAACTCTTAGCACTTTGTTATCCTTAAACACATTCTCATATTTGGAAGTGTTACAAACCCATCCAAAATTTTCCCTGCTCTAAGATGTGTGAATAGCTTCTTCCACCTCCTACCCAAAGAGTTCTAGATTCTTTTAGTGTAGAGTAGTAGTAAAGACCAAAATCTGGGCACTGGGGATGCACATGACCATTGAGAGTGAGCAAAAGTCCTGCTGCTACTACAGCCACTGCCATTAGTTCATTTTTAGCAGTAAAAGTTAGATAGTATAGGGAGTTCCCATTGTGGCTCGTTGGGTTAAGAACCTGACTATTATCCATGAAGGTACAGGTTCAATCCCTGACCTTGCTTAGTGAGTTAAGGATCTGGCACTTCTTCATGAGCTGAATCTGCCATTTCTGTGGCTGCAGCGTAGGCCATAGCTGCAGCTCCAATTCAGCTCCTAGCCTGGGAACTTTGATATGCCACAGGAGCAGCCCTAAAAAGAAAAAGAAAAAAAAAACCTGAAACCATAAAACTCCTATAATAAAGCAAAGGCAGTATGCTCTGTGACATGGGACTTAGCAATATTTTCTTTGAATCTGTTAGGCAAGGGAAACAAAAGCAAAAATAACAAATGAAACAGAATCAAGCTTAAAAGCTTTCGCAAAGGAAATCATCCACAAAGTGAAAAGACAGCTCACTGAACAGGAGAGGATATTTGCAATGATGTGTATAATAATAGGGATAAGTAACCAAAATATGTAAAGAACTTCTAAAACTCAATATCCAAAAAAAATTTTAAATGAGTAGAGAACCTCAATAGGCATTTTTCCAAAGAAGTCATACAGATGGCCAACAGGTACATGAAAGGATGCTCAACATTACTAGTCATCATGGAAATGCAAATCAAAACCACAATGAAATATCACCTCACAGTTGTCAAAATGGCTTTTATCAAAAATTGTACAAAAGAGTTCCCTGGTGGCTCAGTGTGTTAAGGATCTAGTGTTGTCACTGCTGTGGCTTGGGTCATTGTTGTGTCACAGGTTTGATCCCTGGCCCAGGAGCTTCTGTGTGATGCGGGGTGACCAAAAAGAAAAAAAAAAGTCTACAAATAACAAATATTGTTAAGGATGTGGATAAAAAGGAGCCCTGGTACACTGTTAGTGGGAATGTAAATTGGTGCTGCCACTATGGAAAACAGTATAGAGTTTCCTTAAAAAAATAAAAATAAAACCTTCATAGGATCCAGCAATTCCACTCCTGGGTATATATCTGAAGAAAAAAAAAGCCAATAATTTAAAAAGACACATGCACTCCAATGTTGTTCTTCTTTTTTTGTCTTTTTTTTTTTTTTTTTTGCCTTATCTAGGGCCGCACCCGCGGCACATGGAGGTTCCCAGGCTAGGGGTCTAACAGGAGCTGTAGCTGCCGGCCTACACCACAGCCACAGCAACGTGGGATCCGAGCCGCCTCTGCAACCTACATCACAGCTCACGGCAACGCCGTATCCTTA
>PVHT021183583.1:998559-1130632 GCA_004024745.2 Catagonus wagneri
ATCACGCTTGGGTCGGCCCTCCGCGAGCTGTGGAGTCGGAGGTCACCGCCAGCCGCGAGCTGCTGCAGAAGCCGGGTGGGGATTTTGGGGTCTGAGACGCTGCGGCGTGGGAACCTTCCAGGCGAGTCGAGTCGAGTCCCTAGACCCCGGGGTTTAGGGGCGAAAGGGGTCAGTTACCCCCACCCTTGCCCAGACTGGGCGGCGTGGACTCAGGCGCGCTCCAGGTAGATGGGCTGTGAGTTTAGGGAGAGGCACCCGAGCGGGATGGGAAGAAATGAGGAAAGCCAGTAAAGGCCAGCGTTTATTCGCACTGTCGAGCCCCTTATAGGTTAACTTTTCAAGACACACCTGTGAGTAAGCCCTGTTGTTATTCCCATTTTGCAGAGGGAAGGAAACTAAGGCTTAGAGAGGTTAAAATTACAGTTTTATAAACAGTATAAACATGGGAGGTTGAATAGTAAGGAAATAGTGAAGCGAGTAAGCACCTCTAAAGTGATTTCAAAAAGCAAACAAAAGCTGTTTCAGAACTTGGGCAGGACTTTCTTTTTTTTTTTGTCTTTTTAGGGCTGCACCCATTGCCTGTGGAAGAGCCCAGGCTAGCAGTCAAATCGGAGCTACAGCAGCGAGCCTACACCACAGCCACAGCCACACCAGATAGCAGAATCTGCGACCTACACCGCAGCTCACTGCAATGCCAGATCCTTAACCCACTGAGGGAGGCCAGGGATCAGACCCGTGTCCCCATGGATACTAGTCCTGTTCATTACCATTGGAATTTGTTTTCAGGTGACCCAAGCCACAGAATGTCAATAGTGCGTTCATCCGTTCATGCCAAATGGGTCGTGGGGAAGGTGATTGGGACAGCAATGCAAAAAACTGCTAAAGTGAGAGTGACCAGACTGGTTCTGGATCCCTATTTGTTAAAGGTAAGGAACATCTCTCTTTGCAGATGGCGTTGATAAATCAACGTGTTTTCGGTTCTGAGCAGAAAAATACTTCCCTGTCAGTAAAGATGCACTGAGCGTCTGCAGTACATCAGACGTTGTGCTGGTCTGTGGGTATAACGAAGTGAGTCAATCATGGTTCGCACTCACGTTTTAGAGACACGGAGTTAATTTCAGGCCATCTGATCGACGGCTGTGGTCATTCGCTGTGTGAAATGCTGTGGGGGACAGAAAGTAGGACCCATTCTTCCTTCCCAGGTTGCTGAAGGAGAGAGTTCTTGCTATAAGACATTTGAGCTGAATGTCAAAAAGGGTTTTATCCAGGGCATCAGGGGGAGAGCAGGAGGGGTGTGGGGAGCTATTCCTCCCATGATGAATAATTTATGAAAGTTCTTTTTTAGCAGTGTATTGACCTAAAACAGACTGCTGGTTATTTCTGCAGCAAAAATGGGTATATTCAAAATGTGCGGAGAGGAGTTCCCGTCGTGGCGCAGTGGTTAACGAATCCGACTAGGAACCATGAGGTTGCGGGTTCGATCCCTGGCCTTGCTCAGTGGGTTAACGATCCGGTATTGCCGTGAGCTGTGATGTAGGTTGCAGACGCGGCTCGGATCCCGCGTTGCTGTGGCTGCGGCGAAGGCCGGCGGCTACAGCTCCGATTAGACCCCTAGCCTGGGAACCTCCACATGCCGCGGGTGCGGCCCTAAAATGACACAATGCAAAAAAAAAAAAAAAAAAATGTGTGGAGAATTGCAGTTCGGGGTCTATAGTCACGGTGAGCCATGTGCAAGTCCCCCATGGTGAGCGGAGAGCTGAAGGAGAGGAGAATGCTTTTACAGAGGGGGCGAGGACGTTGCGAGGGGTATGGTAGGCAAAGGGTCCATGGCTTTTCATTGGCTGAATCATCGCCGGGAAGGAAGAGAAGGTCTTTCTTAGGTTGAGCTCTGTTATCGGCACAGGGGGTGAGAGCTTCCCCTTCTGGTCTCCCAGCCCTGTTTAATAGAGGTTTCTGTTTGTGAATTTCTTACACGTGGAAGGGCATGACATTCTACTGGAGCAGCGAGTGGTTCAGCAAGGCTGAGCCCAGAACTTGGCACTAAGTAGGCACTGTTGTTGGATGAACTCAAGAACAACCAGAGCTGGACCGTGAAGGGTCTTTTATGTTGTATTTTGGGATTCATTCTACAAGCAAAGGCAGGACAGACCGGGAGGGCTGGGACTGAGGACTGGAGATAAAGCAGTGGGTAAGGAGGCTGTTGCAAACGTCTAGGGTGGAAATGATAAGAAACTAAACAGTCCTTGGAGCAGCAGGGATGGAGTGGGGAAAGTAGATTTCAGAAAAGAAGGGACAGAGTCCCCGAGCTGGTAGATGTGTAGGGAGGGAGGGGGACGTGCCAGAGCTGTTTCTGCATTTGAGGCTGGGCACACTGGTAAGTACAAGTGCTTTATATACATTATTACAACATTTCATTGTCTTGATAACTTTAGAGGCACAGGTGTTTTTCCACTCATTTTATGGTGGGGGAAAAAAACCTGAGCATGGAGTGTTCAGGTGACTTGTCCCAAATCACACAGCTAGTGGTGAGCGAATGTGTTTTTAGGCTGCAGAGAAGGCTCTGCTGGGACGGAAGAGTTCAAATAGTGTAGAAAATGGAGTTCCCGTCGTGGCGCAGAAGAAACGAACCTGACTAGGAACCACGAGGTTGTGGGTTCGTATCCCTGGCCTCAGTGGATTAAGGATCCGGCATGGCCGTGAGCTGTAGGGTAGATTGCAGCCGTGGCTCAGATCCTGTGTGTTTGCGGCATAGGCCAGCAGCTGTAGCTCCAATTTGACCCCTAGCCTGGGAACCTCCCTATGCCGCGAGTGCGGCCCTAAAAAGCAAGAAAATAAATAAATAGTGTAGAAAAGGATGATCGCTGATAGAGCGAAGGTACTACAGGAATTAGGCTGGAAAACTCAGGGGCAGGATCAGCTCTCAAAACATCACTGTGTTTTCCAGAAATTAAGCAGCTTATTTTTGTATTAGAAGCCTCCGTTAAGTGTATTAGCTGTTTTTTTCTACCAAGTCCCTGGTCTGTGCGTTACTTTTTCGTGTCGTGTGCTGCGTTGCCAGACCGCAGGTGGGAACTACTGATTTCTTCCTCCTCCTCTCCACAGTATTTTAATAAGCGAAAAACCTACTTTGCCCACGATGCCCTTCAGCAGTGCACCGTTGGGGACATCGTGCTTCTCAAAGCTTTGCCTGTCCCTCGAACCAAGCACGTGAAGCATGAACTGGCCGAGATCATTTTCAAAGTTGGACAAGTCATAGATCCGGTGACCGGGAAGCCCTGCGCAGGAACCAGCTACCTGGAGAGCCCAGTCAGTCCGGAAAGCACCCACCTGACCAAAAACCTGGGAGAACTCCAGCTCTCTTCAGCACAGTGAGGGGGGATCGAAGGTGAAGCCAAAGGGAAGGATTTATAAGTCTGCTTTATGGAAAAAGTTTTTCTCAGTTTCCTCACAAACCGTCCAGTTTATCTTCTGGTATTTATGAAATAGTGAAAGTAAATGAAATAAAAACTTTGTTATAATTTTTCTTAAAGGATTATGGTCACGTTCCATATTTCCTTCTCCATGAACATGGTTCCTGTTACACTAAGTGTGCCTAGTGGTCCACTGAACTGTTTTGTAAACTGTTTCAGAAGGAGTTCCCTTTGTGACTCAGCGATTAATGAATCCGACTAGGATCCATGAGGTTGTGGGTTCAATCCCTGGCCTCGTTCAGTGGGTTAAGGATCTCATGTTGCCGTGAGGTGTGGTGTAGGTCGCAGACACAGCTCAGATACCGAGTTTCTGTGGCTGTGGTGTAGGCTGACAGCTATTGCTCTGATTTGACCCCTAGCCTGGGAATGTCCATATGCTGTGGGTATAGCCCTAAGAACCAAAAAAAAAAAGCTGTTTTAGAAGATGTATTTTTTCCCATTTCGATTTTTATATTTTGAGAGAAGAAAACCTTGTGATATAGATAGGCATGCATTAAGTGAGTATTTTTGATGGCATATATTCAAAATTAATTTTTTACTCTGACTTAACCAAATCCACAGGGAAATAATTAACATGATTGTGACACACTTGATCAGATTAGAGTTCTGTATTAATAAGAATATTGAGTTCCCTGGTGGCCTAGCGGTTAAGAATTTGGTGTTGTCACTGCTGTGGCTTGGGTTCAATCCCTGGCCCAGGATCTTCTGTATGCCACATGCACAGCCAAAAAAGAAAATAGTTCCCTTGGTGGCACAGTGAGTTAGGGATCCAGCATTGTCACTGCTGTGGCTTGAATTGCAGCTGTGGATCAGGTTCAGTCCCTGGCCTGGGAACTTCCACATGTCTTGGGCATGGCCAAAAAAAGAGGGAATGTTGACATGTAGAAAATAAAAGTCAAATTCTGCCGTTTTTCTTTTATTCTATATCCTAGGCTTGATTAATTAGAAGCAAGTTCTTGTAGTTCCTGCCGTGGCTCAGTGGTTAACGAATCCAACTAGGAACCATGAGGTTACGGGTTTGATCCCTGGCCTTGCTTAGTAGGTTAAGGATCCGATGTTGCCGTGAGCTGTGGTGTAGGTTGCAGATGCTGCTCGGATCCTGCGTTGCTGTGGCTGTGGCGTAAGCCAGTGGCTACAGCTCCGATTCAACCCCTAGCCTGGGAACCTCCACATGCCACGGGTGCGGCCCTAGAAAAGGCAAAAAGACAAAAAATAAAGTCCTCGAAGGATGAGAGTATAACCAGGTTCTGGAAGCAGTGAGCACTGCTGGGACATCGAACAAGGGTGGAACCTAGGTAGAGAAATAGGATTTAGAAGTGAAGGTGGGTTATTTAATGTGTTAAAGAGTGATATACTTAGATCTCATTTCCATAGAAAATAGCATCCGTGTCAGGAATAGACCGGAATGGGGAAGATCAGCGGTAGGGAGACAGTGACCTGTTCAAAGATTGGTCCCAAGAGGTACCTGAGTTGATCAGGGAAGCTGAGAAGAAGTTAGATGATGTTCCAAGAGGAACTCACGGGCTTGGCACCGGGGTGGGGGTGGGGGTGGGGGGAGTGAAAGAGAGGCATCTGAGCCTGTTTAGGTGGGGTTCTGTGGTACTGGTTATCTTGGAGGGGAAAGGACACCTTTCCAAGCCATCTAAAAGCGCAAGTAGTGGAGTTCCCATTGTGGCTCAGTAGGTTAAGAACCCAACATAGTGTCTCTGAGGATGCGAGTTCAGTCCCTGGCCTCGCTCAGCAGGTCACGGATCTGGTGTTGCCCTGAAGTGTGGTGTAGGTCGCCCATGCAGCTAGGATCCCACGTGGCTGTGCTGTGGTGTAGGCCGGCAGCTATAGCTCCCATTCTGCCCCTAGCCTGGGAACATATGCCAAGAGTATGGCTGTAAAAAAAAAAAAGAAAAAGAAAAAATAGAAATAAAAGCTCAAGTACTTTAAATGCTTACAAGTGATCTAATGTATCGTTTTAATTTTAACATAGATATTTTCCTGGAAATATTTTTGTTTTGTTTTGTTTTTTGTCATTTTAGGGCCACACCTATGGCACGTGGAGGTTCCCAGACTAGGGGTCTAATCTGAGCTGTAGCTGCCGGCCTATGCCAGAGTCACAGCAATGCCAGATCCGAGCTGCTTCTGTGACCTACACCACAGATCACGGCAACGCTGGATCCTTAACCCACTGAGCAATGACAGGGATTGGACTCACCACCTCAAGATTCCTAGTCAGATTCGTTAACTGCTGTGCCACGACGGGAACTCCTTCCTGGAAATCTTGATGTAAAAATTAAACTCCAGGAAGATGCCTAATGTTTATCCTATGACGTTGTAACCTAAACCACCATCTATAAAATAGAGCGCCTCCTTCCCCCCAGTAAAAAGCATTGGGTTAATGGAACTTGGAGCAAACTGATAGTGGAGAAAAAAGTGAAGAACAAGGAAGTTTGCATGTGGCACAGCAGGTTAAGGATTCGGTGTTGCCACAGCTATGGCACAGGCCTCCACTGTCACGTAGGTTCAGTCCCTGGCTTGGGAACTTCCACATACTGAGGTTGCGGCCAAAAAGAAAAAGTGCAGAATGAGTGGCCTAATAAATAACCCAAAAGCCAGGTCATCGAAGAAATGCCTACCTAGTTTACATTTCAGGAAAATAGATTTGAAAGCACTTGTCTCCTGAAATAGAACTGAGACGTCAAAAGAACGTGTTAGAAAGTCAATCAACATCACTGACTTGAAGAGGCCCTGCCTCCCACAGTGCAGGCTGGGGACCTGTCCTTTCTGCCCTGGGGAGAGCTCAGGCAAGCCCCCCTTTTGGGCCTCTACCGCCTGGAGAAGCATAAGCCAGTTGAGATAGGAACAACCTCACCCACTCAGCCTGTTGCTCTGTGCCTGGCCTCCTTTCCACCAGATGCTCCCTGGTCTGGGGCAAATCCTTGCTGCCACTCCTCCATCCACAGGACCCATTGGTCCTCCTGGGGGCTCCTTGCCATATTAACATTGCCAGAGTCAGAAAACCCCTGCAGCCCTGGAGCCCCCTCCCCCTCCTTTCCCTTTAGGATTGCCGACCCCAGGGAACCCCACAGTCCACAAGCACAGTCCCTGTCCCCACCGCTCCTAGCAGGGATCTGCCAGCTACCCAGTTCTGACCCGTCCTGAGGGCATTTTCCTCTTGGCTGTGAAAATGCCCCTCATGGTGGCTGGGGAGCTCCTTCCTGTTTTGTGATTACATCAGCGGCTCTTTTATTTCACTACAGGATACATTTCTGCCCAAAACGCGCCTTTTTTTTTTTTTTTTTTTTTTTGGTCTTTTTAGGGGGTTGAAATCGGAGCTGCAGCTGCTGGCCTCTGGCATCTGCGACCTACACCACAGCTCACTGCAACACCAGATCCTTAACCCACTAAGCGGGGTCAGGGATCAAACCCGCATCCCCATGGATACTAGTAGGGTTCCTTAACCACTGAGCCACAGGGGGAACTCCAATCAACGCCTTTGTTCAAGTTGTTTCCTTGGCCTGCGGGAGTTCTCCCTTGCTCCACCTGTCTACTCCTTCCTTGGGACCGTGCCGCTGTGCCAGCTCTCCAGGGTCTTTCTTCCATTTCTCAGGCACCCCTGCGTACACGGTCTCCAGCCCGGGCTCCCTTCCAGGCTTGTCAACCTCTCCATTTTCACACTTGACACACTCCGATCATTTCACACCTAGCGGCGGTACTCACACAACAGAACAAGGAGTCCGGAGACCACGAGAGTACCTGAGTATGTTTCCATCCAGAACGAGAATGCTTTTATTAAAAAAGTGTAATTTATTTTTGACAAGGCAATATATATACATGGTGCAAAATCTAAAAAGGTACTGGGGAGAAGCTACCTCTCAGATTTGCCTCACAAGCCCTGGATTCCCCTAGGAGCCATGTTACTCTGACCCTGTGCTGGGCACCGAGCTCCTTTCGCCGGAGCCTGAAGTCTCAAAATCGGTTGCTCTCCGGCTTCCCGCTCCTTTCTTGCAACTCAGCGCCAAGGACGCACCGCGGACCGGACCTCTGCGCGCCCCGCTCCCCCTGGCGGCCGCGCCCCGCACTGCAGCGGCCGCACGCCCTGCCCCGCCCCGCCCCGCCCCAGCCTCGGCGGGCCCGGCCGGGGGAGGGGTCGCGGCGGCGGGGGCGGCGGCGTCAGCGGCGGCCCGGCCGGTGGGAGCCGAGGCGCCGGAGCAAGATGGCGGCGCGAGTACTGCGCGCCGGCGGAGCGGCCTCGGGCGGCGGCTTCTTGTGGCGGGCCTCCCCCTGCAGCCTTCTGCCCGGGCACCGGTGAGCAGCGCCGCCCTTTCCGGGAGCGGCCGGGGAGGGGCCGCCGCGGGGCGGAGGAGGCCGGTTCCCCGGCTCGGGTCTCCGCCCTGGCCCGGTAGCGTTCCCACGGGGCAGGGCCGCCGGGGCTGTTGGGCGGCTGGGCCGCGGTCCGCGTGGCGGGGCGAGCCGGAGCCTCGGCGGGGTCGGAGCGCCTGCCGGGCCGGCGGGGCTCAAGGTCATGGCGGGAATGACACCCAGCGCCGAAGTCACGTCCGCGCGCGGAGCCGGCGCGGCCTGTTGGACCTTGACCCTCCGCGACCCGGAGTCGTGGGGGAGCGGCCAGCGCTTGGCTGAGGCCGCAGGCCTTGAACTTGGCCCTCGGGGTTCCTGCAGGGCGTCCTGAGAAAGCTGCTCGCCCGCGCAAAGCCTCAGTGTCAGCATCTGCAAACAGTAGTGGAGGTACCCCTCACCTCCTAGGTTGTCGTGAAGAAATAAAATAATGCATCGGCCCCGGGAACCCTCAGTGGAGATTGGGGAAGCAGCCAAGAGGTGTCCGCCTTACCAACAGTTGTTGACTTGCATTTAAAAGTAGGTAGTGGATCAGAAAAGTATGTACAGTTATCAGCACGAAGTAGGCGCTGGGTTCATGTTTAAACTTTTTTCTTAACCTCATTGGATTAAATATTCGATTTTCTGAGTCCATCACGGATACAGCCATGTCCTGTTTGCCAAGTTAAAAAACCAGAGCCCATACCAACCGACTTACACGTCAATTTGCTTTCCTGGTTTATTTACTTTGGGTTATATAAATTTTATCTTTTTGTTTATCTTCAAAATAGCCGCTAGAGGAGTTCCCGTCGTGGCGCAGTGGTTAGCGAGTCCGACTAGGAACCATGAGGTTGCGGGTTCGATCCCTGGCCTTGCTCAGTGGGTTAAGGATCCGGCGTTGCCGTGAGCTGTGGTGTAGGTTGCAGACGCGGCTCGGATCTTGCGTTGCTGTGGCTGTGGTGCAGGCCAGTGGCTACAGCTCCGATTAGACCCCTAGCCTGGGAACCTCCACATGCCACGGGTGCGGCCATAAAATGACAAAAGGCAAAAAAAAAAAAAAAAAAATAGCCGCTAGAGAATACAGTTGGCATTTTAAAAATGGAAGAGGGAAGGAAGTACCTGTAAAACTCTTAATGTGGGCCAGCGTTATATGATACAGCTCGTTTAGTGTAATCCTAGTAGCAATCTTAAGAAGAAAGTAACAGCATCTGCATCTTAGAGATAAGAAGGAACCTCAACCTGCTGAAGACACCTGGCTAGAAAAGGCATTTGAACCCAAGTTTGTTAGGCTTCAGGCCCAGTGCCCTTGCTGGGACTGATGCTCAACTTGTGTTACAAAATTGGATGTTTATGTTTCCCAGTTGATTAATAAATCAACCCTCTTTTGTTTTTATTCTGTTATTAAGTATCTGCTGTTTATTTTTTCCCAAGTGATATAAGCCCATGAAATTGATATTTTCTTTTTTCAATCAAAAAAGACAGCTGAGCTTGAAGGAGCTAAAAAAGCCCAAGGTCATCTGGTATTCTAGGTTCCTGTTGGGGCTACATGCCCTTGACATTGGGGTCTTGTCTCTATCCAAGTTCCCTTCTAACTACTCCTTCCTGGGCTCTAGTCGGCCTTAACCTTTCCTTTTTTTTTTTTTTTTTTTTTTTTTTTTTGCTTTTTAGGGCCACAGCTGCAGCGTATGGTTAGGGGTTGGATCGGAGCTACAGCTGCTGGCCTGCGCCACAGCTCATGGCAACACCGGATCCTTAACCCCCTGAGCAAGGCCAGGGATCGAACCCGCAACCTCATGGTTACAGGTCGGATTTGTTTCTGCTGTGCCACAATGGGAACTCCTAGTCTGCCTTAGCCTTTAACTGCCTTAACTTTAGGATTCAATCTAGACCCAGTTAATTCATTGATTATATCACATACTGAGTGTATATGATGTTTTTGAAGCCCTCGCATAATAGCCATGGTCACTCTCCCCAGGAAGCTGTGGCTGAGGTGGAAACCCATAGAGACTTAGAGATCAAGGCAGGTGGCATGGGACCAAATCAGGGCACTTCCTGCATGAGGTCATGGAAGCCCTTTCTGAAAAGGTGACGTCAAGCTGAGACCTGAAGGGTTCGTGGGCATGAAAACCCTGAATGGGAGGAGTCAGACATGCTGGGAAACCCCAGAAAAATCTAGGAGGCAGGAATGAAAGGAAAACAGGACAAGGGGCAAGGAGCAGGGGCCAGAAAATTCCAGGCCTTACAGCCATTTAGAGAGCTTGGATTTTATTCTGAGCCATGGAAAACACTTAAAGGCATAAGCCCTAGGGTAACATGATCTGATCTACATTTTTAAAAGATCAGTCTGAGGAGTTCCCTTTGTGGCTCAACAGGTTAAGCACCTGACATGGTGTCCATGAGGATGCAGGTTCTCTCCCTGGCCTCGCTCAGTGGGTTAAGGATCTGGCATTGCTGCAAACTGAGGCGCAGGTCACAGATGCAGCCCAGATACTGCGTGGTTGCGGCTGTGAGGCAGGCCAACAGCAGCAGCTCCAATTTGACCCATAGCCTAGGAACTTCCATATGCTGCTGGTGCGGCCCTAGAAAGGAAAAGATAAAAGATCAGCCTGGCTTTGAAAAGGGGACAGAATCAAGGTAATGGCCAGCGGGAGAATGCTACCTAGAGCTGTTTGTTCCATAGATGAGCGTGCCGGCCCCCTGCCAGGTGCTGTTGGGAAACATCAGTGAATGAGGCACACGAGGAGGAGGAGCCGGGAGCTTGCTAGGAATTCAGAGGAGGAGGAACAGGTGTGGGGTGGGGAGGGGGCGGACCTAGGGCGGTCGACCTGGTGAAGGTCGAGATGCCTGTGCGCTATTCAGATAGGAAAGCCAAGTAGGCAGTTGGCCTCCTGGACCTCTGTGACTCCTCGAGGGAGATGTGTGGACAGCATTGGGGAGCTGTCAGCACATAAGAATGCACAGAGTTGATAGATCCATGGGTTTCAATGTGCCATTTTGGAGTTGATTGAAATTTGTGTAATGTTTTCTAAAACTGTAGGGGTGGATGAGATTGTTTGAGGAGTGTGGGTGGAGCTGGAGCTGAGAAACAGGCCTGGGCTCTATGGACATTTCCAGGCTGGATTAGGAAGGAGAAGCAGCAAGGGAGACTGAGAAGAGGCAGCGTGGGGTATTGTTGTTGTTGTTTGCTTTTTTGTGGCAAATGGAGGTTCCCAGGCTAGGGGTCTAACAGGAGCTGTAGCCGCCGGCCTTCGTCACAGCCACAGCAACGCCAGATCCGAGCTGCGTCTGTGACCTACACCGTGGCTCACGGCAACACCGGATCGTTAACCCACTGAGCAAGGCCAGAGATCGAACCTGCGTCCTCATGGATCCTAGTCACGTTCATTAACTGCTGAGCCACGAAGGGAGCTCCTGTGGGGTATTGTTGTCTCTTGATGCCCCGGGGAGGTTATTTCAAGGAGAGGAGAGTTAAGATGACAGAAGCAAACTGTATTTACCAACAGGGGTGTTGTGGGTGACCTTGCAGGAGTGTTTTCAGAGGGAAGGAGGAGACTTCCTGGAGACTTTTGTGCCAGCACGTCTTACGTAGCTCTGTTCAATGCCAGGCCCTCTGCTCAGCTGCTTACTGGCCACGGCACTGGTCTCCCACAGGCGCTAGAAATGACCTGGAGTTTAGCTCTTCTTCCTCCTGCAGAGCCTGCTTGCTCCTCCTGGGTTCTGTCTCCCCAGTACTGGACTGTCTTCCATTAGGGGTCCAGGCCAGAAACCACGTCTTCCCCAAGCCTGTCCCCCCTGTTCTCTCCCATCTGGTCAGTTGCCAGGTCTGTTAGTTCTGCCTCCAGCACGTCTGGCCTCCATCACTCCCCTAGCTCAGCTCTGGGCAGCGCTCGGCTGGACTTCTACGGAGGTGACGGGGACAACTAGAGAATTCTGAGCAAGACATTTTCCTACTAGAAAGAGCTCAGAGTTCCCACTGTGGTGCAGCAGGTTAAGATCTGGTGTTGTCTCTGCCGTGACGTGGGTTCAGTCCCTGGCCCAGCCCAGTGAGTTAAGGATCCGGCATTGTTGCAGCTGTGGTGTAGGTCACAACTGCGGCTCAGATTCGATCCCTGGCCCGAGAACTCCGTATGCTGCCTTCAGGTGTATCTTTTGAATGTATTCCATTCCCTTCATCCCTGCTGCCATCGTCTTAACCAGGGCCATCTGTCCTGTGCGAACTGAATGCCTCCTGAATGGTACTGCTGGGCTGGGCAGCCAGCCAGGAGCCCAGGAGCCATTGCTCCCTTCCTTTCTCTACCTTTTTCTTTTAGGGCCGCACCCGCAGCATATGGAAGTCCCAGGCTAGGGGTCTAATTGGAGCTGCAGCTGCCGGCCTACACCACAGCCACGGCAACGTGAGATCCGAGCCACATCTCTGACCTGTGCCACAGCTCGAGGCAATGCTGGATCCTTAACCCCCTGAGTGAGGCCAGGGATAGAACCCGCATCCTCATGGATACTACTTGGGTTCTTAACCCACTGAGCCACAGTGGGAACTCCTCCCTGCCTTCTTGCTGCAGTTTACCCACCACACCACTGTCAGGCTGCTATTTACACCCAGATCTTTTCTGGAAACTTGCTAGCATTGCAGGGCGTACGGGATAAAGTCCAGCTGTTAGGCATGGTGCACGGGAGCCACCCTGCCCCCCTCGCCTTTCTTTTGTCCCACGCCACCCTCCCCCACCCTGTTCTCTTGCTTTTCTGAACGCCTTGCTGGTCCAGAAATATGCCACACGGCTTCATGACTCCATGCCCCTGGACACGTTGTTCCCTTTGACCGGAATCATCACCTCCGAGACAGAGCCAGAGTGTCTCCACTGGACTTCATCTTGCTCCTTGCAGGCCAGTGCCGAGATGGCTCGTGCCCTTGGGTTCCCACAGTGTGTGTGTAAGTCTGCCATGTCCGTGACCTCTGTCTGTTTGGTGCTAGTTTTTTTGCGTGAGACCGGCCAGGCTAGGAACCTGCCTCATCTTTATATCCACCGGTATCCACTGCTTATTGCGTTTAAAGCCTGGTGCTTTGTAGAGTGTGCCACCCCCATCCCATGCTCTGCAAAGTGCCACCCAGCATGTAGATGATGTTCCAAAGACAACTGATTGTGACGTTTGTCACTAAAGCAGCCCAGCTCGGGTCTTGTCACCCCGACAGCTGTTGGCATGGCCGCTTCTTCCCCCTTCCATGATTCAGCTTGGACAGCCTGATGCACTGGGCACATGAGGCAGCTTTGGTCACTTGCCACTCTGTCAGTTGGGGCTGATGTTGGGCCACGCTGCTTTCCATTTGTCAAGAAAGTTGCTACCCAAGTGTGACAAGCAGACAGCACTCAGGTGCTTGTGTGTGTCCTGTGATGTTGACTATTTCTTGGGTTAATGTTTAGAGTGTGTTGTCATAGTCCTTATCTCATTTTCCCCATCCTAGAGTAAATCGCTCTGGTACTAAAATCCGGAACAGGCGCTCCCTTGGGGAGATTTGTGGTGGGGAGGCCTACCTTATTAGTGACAGTATTTTGAACTTTATGGATCTGGGTTCGTATTTTTCTCTTGCTGCTTCTTAGCTCAGGTTGTGTAATCACCTGTATGAGCCAATCTGTAAAATGCGATAACATCTATCTTGCTAGATTGTTCCGAGGATTAAATGAGAAGACATAGACAAACTGCCTAGTCCAGTGCAGGAACTATGCGTTTATAAGCTTGTAATCCCCTTAAATCTAAAGAAGAAGAGATTGCTTTGGAATTTTTTGCCCTCCAGATTTGGTCTGCCAATAATTCTTGATTATGCTCTCTTATTTTATAAAGTATTAGGAATTAAATATCAGTATGTGTGCACATGATATATGTTTGCCTATGTATTTCTGGAAGGATTCATTAAGAACTACTAGTACAATCAATTGCAATTAAAAATAAATTTTTGGGGAGTTCCCATAGTGGCGCAGTAGAAACAAATTCGACTAGGAACTATGAGGTTGTGGGTTCGATCACTGACCTCACTCAGTGGGTTAAGGATCCACCATGACCTGTGGTGTAGGTTGCAGACCCAGCTTGGATCCCATGTTCCTGTGGCTGTGGTGTAGGCCGGCAGCTGTAGCTCTGATTCAACGCCTAGCCTGGGAACCTCCACATGCCGTGGGTGTGGCCCTAAAAAAAGCAAAAAATATATATTTTTTAAACAAAAAACATCAACAATAATTTTAAAATTTTAAAATAAAGAACTGTGAGTAATGGTTGCTTTGGTGAGCATTTCTTAATGAGATTTCCTAGTGCCTGTATTTTTAGAAACTTTCGTTGTGCCCTTTTCCTAGTTGCTCATAATTATTATCCCTAAACTCCAAAAATTTATTTAACCAAAAAAAAATTTAAACACTTTCTGTTTAGTAAATTTAAGTTGTGAAATAAAGAAAAAACAGGAATTATAGAGTCCCATTAACAAGTCTTGAAACTTTTTACTTTACATATCATTAATTTTATATGCCTGACATTTTACTTCATTGTAATTATTTAGGCAAACATCCCACAATGTGGCATGTTTAAAATGCTTTAAACTAAGTGGCAAAATGTTTTTATTTTTATGGAAATAAATTTTACGGTGACTCAGTTTGAAAACTGCCTTCTTCAGAATTAGTTTTTCATTATAATCAAAGAGTGAATTGAAAACAGAGATAAATACCATATGATTTCAGGTTTTGCTAAAGGGCTAATAGCTTTTTTCTATAGAATTTCATTGCTGTTTTTTTAAGACAAGCAAAGTTTTTTTTTTTTTTTTAAAGAGATAGCTTGTGCACAATGAAGACGGCATGGGGAAAAAAGTGCCAGGTCTTCTATATAAAATTTCTTTTAAATTTAAAAGTTTTTTTTTTTGTTAGAGCTGGTAAAAGTTCATTTTTTAAAAAAGTAGTTTAAAAATAATTTTTTAATCTCGCACCGCTAATCAGATGTTGTCCTAAGTGCTTTAAGCGTATTTATTACAGGTTAAACGTGTACTTTAAAACAAAAGTGAAAAACATAATTAGTACAGACCTCGTGTGGGGAAAGCTGTGTCCTTTTTACTTTTAACTCTGTCCTTCCTTCAGGGGATGACCATTAATACTTCACTTAATTCTAAGGAATTGTAGCAAATAATAAAAGCAAAGTGGAAGAATTTCCAGCTTATTTTTACAAATGCCACTTAGGACTATATATTTTTGTCCTATGCACTTACAAGAAAGAATTGTGCATACTGGTATTAACTTGTTATTTTGCTTATTTAATATGAGCTTGCTGCTTTTGAATCTTAAAAGGTTTGAAAAGTGCTCTTATATTGCTTGATCATTACTGTATATACAGAAAACATTTTATTGTTAATTTTCTATTTCTATATTTTGTTTATATGAATAAGTTCCATCAGTCAAAAAAAGTAAGATACATCAGTCAAAAAAAGTATTTTTATCTGGTTTCAAGCTATTTGTGACATCATATGAATTGGTTTTTAAATTAAAAGATCATATGGGGAGGAAGCTCAGTAATGTTTGTTCGTTAAAGCAGCAAGTTGATTTTTGAAGCAAAAAGGCTGCCAGTGTAACACTTGAAATTTAGAGTTCCGTTTCTAAAGCGCCCTGGTTGAGTGAGGAGAAGATTTTGCGTTATTTAGCGTGGAATCCACACACTCGTCTCATGGGAGTTTTCCTTGTCGCTTGTTTGAACTCCCCTTCCTTAGTCCCTTAGAGGGATCCCTCTCTCTTTTCCTCTTATATTCACATTGCGGTGTCTGTGTCCTTAAGCAGCCCTGCTCAGCGGATTAGAAATAGTCTATAGGAAATGAGAGACATCCCAGACAAGGCTCCCGCTGGCCTGTCAGCATCCTACCTTGCTTAGCAGCACCCGGTAAGATCTGAGCGTTTATAGCGGCCGTTTGGCATCCTAGCCCATTACATGCTAGGCGTGACCTAGCAAAGGGCAGGAAAGATCCTTTATGTGCACGTACATCGATTAAAGATCAGAACAATAGGGTATGCCGTGATGGCTCTGGCCAGAGGTGGTGGCCATCAGCTGTGAAAGCAGTTGTGCAGCAAGAACGGGCAGAGTGTTAAAAGCCTGCATTCTGTATGAGTCCCTATTCTGGAGCATAGAACAGATCGGTGGATGCTGGTGGTTGGGAGCTGGGAGAAGGGTTTGATTCCAAAAGGAGGCCTTTTAGGGAACCAAGGAGCTGTTCTGTATCTTATTGTGGTGGTGTTTACGTGGCTTTAGGCATTTGTCAAAACTTGTGGAACCGTGTATCCCCAAAGGAGTAGATTTTACTAAGTACATGAATTTGAATTAGTGACAGAGATGCAGGGACATGGTTTATCCTTTGATTGTGGTTATATGAACTCAGGAAGAGGATGAGTTTCAGCCTGGTTTTAGTTTTTAAAGTTTGTTATCAAAGTTCCTGTCGTGGCTCAGTGGTTAATGAACCCGACTAGTAACCACGAGGACGCCGGTTTGATCCCTGGCCTCTCTCAGTGGGTTAAGGTAATCCGGCGTTGCTGTGAGCTGTGGTGTAAGTCGCAGACACGGCTCGGATCCCACGTTGCTGTG
This sequence comes from Catagonus wagneri, assembly GCA_004024745.2. Taxonomy (NCBI): domain Eukaryota; kingdom Metazoa; phylum Chordata; class Mammalia; order Artiodactyla; family Tayassuidae; genus Catagonus; species Catagonus wagneri. The sequence goes on from PVHT021183583.1 coordinate 1,014,948, forward strand.
GCTGTGGTGTAGACCAGCAGCTGCAGCTGATTCAACCCCTAGCCTGGGAACCTCCATATGCAGCAGGTGCAGCCCTAAAAAGGACAAAAGAAAAAAAAAAGTTTGTTATCAAGTTAGATATACCTATATACCTTATCCATAAGAGTTTCTAAGCATATACTTTTAGGAATGTTAGCGAATTTCAAGTATAAAAATAATATACATATATGGAAAATTCTCAGATAGTCCCAAAGGTTATACAGTGAAAAGGAAAAATCTCTCCTCCCACCCCAAGCCCAGCCACGGGCTCCAGATGTCCTCACTCTTAGCAGCTCCCCCTTGTGCGTGGATTTACGATACTATTCTGGGCCTGCTTTTTCCACATTGTTTCACCTCAGAGATACCAACACATCAGTGCCCGTAGACCTGCCTCATTCTTTTTACTGATTGCGTTCTGTTCTGACTTGGGATGTGCTTTGATTCATTTGACCAGTCCCCGCTGATGGGTTCCCGATTGCCTGCTCAGGAAGAAACTGGTCAAGGTAAACTGGTGCAGACGGAGAAGGGTGCTGTCCTGCACTCAGCTGTGCGTGCCTGTCTAAATACAGCCGCTGTAGGACGGGACTCCAAGGGCAGCAATCAGGCCGGAAGGCCTGCACACTTTTAATTTTCCTGTAGATAATGCCACACTGCCCTCTAGGGAGGTTGCGCGTATGTGTGGCCCCATTGGCAAGCATATGGAAGTTAAACATGCACTTAAAAGTGCACAGGCAAAGCGAAAGTTTGTTCAGACAAGTTGATCCTCACTCTCCGACAGCGTGTATAGCAGAAAATCAGTTGTGAGATGAAAATCAGCAAATTATACATTAATGAGGTTTGTGTTCTTTTATTTCACTTTATTTTTTATTCCACTGTGTAAAAAAGTGTGTATTCTTAACTTTTTGTGACAGTTAGGAATCTTGATTCAAGGCATTCTCTGGTGGGCTAGTGGTTAGAACTTGGTGCTTTCAGCACTACAGCCCAGGTTCAGTCCCTGGTCTGGGAACTGAGATCCCACATCCAGCTGCTGCATGCTGTGGCCAAAAGAAAAAGGAGTTCCCATGGTGGCTCGGTGGAAATGAACCCAACTAGTATCTGTGAGGATGTGGATTCGATCCCTGGCCCCACTCAGTGGGTTAAGGATCTGGCATTGCTGTGAGCTGTGGTGTAGGTCGAAGATGAGGCTCAGATCTGGAGTTGCTGTGGCTGTGGTGTAGGCCAGCAGCTGCAAGTTCAATTTGGCCCCTAGCCTGGGAACTTCCATATGCATCTGTGGCCCTGAAATAAAAGGGAAGAAAGAAAGAAAGGAAGAAAGAAGAGAGGGAGGGAGAAAGAGTTCCTGTTGTGGCTCAGCAAGTTAAGAACCTGACATAGTGTCAGGATTTGGGTTCAATTCCTGGCCTTGCTCAGTGGGTTAAGGATTCTGTGTTGCTTCAAGCTGTGGTGTAGGTTGCAGATGCAGCTTGGACCTGGCGTTGCTGTGGCCATGGCGTAGGCCTGCAGCTGCAGGTTTGATTTGACCCCGAGCCCAGGAACTTCCATATGCCTCAGGTGTGGCCTTAAAAAGAAAAAAATCTTGATTTTTTAAAGAAAAAATTAATTTCACTTTGTATATTTCTTTTCACATTTTATATTGTTGTGAAGTACATATAAAATTTGCCATTTTAGCCATTTTTGTTTTTGGGGGGGGTGTTGTTTTTGGCTGCCCCGCAGCATATGGAGTTCCCGAGCTAGGCATCAGATCCGAGTTGCAGTTGGGCCCTAAGCCACAGCTGCAACAACACTGGACCTTTAACCCACTGTGCTGGTCCAGGGACTGAATCTGCATCTCAGCGCCACCAAGATACTGCCAATTGCACCACAGTGAGAACTCCGCCACTTTAGCCATTTTTAAGCGTTCGGTCCAGTGGCATTAAGTACATTCACAGAGTCGTGCAGCCACCTCCGCCATCCAACCCCAGAACCTTTTTCACCTTCCCGGACTGAAACTCTGTGCCCATCAGATAATAATTCCAGCCCTGGCAACCACCGTTGTACCTTCTTTTTCTGTGAATTCAACTATTCCAGGTTTCCCTGTATGTTGTGCGTGTGTGTGTGTGTGTGTGTTGAAATGTCCTTGGAGGAGGGCAGAGCACGTGGTGGAACTTGCAGAGACACGTGCGAGCTCCCGCAGAAGGCACTTTGGTCACGCTCTGCTCCTGCGTGCAGGGCGCTCGCCGTCGGGGTGGAAAGTGGGGGTGTGGTAACCCGTTGGGTTCCAGAGTGGTGCCTGGAATCCGTGCTGGCTGAATGGATTGATGTGTTTATGAAAGCAGTGTACTGCGCCACACAGCCTAAAGACCCTGAAGCCCTGGCACCTCTGATTAAACTCACATTTTTGCCTTGGTTACTCCTTAGGAAATTGGCGTCCTCCAATAACAGACCTCGAGAAGACAGCTGGCTAAAATCCTTGTTTGTCCGGAAGGTCGATCCAAGGAAAGATGCTCATTCAAACCTCCTGGCCAAAAAGGAAACCAGCAGTCTGTACAAGCTGCAGTGTGAGTGGCAGGTTTGCTAGCTTCATAGTTGATGTTTCCCCCTTTGTTCCTAAGTTTATCGTTGAATTTTCTTTTGTTTCAGTTCACAATGTTAAACCGGAATGCCTAGAAGCATACAACAAAATTTGGTGTGTATACCAAACTATCCTTTACTTGGGGGAAAATAGTGATTTGAATATTTGTCCGTGGAGCTCACCCTTGATAGCCGAGCGAGGCCTTTCACACCTGTTCTTAAAGCGGAACACTCGGACGCTCTTAAGTTGAGCGCTGTCGCGGGATTACCAAGGGTGCTTTGATTTTAAGAGCGCATTCAGCTAAGACGTCATGGAGGCTCTCAGACTTTAGAATGTCACTACGCTCTTGAGGTTGGAAGGAACCTTGCAGGGCGGTCCAGCCCAGCTCCGCGTCCAGCACCCAGGTCCTTTTGCAGCCCTTCCTGACTGCCTGTGCTTGCTGCCTTCATATGCCCCAACTCCAGCTGGTTCTGGGTGTCAGGAGTTGGAACTCACACCCCCATGCCCTCCACTGTTCCCAGTTTTACTCCTGAGCAGCAGGGCACAGTAGCGCTCTTACGGGTTTCAGCAGAGCTGCCTTTTCTCCCCACGTCTGCCCTCCTCCGGGATTCAAGTTCCTGCAGCAGGTTCTCATCTGATGTGAAATGCATGTGCTCTTAAAGAATTTGTAAACTTTAAGATCAAAGAGAATTAAGTGCGTCAGTCCTTAAAGGATAGCAATAGCATTTTAAAGGTCAAATTGTCAGCAAATAGAACTAACAAGCCTTTTTTTAGCCTCTCATATCTGCTGCTTTCATGAGAAAGCAAATGATTTTGTTACCAGAACCAGCATAACTTTCAGAAGCAAAAAAATCTTTTGTTGTTTTACCTTTTGGAGGTGGTTTGTGAAATGTACATCAGCACGGTTCCTATTAGTTTTTTTTTTAATGCCCTTAATACACAGCAGATGCTTTTTTCCTAAATCTCTTCTCAGAAAATGCCGTGTTTCTGTGCGCTGACGTTTCCCTGGGTTAGCTTCCCCATCCTGTTTGCATCACCTCATCGCCTGTCTCAGACTCCTGGCTGTCTGTCCGTCTTCCTAGGTGAAAGCCTTGCTCTCACCTCAAACTCAGTCTGTTGCAGCACCTGCCCTTCCAGCTTCCCTGTGTGTGACACTCACCGTGCTTTTATTGGACTCTTTCCTTAGTTTGTGGTGATTAATCGGTCACCACGGGCTGTGCCTTCTTCATTTGATGTGTATTTTTGCCTCTTTTTGCTCATTTCCTTCTCCACCTCCCTCTCCAGGCCGGGTGGGGTGCGTTTCCTGACCTCCCGGGCCTGCTGCGGCATCTGTGCCCCCCACCCCGCCCCCGCCCCAATCCCTTACCTGAAGTTTGTCAAATCCATCTGCTTGAGTTCTGTTTTCCTCTTCGTCCTGTGTTTTTTCTTTTCTCTGGAGCTCTCAGCAGCTTCCTGTCTCCAGTACATGAAGACTTAACTCCTGCCTGGTTTTTAGGGGCCCAAATATGAGGTTTGGCCCAACTCATGAAGTGCCAGGTACAGGCACTGCCCACCTGACAACCTGCATTCACCTGGTCCTCTGTGCAGGCTTCCCACGGCCACACGGCTCCAGCTCTGGGTGGTTGACTTCCTGCCCATGTCCTGTGGCTGGAAGGAAGCCCGTGTCCGTATCCCTAACTTCACCCACCTTTCCCCACCCCTGACTCCCATCAGTCGCATGTTATTTCTGAACATTCATCGGTCATGCGTCAGATAGATTTAATGTCTGATCCTAGTTTTAAAAGGAAATGCTACCCTTCAAAAAATATATACATGGTTTGGCAATTGTACTGGGTCATAAAGGCACTAGAGGTTTTGTTACCAGCCTTTCTCTGGTAACTGTTCATATCCGCCCTGTCCTAGTGCCTCGAAATCCGGTGTTGACCACCAGCTTCACTCAACATCTGGTGGTGACCACCAGCTTCATAATATTGCTTGATGTCAGCAGATAATTTGAACAGGTTCCGTTTCTGACCCTTGATATCTTTTTGCTTCCATTGTTGAAGCCATATTGTACTTTTTCATCATCACGTGCAGAGTCATGTGCATCCACGACGTGCAGCTTTTAGCCCTTCCCCCGGTAAGCCGCGGTGGAGCCTCTCCCCTTGCCTGTCCCTGTACGTTACAGTCCATACCCTGGGAAGGTCTCCGTGGAAGCGGGCTCTGACGCCTCTGCTACATTAGCATCCTGCCACGACCGTGTATGCACAGCGGTAACAGAACGGGGGTGTGTCCAGTGTGGGGTTCTGTGATACCTTCCAGATCTCCTCAGCTGGGCGAATTGAGGAGAAACCCATGTGTGCTTTCATCTGGGTCCTGCCGCCACATGAAAGCCCTTCGGGTGGTTGGGGTTGGGGTCGCTTCCAGGGGCTCTGAGTTCCAGCTCTGTCTTCTTCCTTAAAGCCCACCCCTCCTCAGCCCCTGCTTCCTCTGCGTCCTGGGCCACTTCCTAAGCATTGCTTTCTGCCCTTTCTTCTCCCATGTTCTTTTTCTACTACTCCCATTTCTCTCATTCTTCCTGTCCTTGGAAACAGAGAACTTTTTATGAGCATCACCATTCTGAAGTGCTGCTGCTTTTTTTTTTTTTTTTCCCCCTGAAACAGCAAATAGTAGATTCATAGTTCCTGGAGTTTGGGGACCTTTGGCTCTTCTTTGTCATCCTGATCAACATTTTTGGGTTACTTACCACCTTTCTAGATAGCTAGGTTATCCGCCACCTAAGCCACTGATAAGTGGGACATTAGAGTACACCAGAAATCAGCTGAAAGCTTACTTCTGCACGCTGGTTTTTTTTTTTTTTTTTTTTTTTAATCATAAATGTATTCTGAGGTCAGTGGTCAGAACACAGAGCAGATGACCTTTTCCTGTTACTGATCATGTGTTGTCCATCTGGTGCTGTTTTGTCAGTTGTTTAATTAGTGTTGCTGTTTCTTCTCTTTAAGTCAAGAGGTGTTGCCAAAGATTCATGAAGATAAACATTACCCTTGTACTTTGGTGGGGACTTGGAACACGTGGTATGGCGAGCAGGATCAAGCTGGTAGGAAGAGAAATCTTTGGAATAATAAACGCTTGTTCCTTAAGGCTTTCCTGTCATTACTTAAATGACTTTTAACTTAATGCTTGTTTTTATAATCAAGGCTTTCCATGTCTTAGTCTAGTTTTATGGTTAAAGAAGTTTCTCCAGTAAAACTGCAAAAACTCCTTTTATACTGTTTTTCAAATTTGACACTTTTTTTTTTTTGTCTTTTGTCGTTTTAGGGCCGCACCCGCAGCATATGGAGGTCCCCAGGCTAGGGGTCTAATCGGAGCTACAGCTGCCGGCCTTCGCCTCAGCCACAGCAACGCCAGATCCAAGCCGCGTCTGCGGCCTACACCACAGCTCACGGCAGTGCTGGATCCTTAACCTGCGAGGCCAGGGATCAAACCCACAACCTCATGGTTCCTAGTAAGATTCGTTTCCATTGCGCCATGACGGGAACTCCATCAAGTCTGACTCTTTTATTAAAACTTTGTGGTATTAACTCAGGGGCCAAGACATGGCACATTACAGTTTTGCACTGTGTTGACACTGTGTGTATCTAGAATGTTCTCAAGGTAAGAGTGTCCTGAAACTCTAAATGTATATTATCTTTTAAAATATATTTCAGTTCACCTCTGGAGGTATGAAGGAGGCTATCCCGCCCTCACAGAGGTCATGAATAAACTTAAAGAAAATCAGGTAATGATTTTGAAAAATGTCTACTTATTCAGGCTAATGATATAGTAGATTTTTAAAAAATTTTTTAAATGATTTTATTTTTCCATTATAGTTGGTTTATAGTGTTCTGTCAAATTTCTACTGCACAGCAAAGTGACCCAATCGTGTGTGTGTGTATATATATATATATACGTACACATACACATTCTTTTTCTCACATTACCCTCCATCATGCTCCATCATAAGTGACTAGACGTAGTTTCCAGTGCTCTACGGCAGGATCTCCTTGCTTATCCACTGCTAATGATACAGCAGATGTTAATCCAGAATTAAATGGCTCGTGTCACCAGTTTTTGTTACTGAACTGCTTAGTTTTTTTGCAGTAAAAATTTTATTATTTGGACTCTTGAGGTTGTATTTACACAGAGTAGCTGGTTGTAATACCGTTAGAAGAACCGTTCTCACTGTAAAAGTCAGTTGTACTTTGAAACTGATAAGCCGATGCTCTGAAATTGGCAAGTCGGCCTGGCAGCCACGGCCGGCCCGGATTACCTAACACATCCCTGCCACAGGGACTGCCAGCCACACGGTCTTTACCTTGGGCTGACTTTGCTGTCCTCCCCCTCCCTTCACGAACAGACGCGTGTTAGTGGAGAAAATTCTAATGGCCAGGCATTATTAGGAAAGAGAACCTTTTGTATAGATTCCCAGTCCATGTGTAAGTGGGTCTTGGATCATCTGCTGTCTTGAGGTCTCAATGTCACCTCTCTCTCTGTTTTTTGGGTTTTTTTTTGTCTTTTTAGGTCCTCACCTGTGGCATATGAAAGTTCCTAGGCTAGGGGTCAGATCGGAGCTACAGCTGCCGGCCTACACCACAGCCACTGCAACACAGGCTCCGAGCCGCGTCTGCAACCTACACCGCAGCTCACAGCAATGCTGGATCCCCAAGCCACTGAGCGAGGCCAGGGATCGAACCCACGTCCTCATGGTTACGAGTCAGATTCGTCTCTACTGCACCACAACGGGAACTCCCACCTCTTTTAATATACTGTCACATGTTGTTAGGAGAACCTAAAAACGAGGGAACTTGAATTTGTTTACATTGTCCTTTGAGTAATTAGGTCGCCTGTGTAGTTTGTCATTTAAACCTGGACACTGAGAGTGAAAGGAATGCTCACAGTCATGCTGGTTCCAGAGCACGTAAACTGGGGCTGCTCCAGCCAACTGGACTACTTATGAGAGGGTTCTATAGCCGGAGGGACATACATGTTACTGGAGCAGGTTTGTTGTATGTAAATGTTAGGAGGTTTCACGAGCACCTTTTTTCTCTCCAAGGAGTTTGCGCGGTTTCGTAAGGAGAGAGGCAACATGCTACTCTCGAGGAAGAACCAGCTGCTCCTGGAGTTCAGCTTCTGGAACGAGCCTGTCCCACGAGCAGGACCGAATATCTATGAACTCAGATCTTACCAGCTCCGAGTAAGTACTGAAATGTGAGCCGCCCGTCCCCTCGTTCCTGTGTGCGGAGGAACCCACGCCCCTGATGCTGAGGGGACAGCACTCGCCGGAGGGCGTGTTCTGTGACGTGTGTTTGGCTGGTTTTCTCCTCTGTCCAGTTCTTTTTCTCTTGTTGCCTCTTTTCTTTTTCTTTTTTTTTTCCTTTTCCTTTTTTGGCTGCCCCGTTGTATATACAGTTACTGGGCCAGGGATCAGATCCAAGCCTCATTTACAGCCTCTGCTGCAGCTGTGGCAACACCAGGTCCTTAACCCACTGTGCTGGGCTGAGGATCAAACCAGTGTCCTGTCGCTCCAGAGATGCTGCTGATCCCATTGTGCCACAGCAGGCACTCCTCTTGTTTACTTTTTTTTTTAATCTTCTTTCTCATTCTTTCTCTTCTGTTTCTTTTTTGTTTTGTTTTTTTGGTTTTTTGTTTTTTTTTTTGTCTTTTTGCCTTTTATGTAGAGCTGCACCCGCAGCATATGGAGGTTCCCAGGCTAGGGGTCTAACAGGAGCTGTAGCCGCCGGCCTTCGCTACAGCCACAGCAACGCAGGATCCGAGCTGCGTCTGCAACCTACACCACAGCTCACGGCAACGCCGGATCCTTAACTCACTGAGCGAGGCCAGGGATTGAACCTGCAATCTCATGGTTCTTAGTCAGATTCGTTAACCACTGAGCCACGAAGGGAACTCCATAAGCTCTTTTGTTTTTTATAGACTTATACATAGTGTTTATTGTTGGCCATTTTTCCGCATAGCATTTCTGTTTTTAAGAGGAAGGACCTAAAATGTGGGACCAGGGAGATTTTATAGCATCTGTTGTCACTGAGCTAGAGCAACTAATAAGCCTGTTGAGTAAATTACACAGCACAGTAAGAGAAAAGGGTAATAATTTGTACGACTTTCTAAATGCTTCCTTACCAGGTGACTACTAAAAAGAAAGGCCCAGGTAGCAACATAGTTAAAGGGAAAACGTATCAGGGAGATCTCAGTGGTCTAATAATACTCAGTATTATACTGGAAAAAAAGATCAAGTGATGTCCTTGTTAGGTTTACTTGAATCATTTAAAAATTTCACAATAGGAGTTCTGTTGTGGTGCAGTGGGTTAAGGATCCAGTGTTGTCACTGCAGCAGCTGGGGTTGCTGCTGTGGCATGGGTTCAATCCCTGGCCCAGGAACTTGCATGTGCTATGGGCGTGGCCAAAAAAAACTTTTCACAATAAAGTCTGAATGGGCACCAACAATTTCGTTGCAATGGGCCTAACTCTAGTCTTCATAACTGTAATTGAATGACTGAATTCTCACTTGGCGTGTATGCTGTCTTCTTAGATGAAGCCGTAGAATATTACTTCTCTCTGGGATAGGTGTGAGAACAGTGGATAGTGTTGTTTTGTTACATTTTTTATTTGTTAGATCTCGCGTTATTTAAGTTAGTCTTGTCATTCGCTATTTCGTATACTGTTACCTGTATTTCTTCACAGAAGAACTAACGAACCAAATTCAAATCTCTTTTCAGCCAGGAACTATGATTGAATGGGGCAATTACTGGTGAGTATATTAGCAGATGGGACGTTTGCCTCAAATAGATCCTTTAAGGACACAGTATTCATTCTAGAAATAAAATGGGGGTATAATGCCATGATTTGATGCTAGACTATTGTTTTGTTTGACATATTATGAAATTTTTCAAACACATAAAAACCTTAGACTAATGCCGCATGTTCCCTGCTTCCATACCTATTACCAGCCTCAGTAATTATCAGCACATAGCCAGTCTCACTTGGTTCTAAATCCCCCAACCCGGAGTATTTGGAAGTAAATCCCAGACAGCATACCATTTCTTCTGTAAATATTTTAGCATTTACCTTTGACAGATAAGGACTTTTTCTGTTTGTTTTTTAAGAAACCCCAGTGTTGCCTGAGGTTATTTCATATTCTCCTTGGATATTATCTTTCTGAACTGTTGCTTTTGCCACAGAAAGAGCACCCCAGTGATACCATTGCTTCTTGTTTCTTTCTTTTTAGTTTAATTATCAAAATACCAGTTTTTCTTCAAACCAATCTATAGGTTCAACAGAGTCCCAGTCAAAGACCTAACAGGCTTTAGAAATGCAGGGGACCCAGAACAGCTCAATCAGCCTTGAAAAGGGGGAGCAGAGTTGGAGCACTCACACTTCCCAATTTCAAAACTTGACCACCAAGCTGGAGTGATCAGGATAGCGTGAGAGTGGCTTCAGGACAGGCATACAGCTCAACAGAACAGAACTGAAAAATAAGAAATAAATCCTCACATATGTGAGCAGTTGGTTTTTGACAGATGTACCAAAGCAATTCAGTGGGGACAGATAGTCTTTTCATCAGAGGGTCCAGAGACGGCTGAACATCCTCGTGAAAAGATGAGTTTAGACCCCTACCTCACATTATATACAAAACTTAACCAAAAATGAATTGTAGACCTAAATGTAAGAGCTAAAATATAATACTTTCAGGAGTTCCCTGGTGACCTAGCGGTTAGGGACTCATTGTCACTGCTGTGACTTGGGTTACTGCTGTGGCTCAGGTTCGATCCCTGGCCCCGGATCTTCCGTATGCTGTGGGTGTGGCCAAAAAAAAAAAAAAAAAAATGGGTAAAAGGACTTGAATAGACAATTCTCTGAAAATATATAAATAGCCAAAAAGCATACAAAAAGATGGTCAGCATCACTAATCATTAGAGAAATGCAAAGCAAAACCACAGTTAGGTACCATTCATCTCACAGCCTTTAGGAGGGCTTTTATCAAAAGAGCAAAAAATAACAAGTGTTGGCGAAGATAGAATTGGAACCCTTGTACACTGTAGGTAGTAATATAAAATGGAGCAGCCATTATGGAAAACAGTACAGAGGTCTTCAAAACATTAAAAAAAAAAAAGGCATTACCGGCATTCTCTTACGGTACAACAGGTTAAGGATCCAGCACTGTCACTGCTGTGGCTTGGGTTGCTGCTGTGGCAGGGGTTCGATCCTAGCCAGGGACCTTCCACATATTGTGGGTACGGCCCAAAAATAGACAAATAAGAAATAGCATTACTGCATGATCCAGCAGCCCTGCTTCTGGGTATGTATTCAAAAGAATTCAAAGAAGCGTCTCAAAGAGAGATTTGCACACCCATGTTCATCACAGCATTATCCACAGTCGGTAAGCAGTGGAAGCAACCTAAATATCCCTCAGCAGATGAACAGATAAAATGTGGCGCATATATATATATATTTCTTTTGTCTTTTTAGGGGCACACCCAAGGCATATGCAGGTTTCCTGGTTAGGGGTCGAATCAGAGCTGTAGCCGCTAGCCTACACCACAGCCACGGCCACACCAGATCCTTAACTCACTGAGCAAGGCCAGGGATCGAACCTGCATCCTCATGGTTGCTAGTCACATTCATTTCTGCTGAGCCACAACCGGAACTCCATGGCATATATTTAGAATATTATGCAGCTTTTAAAAAGAAGGAAATCCTGCCACGTGCAGGGTGAACCTTGAAACACGCTAAGCAAAATAAACCAGTCACAAAAGGACAAATGCTCTATGATTCCGCTAATATATGGCTTCTAAAGTATTCAAAACCACAGAAACAGAAAATGAGAAGGTTGCCTGGGGCTGGGTGGAGCGGAGTTGGTGTTGAGTGGGTGTGGTTTCGGCTTGTGCAGTATGGGAAAGCCCTGGAGGTCTGTTGTACAACAGCATGAATATACTTGCCACTCCTGGCCTGCACGGTTGAAAATAGTTGAGATGGAGTTCCCGTCGTGGCTCAGTGGTTAACGAATCCAACTAGGAACCATGAGGTTGCAGGTTCGATCCCTGACCTCGCTCAGTGGGTTAAGGATCCGGCGTTGCCGTGAGCTGTGGTGTAGGTTGCAGACGGGGCTCGGATCCCACGTTGCTGTGGCTGTGGCGAAGGCCGGCAGCTACAGCTCGTGTTAGACCCCTAGCCTGGGAACCTTCGTATGCTGTGGGTGCGGCCCTAGATAAGGCAAAAAGACAAAAAAAAATAGTTGAGATAAATTTAACATTAGGTGCTTTCTAACCACCAGAAAATAGTCATAAAATAAATTTAGAAAAAAAATTTAATGGGCAAAGAATTTTTGAAATTTCCTCAGAGGAGCTCTGTGAACGCCTAATCACATGAAAAGGTGCCCCACATCCTTAGTCCTCGCGGGGCTGCGAGTAAAACCACAGCGAGCGAGACACCGCGCCACGGCCCCTGACTCGGAAGTCAGAGTGCCAGGTGTTGGGGAGGCTTAGATGAACAGTGTCTTTACACATTGCTGGTGAGACTGTAAGATGGGGCAGCCACTTGGAGAAGGAGAACTGTGACCTTTTACTGACTTTCAATTTATATATGTTCTCATTTTTTTTTCAGTTACGAAATTTTTTTTCTTTTTTTAGGGCCACACCCATGGCGTATGGAGTTTCCCAGGCTAGGGGTCAAATCGGAGCTACAGCTGCCGGCCTACACCACAGCTCACAGCAATGCTGGATCCTTAACCCACTGGGCAAGGCCAGGGATACTGGTCAGATACGTTCCCACTGTGCCACAACGGGAACTCCACCATTCTTCAATTATTTTAAAAATGGTTTGTAAAGCCAGTTCAGCTTTCAATTTATATTTTGGCACATAGGTAACTATTTAAGATGGCGATCCTCTCTTCCATTCATGTTTCTGATTATTTCCAGGCTGAGGCAAGTATGTTTATCTTTGCCTACTGTAAGTGAATGAGAAAAATTCAGAATGAAATGAACAACCTGAATATCACTCTCAATGAGACTTAGAATTTTTTGCCCCTTTGAGTCAGAATGCACATTAAAGTGATTTGCTTAATTTCAGTAATTTACTAATCAGATTTGTAATTGTCGAAGATTGTGATCACTTACAATCACATGTAAGGTTAAAGAAGTGACTGTCGCTTGGAGGTAACCCGTGGGGCGACTGCAAGAGATCTCTCCTTCTCAAAAGAGCCTGAAAGCCTGGGTCACCTCCGCGGACTTGAGCACACGGTGAATGAGAGCCGCGGTGTACAGAGTGACCGGAAGGGGCCAGGCTTCCCCGCTCTGCCAGGGGCCGCCCTGGCTCCCGATTCCGTACCCCCTGCTCTGAGACGCTCTCCTTCCGTGGCTATGAATTTGGCCTCCAAGAAGGGAAGGCTCTGGTCAAGGCAACTCAAGTATCTTGTCTCTGGAGTTCCCTTTGTGGCTCAGCGGTGACGAACCTGACTAGTGTCCTTGAGGATGCAGGTTCGATCCCTGGGCTCGCTCAGTGGGTTAAGGATCAATGTTGCTGTGGTGTAGGCTGGTGGCTACAGCTCCACTTCAGCCCCTAACCTGGGAACTTCCATATGCCACGAGTGTGGCCCAAAAAAGACAAAAAAAAAAAAAAGGATATCTTGTCTCACTATCGATAGCAGCATGTTGATACCATTGCTTATGGCCTCCAACTCTTTTTTTTTTTTCCCCTTTCAGGGCCACACCTGCAGCATATGGAGGTTCCCAGGCTAGGGGTTGAATCAGAGCTGCAGCTGCTGGTCTACACCACAGCCACAGCAACGCGGGATCCGAGCTGTGTCTGCGACCTACACCACAGCTCACAGCAATGCTGGATCCTTAACCTACTGAGCAAGGCCAGGGATCGAACCTGCGTCCTCATGGATGCTAGTCAGGTTCATTTCTGCTGAGCCAGGACGGGAACTCCACAGTTTGATGTTCTACACACAACACACACATATACACAGCTTCCACCACACGTAGTACGTGGCGGAGGCCGTCGGGCACTCCCTTTCCTGACGGTTTGCTCAGGAGGAGAACAAAAGAGGCAGCTTCAGTTTGGGCTGCAGTGCTGGGAGTGACAGTGAATTGCTGGGAAGGTCCTGTCCGTGGCTGGAGCACACGCAGAGGCCCCCACCCCGTATGAGAGCTTGCGTGTTCCTCATTGCTCACTGTTGGCCGCTGCTTGGCAGGTGTGCTTCCTTGACTTTCAGCTGCATCCTCCAGGAGAGGCCCCCGTCTCCCTTGGGTGCAGTGCCGGCGGTGCTCTGGGCCGTCTCGTATCCAGAATTCCCTGACTTTATCTCTGTGTGTTCTTGGAAAGCAGCTTTTTTTTCCCTCTTTTTTTGTCCCACCCCTAGCCCCCATTGGCATGTGGAGTTCCCGGGCTAGGGATCAGATCCAAGCCACACTTGTGACCTCCGCTGCAGCTGTGGCAACGCCGGGTTCTTAACCCTCTGCATGCTGGGCCAGGATCAAACGTGCATCCTGGCGCTGCAGAGACACTGCTGATCCTGGGAAAGCAACTCTTTTTAAGTTGACAAGTCCTTTCCTCTGCCAACTGTCTATATTTTACATTAAGATCAGCAGCACAGGAATTGCTGTGAGTTACGAATCTGACTGCAGCAGCTCAGGTTGCTGTGGAGACACAGGTTTGGTACCCTGCCTGGCAGCAGTGGGTTAAGGGTGTTGCTGCAGCTCCAGTGTAGAGGCGTAGATCACAGTGGCAGCTTGGATTCTGTCTCTGGCTGGGGAACTTGCATATGCCGCGTAGGTGTGGCTATTACAAAACAGGAGTCAGCAGCACAGTCACTTATCCTCACGTGGGTTTTTTTGCCCTTTTTTTCCTTTTTTTTAAGGCCACATCCACGGTATATGGAAAGGGCTCCAATCTTGGAGCTACAGCTGCTGGCCACACCACAGCCACAGCAACTCGGGATCCAAGCCAAATCTTCGACCTTCACCATAGTCATGCAATGCTGGGTCCTTAGCCCACTGAGCGAGCCCAGAGATCGAACCCACATCCTCATGGATACTAGTTGGGTTCGTTTTTGCCGAGCCGCAATGGGAGCTCCCAGTGTTTTTGTGTTTTGTTTTGTTTTGTCTTTTTGTCCTTTTAGGGCCACACCTGTGGCACATGGAGGTTCCCAGGCTAGGGGTCAAATCGGAGCTACAGCCGCCAGCCTACACCACAGCCACAACAATGCAGGATCTGAGCCGCATCTGCGACCTACACCACAGCTCACGGCAATGCCGGATCCTTAACCCACTGAGCGAGGCCAGGGATCAAACCTGCAACCTCATGGTTCCTAGTCGTATTCGTTTCCACTGCGCCATGACAGGAACTCCCCCAGTGTTTATTTTAATAGTGATTAATTACTGTCCACTTCTCACGAAAATGATTAGCTACAGAGAAAGGTCCATCTACATGTTATGGTCATTAAAATATCTTTCAAACACATCTGATAGTTTAACAATTATTCTTCATTCCGAACAACTTGTGGAGTATGGGGGAGACTCACTGATACTTGTAACATATCTGCTTCAACATCCGAACGTTGTTTTCCGTGTAGGGCTCGTGCAATTCGCTTCAGACAGGACGGTAATGAAGCAGTCGGAGGCTTCTTCTCCCAGATCGGGCAGCTGTATATGGTGCATCATCTTTGGGGTATGTCTTTTCCTGTCATATTTGCGTTCCTGGGATTTCGGGGTTCATCACCAAGTAAGTCGTCCTGGGCAGTACAGCATATCTCAAGTTAGGAACTTAAAGACCGTGGCCGATCCAGACATCCCAGATGGAAGGGGGCATGGGAAGATAGTTTTCAATGGATAAAGTTTGTTTTTTTGTTTTTGGCCCCACCTTTGGCATATCGATGTTCCTGGGCCAGGGATCGAATCAGAGCTGTGGCTGCACCACAGTGGGAACTCCCAAAGCTTTGATTTGGGATGACGGAAAAGCTTTAGAGCTGGATAGCAATGAGGGTGGCACAGTGTGAATGTACTTATTGCCACTGATTATACATCTAAAAATAGTTAAAATAGGGAGTTCCTATTGTGCCTCAGCAGATTAAGGACCCTACGCTGTCTCTGTGAGGATGCGAGTTCAATCCCTGGCCTTGCTCCGTGGGTTAGGGATCCAGCGTTGCTGTGAGCTGTGGTGTGGGTCTCCAGTGTAGCTTGGACCCCGAGTTGCTGTCGCTGTGGTGTAGGCTGATAGCTATAGCTCTGATTCGACCCTAGCCTGGGAACTCCCATATGCCGCGGGTATGGCCCTAAGCAGCAAAACCAAAACCAGGGCACCCGGATGAGAGCTCTGTGAATTGCACCCCAAGGACTCTGACCCTTTGCTCTTGCTCTTCCCGCCCGCTGGAGGGCCTTTGTCTCCCATCCCTGCATGTCGATGATGAAATGTCCTTTCCAGCCTTAAAGATCCACTTGGTTAGACCACAGCTTCCAGGCAGCTCTTCGCAGCCAGCTCCATTCTCATGTGGAGTCCGTTCTCCACCGCGTTGAACAGTCTCACCCACATCACCGCAGTGCTTCCTAAATGCTGAGCGGAATGGAGTCTGATACCGCTCCTCTGTAATCGGATGGTTTCCGGTTATGGGTTTACCACATTACTCGGGGAGGTCACTTGGTTTGTAAAAGCGCGTCTTGGATGCACCCGACTGTAAAACTTGAGCGGATTCTTTTGCGTCCCCCACGAGGTCGAAAGAATTTTGCTCAGAGGAGCACAGCGGCTTAGTACTGAACCCCTAGTGCAGATGACCCCTGACTTATGGTGCTTCAACTTAGGGTTTTTCAACTTTATGATGATGCAAAAGTGATCCTCATTCAGTAGAAACTGTACCTCAAGTTTTGCATTTTGCTCTTTCCCCGGGTTGTCGACGCTCGCTCTCCTGGTGCCAGGCAGTGGCAGCCGCAGCTCGCAGTCAGCCAGGCGATCGCGAGGCTGAACCACCGATCCACTTCCACACGCTCCACTTTTCACTTTCAGTAAATTACACGCAATATTCACCGCTTGTTAAATGAGCTTTGTGTCGGTTTTTTTTTTTTTTCCCTTTTTAGGGCCACACCCGCAGCATATGGAAGTTCCCAGGCTAGGAGTGGGCTGGGAGCTGCAGGTGCTGGCCTACACCACCGCTCATCGCAGCCCCGGACCCTAAACCCCCTGAGTGCTGAGGATCGGACCCGCATCCCCATGAATACTAGTCAGCCTCGTTTTTGCCGAGCCACAGTGGGGACTTCCCGTGTCAGATGATTTTGCCCAACTGCAGGTACCACGTTCTGAGCACCTGTAAGGTAGGCTGAGCTGGGCTGTCCCCGTAGCTGAGGCGCATCGACTGCGCTGTGGACTGAGGACAGGTTTCTTGAGACGTCAGCCCATCGCGAGTTGAGGTCGATCTGCAGGCCCTTTGAGAAAACTAGACGAGCCACTGAATCAACACTCAGTGGATATACAGGTGACCCTTGAACAGCACAGGTCTGAACCGCGCGGATACGCAGATCTTTTTCAGCAAAGACATGCGGTACTGCCCCTTCCACAGCGGGCTGAATCCGAAGGTGCGGAACTGCGGGCACAGGGGGCCTGGGACCTGAGCCTCTGCCCCTTTGGATATTCCCAGCGGGTCCCGGAACCAGCCCCCCACCCACCCCCGTGCCAGTTTGGTTTAAGTCTTAATTCTCCTTTGTGGCAATTTTTAAGCTTACAAGGATCTTCAGACCAGAGAAGACATCCGGAATGCAGCATGGCATAAACACGGCTGGGAAGAACTGGTCTATTATACAGGTAATATTTTATTAGGCTTAAAACATTTCATTCTTCTCGTTTCATTGTTTTAATGTCCTTTCACCCTGAAACTAATGTGTTTTTTTTTTTAAATAGTATGTTGCTCTAGGATAGAAAAATATATTTTTCTTTGATGGTTACATGACTTTTTCTTTTTTTTTATCTTTTTATAGCTGCTCCCTCGGCATATGGTGGTTCCCAGGCAAGGGGTCAGATCGGAGCTGTAGCTGCCAGCTTACACCGCAGCTCACGGCAACGCGGATCCTTAACCCACTGAGCGAGACCAGGGATCGAACATGCGTCCTCATGGATGCTAGTATGGGACTTTTTTCAATAGAGAATATTCATTCTTTCAAGTACATATGTTATCTGATACAGCGTTCAGATGCTTGTATTTTGTAAATTTTATATCATTACTTTTTTTGTACATTTCTATATTCTCTAAAAAATTTACAGGTCTTTTCTAAGCTTTCTCTTTCTCATAAAAATTGTCCATTCCGGAGTTCCTGTCGTAGCACAGTGGTTAATGAATCCAACTAGGAACCATGAGGATGCAGGTTTGATCCCTGGCCTTGCTCAGTGGGTTAAGGATCTGGCATTGCCGTGAGCTGTGGTGTAGGTCACAGACTCGGCTCGGATCCCGCATTGCTGTGGCTGTGGTGTAGGCCAGTGGCTACAGCTCCTGTTAGACCCCTAGCTTGGGAACCTCCACATGCCGTGAGTGCGGC
This sequence comes from Catagonus wagneri, assembly GCA_004024745.2. Classification (NCBI taxonomy): domain Eukaryota; kingdom Metazoa; phylum Chordata; class Mammalia; order Artiodactyla; family Tayassuidae; genus Catagonus; species Catagonus wagneri. Next base: position 1,033,065 of record PVHT021183583.1, read on the forward strand.
CCTAAAATTACAAAAAGACAAAAAAAAAAAATTGTCCATTCCCCAAAACATTACAATTTAATACAGCTATTAAAATTAACTGAAAATTAGGGAGCTTCCGTCATGGCGCAGCAGTTAATGAATCTGACTAGGAACCATGAGGTTACAGGTTTGATCCCTGGCCTTGCTCAGCAGCTTAACAATCTGGCATTGCCGTGAGCTGTGGTGTAGGTTGCAGACGCGGCTCGGATCCCGCGTTGCTCTGGCTGTGGCGAAGGCCAGCAGCAACAGCTCCTATCAGACCCCTAGCCTGGGAACCTCCATATGCCACGGGTGCGGCCCTAAAAAGCAAAAAAGAAAAATTAATTTGATATTTAGACTTTCCATTTGTACATGTACATGCCTGTGTGTGTACGTGTGCACCTACATACGTGGTGTACCCACATATGTACATACTGTGCAATCCTAGTTTAATTTTTAGAAGAAAACAGCCCAGCTGAATACCACCCAGCGATACCAGTGCAGGTAATAAGTACCACCCACGTTGCATGTCAGGTACATTCAAGCCCACATCCTACTAAGAAAATCAAAGAGCTATTTGTTCTGAAAAATAACAATTATCTTGTCTTTAGTTCAAAAAATCATATAATTGTACATGGCTCTGCTCTTTATTCTTGCACTCTCATTAGTTCCCAAAGATGTGTTTTACTCAGCGAGGAGTTTTCTTCCAGTTTTTCCAAGTACCGTGTACTCATCCCTTCATACAGAATACAAATTGTTTGATTTTATATAAATTTTATTGCCATTCAAATAGCCTTTTAAGAAAGCACCATTTTTCTCACAACAGGGACTTTCCTAATTTCCTACCAGTGAAACACATCTCCCGACAGAATGTGTTTCAATTTTTTTTTGTCTTTTTTTGTCTTTTTAGGGCCACCCTCGCGGCATATGGAGGTTCCCAGGCTAGGGGTCGAATCAGAGCTGTAGCCACCGGCCTACGCCACAGCCACAGCAGCGCGGGATCCGAGCCACGTCTGCAACCTTCACCACAGCTCACGGCAACGCCAGATCCTTAACCCACTGAGCAAGGCCAGGGATCGAACCTGCAACCTCACGGTTCCTAGTTGGATTCGTTTCCACTGTGCCAGGAAGGGAACTCCGGAATCTGTTTCAATTTTAATAACATACGATGGTTATCGTCAGCTTGTACGTTTCCACCCCTGAGGCCGGTCCTGAATATTCCTGGACTCTTCTGATTTCAAACCGCACATGGTCTGAACATTCTCAGCAGCCTGTTAGTGTCTGTTTACTGCAGTCTGCTTAGAAAAGGACAAGCCCAATAATCTTGGTCCTTGTTTTCAGTCCCACTTATTCAGGAGATGGAATCCAGAATCATGATCCCACAGAAGACGTCACCCCTCCAGTAACGCTGTGGGATCTGGATGTGCCTGCCCACACTCATGCGACAAGTACCTGTCAGAAACTTATTTGAACTGCACATCGAGTGAACAGGGACACTGACGTGTAAACTGCTGTATATAGCTTGTAAGAGACCTCTTTTCTTTAAAATTTACGTAACAATCATAAGAAAGGAAGCTATTACCGTTTAGCTGATTGATGGTAACAGTGCCCTGCCATCCTCTGAAACCACCCCGTGTTTACCAAATATACCTTATAACCCCAGGCCGCCCTCCCCACCCCAGGAGGAGGGCCCAAATTAAAATCTGAATCACCTCCAAAAAAGAATCCAAATAACCATGGGAAAACGTTAGTCTTTATAAAAAGCAAATCTGTTTTATAACTACAGATTTTTTTAGACAAATTTTCTTGTATCAGGAAGAAATATAAATGTTGTCATTTCTTTAGCATTTTCTTTTTTTTTTGTCTTTTTGCCTTATTTGGGCCGCACCCGCGGCATATGGAGGTTCCCAGGCTAGGGGTTTAATCATAGCTGTAGCTGCCGGCCTTCGCCACAGCCACAGCAACGCGGGATCCAAGCTGCGTCTGCATCCTACACCACAGCTCATGGCAACGCCGGATCCTTAACCCACTGAGCGAGGCCAGGGATCGAACCCGCAACCTCATGGTTTCTAGTTGGATTCGTTAACCACTGAGCCACAACAGGAACTCCCCTCTAGCATTTTTTCTGAGTCTCAGACTAGGAACAAAATCTGAGTGTACCCAATACCGGAAAATGTTTTATTTCTCTCTCCTTCTTCATGTTAGCATAGTAGACAGTGTGTCATTACTAAGCTGGTGGCCGTCGCCAGGTACATTTAATCCGCGTCGTCTATCGTGATGTCTTTATATGCGGGGAAAAATGGCTTGACCCTGTGTAGCCTGTGTGACTTTGAAATGTACACCTTGAATGGCACTCATTTTTATTTGGACTATTTTTCTATAACACAGTAGGTAGCCCTAGAAAAAGAGGTTTTATTTTGTAAACAATCATTTGTGACCTCAGCTCATGGCAGATACTTCCCAGATCATGTACGAGGGGTGGTGCATGTTGAGATTTAAATTGGCATAAAGCTGCCTACTTTGTCTAGCTCTGATTTAGTTTTTTAATAGAGTGTGCCAATTTCGTGACTGTAATCATGTAAAAGTCCTGCTGAAAGGAAGAATGGCATCAGACCCCCAGATCAAAGAAGTGATGTTAAAGTGTGACTCAATCTATCAAACATCCAGCTTTTCCATGTGAATGGTTTTCTCCAAGAATATATAAAAGTCAATAAAATCCTCTTAATTTTCACATATTACACGTTTGCAATCTTTTTAAATGAACTAGTGCCGAGAAGGGCCCTGTCACTCTTGAAAAACAGCTTGTCCCAGTTCAGGGGGCATGTGTGAGTCTACGGAGTAAGAATTACCTGAGCTTACTGGCGGCCCCTTGCGGCCATCTGGAAGGCGTTATGGGAACGGAAGCTTGTGCACTAACCAGGGCGGCCTGTCATAGTGTGTGGGGCTGGGCTGCTGGTGGAAGAGCAGGCTCTGCTCCCCGGTGGGGTACTTACCTGCTTTGGGGTTGAGTTCTTTCATCTATAAAACGGGGAGGTTGAATGCAGTAGACTTCAAAGCTCCTTCAGTCCTGAATTTCTGTAACTGGCTCTTTGGGAGGCAGCAGGAGAGAGGGTACAGCGCGTTCCAGCACGGAACCTGCAGCTGAGCACCAGCTGTCCCACCATTAGGTGTTCAGAGCTTGGCTGCAGAATTGAATGAACTCTTTTCTTTGGCTGCACCTGAGACATATGTAAGTTCCTGGGCCAGGGATCAAACCTGAGCTGCAGCTACAGCCTGCGTCATACCTGCAGCAACACTGGATCTTTAACCCACTGCGCCAGGCTGGGGATCAGACCTGCACTATTGCAGAAACAATGCCAGATCCTTAACCCACTGTGCTACAGCGGGAACTCCTAAAAGAACTATTTAAGTGAAACTGCTTTCTAAAGCAGTTTTTTTTTTTTTTTTTTTAAAGAAAAATAGTAGGATTAGTGTTACTAGTAAAGGTAATTTGCTGGGAACAGAGGGAATTTTCACTTATAAAACTGTGAGGACTTGTAAATGAAACAAATGCTGCAGAAGTCAGTAATCTTCTGTCATTCACTCGATTCTCCAGAGAAACAGAAGCAACAGGCTGTCTAGATAGAGATATATTTAAGGAGTTCCTGTGGTGGCACAGTGGAAACGAATCTGGCTAGTATCCATGAGGACGGACGCAGGTTCAATCCCTGGCCTCACTCAGTGGGTTAAGGATCCAGTGTTGCCGTGAGCTGTGGTGTAGACCAGCGGCTACAGCTCCAATTCGACCCCTAGCCTGGGAACCTCCATATGCCACAGGTGCAGCCTTAAAAAGACAAGAAAGAAGTAGGTATAGATACATTTAAAAGAACTGGCTTATGCCGTTGTGGAAGCCAAGAAGTGCTATAGTCAGCTCTCTGCCAACTGGAGAACCAAGAAACCCAATGATTCTGTCCAAGTTCAAAAGCCTGAGAATGATGAAGAGCTGATGGTGTGACTTCCAGTCCGAGGTCAAAGGCCTATGAACCAGAAACTCCACTATGAGAGCAAAAAGGTGGACGTCCCAGCTCGAGAAGAGAGCAAATTCACCCTTCGTTGACGTTTTTGTTCCATTCGGGCCCCTGATGGATGGGGTGATACCCACCTATCCACGCATGTGGAGAGGTCAGTGCACTTTACTCAATCTGTTGACTTAAATGCTAATCTTTTCCAGAAAAACCCTCACAGACACACCCAGAAATAAAGTTTTGCTGGCTCTCTGGGTATCCCCTAGGCCAGTCAAGTTGACACATAAAATTAACTTTCATAACTGGGCTCGAGATTCTTCAAATGCTTCATCCACCCAGCATCCCATCCACTGGCCATTCTGTGCCTGGTGGGAACCAGAGTCTGCAGGTGCCAAGTAGCATGAAGCAGACTGTTTCTAAAAGGAAATATTCCCAGGCTAGGGGTCCAATCAGAGCTGCAGCTGCCAGCCTACACCACAGCCACAGCAACACCAGATCCGAGTCGCGTCTGCAACCTACACCACAGTTCATGGCAATGCCAGATTGTTAACTCACTGGGCAAGGCCAGGGATCAAACCTGCATCCTCACGGAGACTATGTCAGGTTCTTGACCCACTAAAGCCACAATGGGAACTCCTCCACTGTAAGGTTTTGAGCCGAGGAAGGGCATGATCTGACTTACATTTTAAATGATCGCCCAGACTGGGGATAACAAGTGGATGTGGGGAGAACGCTCAGATTCTAAATATAGTCTGACAACACAGCCGAGGTGATTTCCTGGACAAGTGAATGTCACTGAAAGGGAAAATGAAAAAGCGACTTACATTTTTGGCCTCAGCAAGTGGAAGGCTGGGGAAGGCTGGAGGTGGAACAGATTTTGGGGGGTGAAAATCAGGAATCTGGCTTCGTTCATGTTGAATTTGAGATGTCTATGCACATAGCCAGGTGGAGATGTCAGGGAGGCAGTTGGGTATGTGAGTCTGAAATTCAGGAGCACAGTCTGGCCTGGAGATAGAATTGTCTGTGTGTAGAATTTAAGTCATTGGGGGAGCAAAAGATTCTCTGACATAGTAGCAATGCTTTCTTAGGTCAGTCTCCCAAGGTGACAGAAATAAAAGCAAAAATAAATGAGACCTAATCAAAATTACAAGGTTTTGCATGACAAAGGAAACCACAAATAAAATGAAAAGACAATCTATGGACTGGGAGAAAATATTTGCAAATGATGCGACCAACAAGGGATTAATTTCCAAAATATACTAATAGCTCATACAACTCAATAACAAAACAACCCAACAGAAAAAAGGGCAGAGGACCTAAAATAGGCATTTCTCCAAAGAAGATAGACAGGGGGCCAATAGGCACATGAAAAGATGCTCAACATTGCTAATTAACAGAGAAATGCAAATAAACACTACAATGAGGTACCATCTCACACGGGTCAGAATGGCCAGTCTACAGATTTAAAAAGCCTACAAATGACAAATGCTGGAGAGAGTGTGGAGAAAAGAGAACCCTCCTGCACTGTTGGTGGGATTATAAACTGGTTCAGCCACCTTGGGAAACGATATGGAGTTTCCTAAAAAAAAAAAAAAAAAACCTAAAAACAGAGTTGCCAAATATGATCCAACGACCCCACTCCTGGGTGTATATCCAGAGAAAACTATTAATTCAGTAAGATGCATGTACCCCACGCTCATAGCAGCACATGCACAATAACTAGGCCATGGAAACAACCTAAATATCCATCAGCAGACGCGTGGATAAAGAAGACATGGTACCTATAGTCAATGGAAGATTACTCAGCCATAAAAAAGAATGAAGTAATACCATTTGCAGCAGCATGCGTGGACCTAGAGATTGCTGTACTGAGCAAGGTAAGTCAGAGAAAGACAAATACCATATGATATCACTTACATGTGGAATCTAAAATATGACACAAATGGAGTTCCCATTGTGGCTCATCGGGTTAAGACTACAACCAGAGTCTCCATAAGGATGCCAGTTCAATCCCTGGCGTCGCTTAGTGGGTTAAGGATCCAGTGTTGCCACCAGCTGTCACAGATGCAGGTTGGAGCCAGCGTCGCTGTGGCTGTGGCATAGGCCAGCAGTTGCAGCTCAGATCTGACCCCTAGCCCGGGAATTTCCATATGCTACAGGTGTTTAGCTGTTAAAAAAAAAAAAAGACACAAATGAACATATCTATCCTATCTATGAAACAGAAACAGATGCAAATTAGTATATATAGAGGATGAATAAACAACAAGGTCCTACTGTAGAGCACAGGGAACTATATTCCATATCCTGTGATCAAACATAACGGAAAAGAATAAATATATAAACTGAATCACTTTGCTCTACAGCAGAAATTAACACAATATTGTAAATCAACTACACTCAAGGAGAATTTTTTATTTTTATTTTTTTGGTCTTTTTTGTCTTTTTAGGGCCGCGCCCGTGGCATATGGAGGTTCCCAGGCTAGGGGTCTAATCGGAGCTACAGCTGCCGGCCTACACCGCAGCCACAGCAACGCAGGATCCAAGCTACGTCTGCGACCTACACCACAGCTCACGGCAACACCAGATCCTTAACCCACTGAGCAAGGCCAGGGATCGAACCCACAGCCTCCTGGTTCCTAGTCGGATTTGTTTCCACTGTGCCACGACAGGAACTCCCATCAAGGAAAATTTTTTAAAATAATAATAATAAAGTCAATGGGAAGTGAGTTTAGATAGAGAAAAGGACCAAGAAGGAGAGTGAGAAGCCACCAAGGAAATAGGAAGAAACTCAAGGAAGTGGGATTTTTCATGAAAGCCAAGTGAAGAAAGTCCAACAAGGATGAGAGTACCTGCGTCAAATGCTGCTTCGAGCCTGGGTTGGATGAGGGCTGAAAATAGATCATTAATTTAGCAACATGGTGGTCACATGGTGACTTTTGACAGGAACATTCTATTATTAAGCTTATTTATCAAATTACCACTATTTTAGCAGTTCTTGCCCAATGTGTCTCCCATCCTAAGAAGTAAAATTTCACCTACTGTATTACTATAGGTTAACACTTATGATCACAGCTTAGGGTGGATTCTCCTGGCCCCAGGAAATTGTGAATGCTCTGGTAATGCGTGGACGAAGAATGCTGGGGAGGGGGTACCCGTCCTGGCGCAGCGGAAACAAATCTGACTAGGAACCATGAGGTTGTAGGTTCAATCCCTGGCCTTGCTCAGTGGGTTAAGGATCTGGCATTACCACAAACTGTGGTATAGGTCACAGATGTGGCTCGGATCTGGTGTGGCTGTGGTATAGGCCGGCGGCTGCAGCTCCAGTTTGACCCCTAGCCCGGAAACCTCCATATGCCATGGGTGCGGCCCTGAAAAGCAAAAGCAAAAAAAAAAAAATTGGCAACAGAACTCTCTGAAATACATGATAATGCCTCTAAAATTATATATAGAATTATATATGTAAACAGTGATATATACGTATAGAAGTATAAAAAAAGAATGCTGTGGAAATCAATTTTGTTGTTGACACAAGCAAACGGTCACAGAATCAAAGATAGTGTCACAAGGGTAGGAAGCCATGTGACACTGGCACAGCTTTCTGGTTCCCGTCCCGGGACAGAGCTCACCATGTACGGAGCTCCCGGGAGAGCCACACTTTAGCTGTTTCCAGTGAGTCCAGAATTAGACAAGCACGAAAGCTGCTAGCACAGTTCTCTGCCGTCTCACACTCACCCTCCCACGCGACACAGCAGGGGCGGTGCACGCTGCCGGGCGGGGCAGCCGGGCAGCCGGGCGCCAGAGGAGGGGGTTGCGTGGCCGGTAGAAAAGTTCCCCTGTGCGCATCACCATTTCTCAGCAGCTTAGCCTCCTCTGAGCCAAAGTCAGCACGCGCCGCCCGGTCAGGCCCCTGCCCAGCGGAGGGCAGGCGCTGAAGGCCTGGCAGCTACCCGCCCCCCAGGCCTCCGCCTCCCGGCGGCGCCTGGCCTGCTGCATGCAGGTGGTGGCAGAGGCTGGGGCCCCCTGCAGCGCCCGCTCGCTCGCTCTCCACCGCCCTGGCAGGCCCGGTCCTGCCCGCTTTGAGCCCCTGCAAGTGCAAACACCGCAAAACCGCCTCCGGGAGAGTTGCCAGTGAGCGCTCACGATTATAAAACAACTGCCTCGCTGTCTGTGGTCTCATTTAAAGGCTGACAAACCTACTTCCTGGCTCTCCTACAGAAACTTCCACGTGGGAGGAAATTTGATTCGTCTCATTTGATTATTTGACTAAATAATTATCTGATTGGCCAAATTTGATGACGGTTCAATCATAAATTTTTCAAATGAATCCCAATGTTAGAAACCCTTCCGGCCTCATCTACCTAATTACACAACGGCGTCCACTCGCGGCTGCATCTCCCTAACCCTGGCTCTGTGTCCCCACACTCCTGCCAGGGAGACTATGTAAGCTCACCCTTTCAAAACATGTTCTGAAATGTCCCTTTCAAGGCACTGCAGAGAGTCCACACGAACGTGGGCTTTCAGATCTCCCCAAGTCATCTGGAAGAAAGAAATGGTTCTTTCGTGCTCTCAGGAGTTCTATCTTCATTCGGAAAATGCTGATCTTCATTTGGGATGAGTAAACACTTATTTTTAGTTCTTTTAATTCATCTGATTATCAAATATCCATTTTTTCAACTCACTACTTTCACTTAAGGCGGGATTGCTTTCTTTCTCTCTCTCTTTTTTTTTTTTTTCCAGTAATGCCTGCGACATACAGAAGTTCCCGGGCCAAGGGTAGAACCTGCGCCACAGCAGTGACAACACTGGATCCTTAACCTGCTGGCCACCAGGGAACTCCCCCATTGTCAGCTTTCTTAAAAAGGCTTTGTAACATTCCCTATATGACAAATACCAAGAGCTGGCATTACCAGCTTCCATCTGTCTGGCCCATGGCTCCCCTCAGTGGCAGGGGCTGAGCGGACCACACGCTGTGACAAGCACTAGGCCCTGTGCTCAGCTTGGGGCGGCTACTCCTTGGCTCTCTGCCTGAGTTGTTTCTACTCAAACACTTAAAAACTTGAAATACTGGATACTGAAATACATGACAGGCAGAAATAAAAATTTTACAAATCTGGGGAGTTCCCATCGTGGTGCAGTGGAAACGAATCAAACTAGGAACCATGAGGTTGCCAGTTTGATCCCCAGCCTTGCCCAGTGGGTTAAGGATCTGGCATTGCCATGAGCTGTGGTATAGGTTGCAGACACGGCTCGGATCTGGCGTTGCTGTGGCTGTGGCATAGGCCGGTAACTACAGCTCCGATTCGACCCCTAGCCTGGGAACCTCCATATGCCACGGGTGTGGCCCTAAAGAATACCAAAAAAAAAAAAATTTTACAAATCTGTTCTCATATGTAGATAAACTTTTATTCATATATAAAGGGAAAACCAATTTCACTTAAAGCTGCCAAATCCCTATTTCTAATAGTGAAGGTGTTTAATTTCCTATCCACCTTTAAATGGCTTCAAATGGAATATAACATAGGAAAATACATAATGAATTCGGATTATAAAACTCTCCAGGTAATTAAGTGAATCATAATACTACCAGAACTACAGCTTTAAAAATAATCAGTTTTCTAGGCACCTTAACTGAATTGACTTGGAAGCACAGATAATCAGTACCAAATTTATAGTTTAGATTGTAATAGGCAACTGTAAGCAAACAGTACCAAAGTGTATCACTTTAAAAAATTAACCTGAAGTTGTTATAAACTGCATCAGAATTGATCTTATTCTTCCAGTTCTCTCAAAAGCTCTACGAAATCGGTGATGTACCATTCCGCGTTGTCCTTCACTTGTTGCCTGATCACATTTCCTCCAAATCCAATGAAAACATCCTACGGGGGGGGAAAAAGAGAGAGAGATACAGCAGCAGCCTGAAGCAGTAAGTGTTATTTAACTCTTGGGAGTTCCTTCCGTGGCTCAGCGGTTAGTGAACCTGACTAGGAGCCATGAGGATGTGGGTTCCATCCCAGGCCTCACTCAGTGGGTTAAGGAACTTGCATTGCCGTGAGCTGTGGTGTAGATGGCAGACATGGCTCAGATCTGGCGTTGCTGTGGCTGTTGTGTAGACCAACAGCTGCAGCTCCAATTTGACCCCTAGCCTGGGCAGCTCCATAATGCCGCACGTGTGGCCCTAAAAAGCAAAAAATAAATAAATAAATTTTTAAAATTTAAAAAAGAATAAACTCTTTGTGCAAAGAGTGGGGCGCCCAGCGTCACCTGGGGCCCCTCCCTCCCCCAGCTCCCCAGGAGCCTCCTGGCCTCCTCCTGCCGCGTGAATGAATGAGTCTTCGCACCACCGCTGCCGGACATTCGGCTGGACGTTGTGGGCTCAGAACTGAAGCCCTCTCAGAACCAAGACACCTGCTGACAAAAATAAAGCCACGCCAGGTGGTAAACGCCCTGAGTTCTAAACTGGATGACAGGCACATCCAGGCCAGGCGGTTTCAAAGAGGGAAGACCAGAGACAAGCCTGGGATGCAGTAGAAATCCCTGGGGCTTGGGCTTAGGACCAGAGCAGGCATCTCCCGCCTGGCATCCTGGGTGAACGCAAGGCACCTGCGGCCCAGGGCGGCATGTTATTTCTGGGCTGAGGGAGATGACAACCCCAGCGTCTGTCGGCAACACTACTTTTCACTGCTGGCATTCCTTCAAGGTACACGGCTTTGTTAATTCCTATTCAGTGATACTTTCTTTCAGTCAATGATCATTTATTATTTTATTTTATTTATTTCTTGCTTTTTAGGGCCGTACCCTTGGCATATGGAGGTTCCCAGGCTAGGGGCAGAATCGGAGCCACAGCTGCCGGCCTACACCACAGCCACAGCAATACTGGATCTGAGCCTCATCTGCGACCTATGCTACAGCTCATGGCAACACTGGATCTTTAGCCAGCTGATCAAAGCCAAATCCTGCGGGCCTACACCACAGCCACAGCAATGCTGGATCCTGAACCCACTGAGTGGGGACCAGGGATCAAACCTGCATCCTCACGGACACTAGTCGGGTTTGCTATTGCTGAGCCACGCAGGAACTCCTTATCTGCCCTTTTTCTCCCCTTTTATTTTCATACCATACAAGGGGAGGGAAAAAAAAATTACTAGATTCTTAGCTTCCCGTTCAATTTAGCCTCCTAACCGAGCTCCCCGCCTCTGTGGCAGCCCTTTCTGCGCGCCGGCAGCAACCCAGCTGTCCTAAGATGCTGACTTGTCCCTTTCTGGACCAGAAGGCTCAGGGCTTCCTGTGACCCAGAGGTTAGCGTGCCTGGGATGTGGGGTCATCTTCTCTCACTGAAAAGAAAGCCCACTCCTGCCATTCCTTGCCCACTGACCAGCCCAGGACTGCGTCTAGGACACCCTAACCGGGCTCTGCTGCCTCTCGTCCCTCTAGAAACTTCCCCCCAAGTCCTGCCAGGACGCCACGTGGCGGCTGCAAACCATCCTTTAGCACGGGTTCCTCTGACCATCTCCAGAGCTGTTCACCTGCACCCGGGCCACTTTCTCATGGCTCAGTCAGGCTCCGTCTCATCTTCTGACTCGTAGGGCCAGCTGGAGTGGGCGACCCTGCTTGTCCTTCCTGGACACCGGCACGGGGGCTAAGAGAAGGCTGCATCTTTCGTCCTGTACCCCTCAGTCCATTAGTCTGCGTCACTCACGGGTCCACCCCAGTGTCGGCGGTAGATCATCTAGGGCCGCGTTATCTCCGACTGACTCAAGTAATGTTAAAAGGATCGCCAGATTCTTTAACTGTTTTTGATTAATCATTGACAGACAGACACTATTCTGAGAGCTCAGGAAACTAGGTAGTAAAACGTTCACCACTATGGTTTTGGGTCAGTTTTTCTTAATTAGAACGAGATGATATATCGTCAGGGTGGTACATGACATGCACACGTGATAGTTAAGATACTGGCTGCACAGCATGTCTCCTGCTAGTCTCAGAAAATAACGCTAACTTTGGAGTTCGGCCGACTAGTGTCCATGAGGATATGGGTTCGATCACCGGCCTCGATCAGTGGGTTAAGGATCCAGTGTAGGTCACAGATGTGGCTCGGAACCTGTGTGGCTGTGGTGTAGGCCGGCAGCTGCAGCTCCGATTTGACCCCTAGCCTGGGAACTTCCATAAGCTGCAGGTGTGGCCCGAAAAAACAAACAAAAAGAAAATATTAACTTAGAAGAATAAAATGTTTTAATACAGGCGTGGTATGGAACCTCCACAAGCTTCGGTCACCCGATCAGTAAAAAGGAGATCACATGTTAATGTCACAGGGCTGTTAGGAGGCTGGATGACATAACCTATGAGGAAAGTTTCTCAACATAAAACAACATGAAAATTTCGGTTATAGAGGGGTTCCCATCATGGCTCGGTGGAAATGAATCTGCCTAGCATCCGTGGGGATGCAGGTTCGATCCCTGGCCTCACTCAGTGGGTTAAGGATCCCACGTTGCTGTGGCTGTGGTGTAGGCCGGTGGATGCAGCTCTGATTCGACCCCTAGCCTGGGAACCTCCATAGGCCGCGGGTGAGGCACTAAAAAATAATTTTTTTTGGTTATAGTATAAGACCTGCATTATTTGTGGAAATGAAACCAAACCTTGTTGGGCACATACTTGGGCTAGGGGCTGGTAGACAGACTGCAGCACAGCGTCTCTGGGTGTTTGAAGAAGTTTTTAAGTCCTTATTTGCAACCCTCCTTGGGTTTGCAAAAAGTCAATTAATATATTGAGACTGAATTTGTTTTAATTTTGGGTTTCAGTTTATGATGATGATACATGTTTTTGTTTATCTCTCACAAATTACACTGAGTTCCTTTTCTCTCTCTTTTTTTTTTTTTTTTTTTGCTTTTTAGGGTTGCACCCTTGGCATATGGAGGTTCCCAGGCTAAGGGTCGAATCGGAGCTGCAGCTGCCAGCCTGTACCACAGCCACAGCAATGCGGGATCCAAGCCGTGTCTGTGACCTTCACCACAGCTCACAGCATCCTTAACCCACTGAGCGAGGCCAGGGATCGAACCCGCATCCTCACCCTCATGGATACTAGTGGGGCTTGTAATCACTGAGCCATGACAAAAATTTTGCACTGAGTTCTGAGTCAGCTATCTACAGTAAAAGCACAACCGCAAATTAGTGCACTGAATACTTACAGCAGGAGGACAGGCTTCCATGTCGGTGGCTCCATCTCCAATCATAACTATCTTCTTAAAATGAAATTTTTCCTTTAAAAATTTAATAACTTTTCCTTTCCCACCAGATTCAGCAGTTGGCTGCGTCTCATCGAAACCTGCATATTCACCTTAAAAGAGCAATACAACAGTGTTAAAGATCCACAGAATAGGATCAGTCAGGTCAGTTCTTTTTACATGAATGCTATCCTTACTCATATGTCAATGACAAAGCTAAAAATGGCCTCTGGGGAAATGACACCGCCTGGACTTCCACACTTATTCCTCAGAAGGAACAAGCATTGCTTTTAAATTACAAATACCTCTTGTCAAGGCTACCCCTTTAGGTGATAAACATCTTGGGGTAAGTTAGTTTTCTCCTCTAAGCTTCCATGGTGGTAATTCTCAAAACTTGTGGAGGGAGGGAGCAGAACACCATGAAATAGCAACACATTCATTTAAACAAGTTAATATATAACTTCATCTAAGAGAAGATTCCAATTCATAGTTGATTATTTCCATTCTCACATTCATTACCGCACTTATGCTCTGCTTTTTTTTCCCCCTTTTCTTCTTAGATGGGTGTACCTGCGGCATATGGAGGTTCCCAGGCTAGGGGTCAAATCGGAGCTGCAGCTTCGGCCTACACCACAGCCACAACGCCAGATCCAAGCTGTATCTGGACCTATGCTACAGCTTATGGCAACACTAGATCCTTAACCTACCAAGCAAGACCGGGGATTGGACCCCCGTCCTCAGAGACAACGTCAGGTCCTTAACCTACTAAGCCACAACAGAGAGCTCCCCTACTTCTTTTTTTTTTTGTAATGACCTGTACCTACAGACCCTTCAAACACATTCTATTGTTTTTTTTTTTTTTTTCTTTTTGGCTGTGCCTGCAGCACAGAAGTTCCCTGGTCAGGGACTGAACCCTCACCACAGCTGTAATCAGAGCCAGAGCAGTACTGGATCTTTAAGTAGTTGAGCCAAGAGGGAACTCCAAATGTTTTCTATTTTTAACACATTTAACATTTTAAATTAATATTATTTGCTTCTAAGAATGTCAGCCACCCCTTAATGTAACTGGAGACGTCTTGAGATGACAAAAAACTAAAGCTGTGATTCTGTGATGGTCCAGAGAAGGGCGAGGAGGCGTCTCCAGAGGCGGCTACAGTGCAGCGACTTATAAACTAACTCTCCTTCCTGCGTCTAAATTGGTTCAAATAGAAGAGCTTTCATAAAACTGAAAAATAATGCATAACAAAATAAGTCATGCAGGTTACATAGGAATTAACATTTTACTAAGTGCAGATTTTTTTAGTGAGTTTTATTTTTTTCCATTATAGTTGATTTATAAGTGCAGATATTTACACACGGATAGAAGATTATATGGATTACAAGGGCAGGAGAGATAATGAGTGAAGTCTGCTTTGCAGAGCAAAGAATACCAAGGTGCAAAAAACTTCAGTAAAGAGACTCCTAGGAGTTCCTGTCATGGCTCAGCAGTGAACGAACTTGACTAGCATCCATGAGGATGCGGGTTTGATCCCTGGCTTCATTCAGTGGGTTAAGGATCTGGCATTGCCACGCGCTACAGTGTAGGCTGCAGATGTGGCTCAGATCCCACATTGCTGTGGCTCTGGCTAGGCAGGCACGTACAGCTCCGATTAAACCCCTAGGCTGGGAACTTCCATATGCCTCGGGTGTGGCCCTAAAAAGAGAAAAAGACAAAAAATAAAATAAGTAAAAATAAAGTAAAATAAAGAGACTCCTTTAGGAGTTCCCGTCGTGGCTCAGTGGAAGCGAAACTGACTAGCGTGCATGAGGATGCAGGTTGGATCCCTGGCCTTACTCAGTGGGTTAAGGATCTGGCATTGCCATGAGCTGCAGAGGCAGCTCGAATCTGGGGTTTCTGTGGCTGTGATGTAGGCCAGCAGCTACAGCTCCAATTCGACCGCTAGCTGGGAACCTCCATATGCTGTGGGCGTGGCCCTAAAAAGACAAAAAAGAAAAAAAACACACTCCTTTACCTCATCCTTTAACTCTGATGCCACCTTAAGCCCCATCCCAGGGACATTACCAAGGATACTGAATATTACAACCAATAAGAAGGGCAAAAACGGTTAAAGTCTTACCATTAAAGTAGAATTTCAGCCTGTTGGCAAATACATTGGTTGATGGGATATTGAGCTTTGAAGCCACGTGCTCTACAATGCTCCTAAAGCCACCAGATATAAGGAAAACCTGAACATTTCGCTCTTGTAGGCGACTTACTAGCTCCCTGCGAAAAAGAAATATAAAATACCAAATGCTGGTTCATACAAAAGAGAAAATGTGAAACACGAAAAAGAAACTCAAATATATTTTTTTCTCCCGAATGCACCTGCCCAAGGTACACTTGAGAAGCCTGTATTGCCTAGGGAATTAATGCTTTATACATGTTCTTTTTTTTTTTCTTAATGGATTTTATTTCAATTATAGGTGTACATAAATCATCACAAGTCAATTTTACATATTTTGTATCCCAAACCCACAGTGCATCCCCCCACCCCCCAGACTGTCTTATTTGAAAAACCAAGGTTTTCCAAAACCTGTGAGTCGTTGTCTGTTCTGCAAAGAGGTTCATTGTGTCTTTTTAGTTTTGGGTGTTGCTGTCTAATTGTCTGACTGGTTTCACTATACATGTTCTTCTAAATGCACTTAGACATTAATGGGTGGGGGAGTTCCTGCTGTGGTGCAACTGGATTGGCAACATCTCTGGAGCTCAAGGATGCAGGTTCGATCCCCAATCCAGCCCAGTGGGTTAAGGATTCAGCGTTACCACTGCCGCAGTGTAGGCTGCAACTGCAGCCTAGATCTGATCCCTGGCCCAGAACTCCATATGCCGTGGGGCAGTCAAAAAAGAAAAAAATAATAATAAGTAAATAAATTTTTTAAAGTAAATATTTTTTTTTAAACCTAAAAAAAGGAGTTCCCATTGTGACTCAGAGAAAACGAATCTGACCAGTATCCATGAGCATGCAGGTTCCATCCCTCAGTGGGTTAATGTCGCAGAGGTGGCTCGGATCTGGCATTGCTATTGCTGTGGCGTAGGCTGGCAGCTGTAGCTCCGATTCGAACCCTAGCCTGGAAATCTCCATAGGCCGTGGTTACAGCCTTAAAAAAACAAATAAATAAGTAAATACAGTTAATGGGTGGGGGGCTTGACTGGTTTAGGAAACGCTTCCGCAACGCAACTCGATTCTGCCCATGGACCTAGAAACACAAGATGAAAGAAGAGGCTCAGGCCCTCCCTCGGCGAGAGAGGGAGCGCACACGCGGGCAGGACCAGCCAGCCAGACAAGAACAGGACCATATGTTAAGTCCCGAGAGAACCACACAGAAGGGAGCTCTGAAGTGGCGGTGTGGCACCCTCAGGAGGACGCGGCCCGACACACGTGCCGACAGGCAGGCAGTGCACACACAGGGGACCCCTTACCTTATGCCCGGGGTCAGGTGTGGGGGATGCTCCGCCAAGAGCCTTTGCACCTGCTCCCTGGAGGGCTGGATTAGCGCCAGGCGCTCTGTGAGCGCGGCCTTGAAAGGCACCGCCCCGCCCATGGCTCGCCGCGTCCTAGGAGCAAGACCCAGCAATCAGGCCAGTCAGCTGACGGTTTATCTGCCTGCCCTCCCCACTCCTCACAGTGCCCGCCCGCGAGGAAGGGGCCCAACCATGCAATGGGCATGCCAGGCTGCCATGGGAACGAGCGAGGCCTGGAATAAACCACTGAGGGCTGGCTTAAGAGCCACATTAATATTCGTCTTTTTTTTTTGTCTTTTTACCTTTTCTAGGGCCACACTCGTGGCATATGGAGGTTTCCAGGCTAGGGGTCTAATCGGAGCTGTAGCCGCCGGCCTACACCACAGCCACAGCAACGCAGGATCCGAGCTGTGTCTGCAACCTACACCACAGCTCATGGCAATATTGGATCCTTAACCCACTGAGAGAGGCCAGGGATCGAACCCACAACCTCATGGCTCCTAGTTGGATTCGTTAACCATTGAGCCACGACGGGAACTCCCACATTAATATTTTGAAGCTAAGTCCTTTGCATCCATAAATACACCATCCCGAGAGCCGAGAGAACCACATACACTAGCCACTGGTACCTTCCATGCAAGCCGTGAGCTTTTGTCAACCAGGAAAGGAAACAAAGGCCAGTAACTCTTGCATCAAATGAAGCTGAACAGGGAGTTCCCCTCGTGGCTCAGCAGAAACGAGTCCGACTAGGAACCGTAAGGCTGTGGGTTCGATCCCTGGCCTCGCTCAGTGGGTTAAGGATCCGGCGTGGCAGTGAGCTGTTGTGTAGGTCGTAGATGCAGCTCGGATCTGGCGTTGCTGTGGCTGTGGCGTAGGCCGGCAACTGTAGCTCCGATTAGACCCCTAGCCTGGGAACCTCCATATGCCGTGGGTGCAGCCCTAAAACGACAATAAATAATTAATTAATTTTAAAAAAAATGAAGCTGAACAAGAAACAGTCCATGGCCTGGTGGCTGCGGGGCAGCACGGGGGAGGGCAGGAGGGAGGAAGGGACTCTCACCCAGGCACAGAGAGACTGAATCAAAACTAGCTTTCTAGCAAACCTCTAAGGCCACATGTTCAGCCAAGACACAGAGCACTGGGCCCCCGGAGACCCCCCAGGTCATCTCCTTTGGTTACTTATGGTCATCAGTCCCCTGACCAAGCTGGGAGTATGTCATCCATATTTATGTGTCAGAGGCAACTCTATTTTTAAGCCGTGACTACTTGTACAAATGGATGGTTGGATAACGTGTACGAACAAAGTCAGATCTAAATGATGGAAGAAAATGCCTGGGGCTCATGTTTCATAGCTAGGAACTAAAACTGGGGAATTGTGGATTTGGTCCTTCATGTCAACCAAAAGACACAATTCCTTTTTTTTTCTCTTTTTTTTTTTTTCCCGGTCTTTTCTAGGACCACACCTGTGGCATATGGAGGTTCCCAGGCTAGGGGTCTAATCGGAGCTGTAGCCGCCGGCCTACACCACAGCCACAGCAATGTGGGATCCGAGCCACGTCTGCAACCTACACCACAGCTCACAGCAACGCCGGATCCTCAACCCACTGAGCGAGGCGAGGGATTGAACCCACAACCTCATGGTTCCTAGTCAGATTCATTAACCACTGAGCTAGGACGGGAACTCCAAAAGACACAATTCTTTTGTAACGCTTTATCATCTCATAGGGTGAATACATGCGGATCCTACATTTCTGACACAGCATCCTCCACTCCACAGAATTTGGCCAGCTCATCGATTCCTTCCTCTCTGATGACCGTGCTGTCAACATCAAAGCACACTGCGTCCGCAGAACAGAAAAGTTTCCTCAGCTCTGAATGCGAGACCATCCTTAGAAGAATTTTCCTCCTACAACAGAAAAGATACATATATATAAAGACATAAAATATGACCATAAGAAGATCTCATTTTGCCTATGTATGTCAACGTTTTTGATTTTTTGATTTATATCAAAGTCAGTGTAGCCCATATAAGCATGCCCTCATGGATTCATTCTTCTTTTTCTTTTTTTTTTTGGTCTTTTTTAGGGCCGAATTCTCGGCATATGGAGATTCCCAGGCTCCGAGTCGAATCTGAGCTATAGCGGCCGGCCTCCATCACAGCCACAGCAATGCCAGATCCGAGCCGCATCTGCGACATACACCACAGCTCACGGCAACGCCAGATCCCTAACCCACTGAGCGAGGCCAGGGGTCCTCATGGATACTAGCCAGGTTCGTTAACCACTGAGCCATGATGGGAACTCCCAGATTCATTCATTTTTTAACACATATTAAGCACTTTCTAAATGTCAGGCTCTGGGGTCACAAAAATAAAGGGGACCCTAACTCTGCTCCCAGGAGTTCAGGCTAGAGAGGGTACCAATCTGTAAATATGTCTGATGTTCAACCAATATTCAAGTACTCTTGACCTAATAATAATTACAGCAATGAGGCAAGTGCTAAAATGGAAATGTGCCTAAGATACCATGAGCACATAGAGAAAGTGTTTAACCTTGTCTATGAAACAGGGCTGCCAAGAGGTACAGGCATTTGAGTGGCATTTTGAAAGAGTAAGTGGCCCTCGGAGTTCCCATCATGGCTCAGTGGAAATGAATCAATCTGACTAGCATCCACGAGGACACAGGTTCCATCTGCCCTTGCTCAGTGAGTTAAGGATCCAGCGTTGCCTTGAGCTGTGGTGTAGGTCACAGACACGGGTCAGATCCCGAGTTGATACGGCTGTGGTGTAGGCCGGCAGCTACAGCTCTGATTCGACCCCTAGTCTGGGAACCTCCACGTGCCAGCTGTGGTCCTAAAAAGATAAAAAAAAAAAAAAAAAAAAAGGAGCCCTCTGAGTAGGTTCTCAAAGGGCAAGGTATCAGTTTGGTGTGTGCTGGGGGGAGGGGGTGGCAGCAAGGAGTGGCAGCGATGGCAGAGAGAGGAGCACGGGCAAAGGCCAGGCTGCAGGATGCGCTGGAAGCTGCCCGGTCACTCGGTCCAGCTGCCAGGCAGCGCCCGAGGACTTCCTGTGGGTGAGAACGGAGTTTGGATTAAACTCCTAGCTGAAGGGAGACCTTGAAAGGCCTGTCCACCTCAGGAGAGAAGTTGGAGCTAAACACACACGGTTGTTAGTCACGGGCTAGAGGTGGTGACGGAAGGCATGGCCGGATGCAGGTCGCCGGGGAGAGTGGAGAGCGGGGGGGGGGGGGGGGGGGGGGGGGGGGGGGGGGGGGGGGGGGGGGGGGGGGGGGGGGGGGGGGGGGGGGAAGAGAAGAGGCTCAGGGACAGAGCCTGCAGGACCGCGACATTCCAGTCGGGAGCCTGAGATGGGGAATGAAAGGGAGGTCGTGGTGCTGGAGAAGGTACAGAAGACAGTTTCAAAAGAATTTTGAGTAATTTTATTTCTCTTAAATCATTTATTTATTTATTTATTTATTTTTGCCAATTTTTTTTTTTCCCCTGTCTTTTGTCGTTTTAGGGCCGCACCCGTAGCATATGGAGGTTCCCAGGCTAGGGGTTGAATCGGAGCTGTAGCCGCCGGCCTACACCACAGCCACAGCAATGCGGGATCTGAGCCGCATCTGAGACCTACACCGCAGCTCAGGGCAACGCTGGATGCTTAACCCACTGAGCGAGGCCAGGGATCGAACCTGCGTCCTCATGGATGCTAGTCAGATTCGCTAACCACTGAGCCACGAGAGGAATTCCTGAACGTTTTTATTTTTTAAGAAAATCGCTGGGCTAGAATCATGAGGGTGAACAGGATCCTGGAGGGAGGTGACCCAGACTACTCTCCCATCAAAGGTCTAATAAGTCAGGTACAAGGCCACACAGATGATGCAGATCATCTATATTTAGTATAAACAGTGGCTGAAAACAGACCTGAAGGAGCTGACCAACCAACTCTGGAACTGATTTCAAACCAACGTATCTGGGGAGTTCCCACTGTGGCTCAACAGTAACAAATCCGACTAGGATCCATGAGGATGAGGGTTTGATCCCTGGCCTCGCTCAATAGGTTAAGGATCTGGAGTTGCCGTGAGCTATGGTCTAGGTCACAGATGAGGCTTAGATCCCAAGTTGCTGCGGCTGTGGTACTGGCCGGCAGCTGGAGCTCTGATCTGACCCCAAGCCCAGGAACTTCCATGCGCCATGGGTGCAGCTGACAAAGGAAAAAAAAAAAAAAAGATACATAATTCACAATATTCCAGCTTATCTTAAACTGATTTACGTACGTATCACCTCCATTCCTGGATCGCAAGCTCTTTACACTAAGGCCCAAAATTTTCCAAAACACCTATTGCTTTGAACCTCTTTTGAGTAGCTGCTCAATTAATTTCTGAAGGTGGAATGAATAAATACAATGATACGATTGTGAATTACATACCCACAACTAACCATTATTTCAATTTTGATTGTGGCAAATTTCAAATACATGCAAAAATAGAAAGTACGAATATATGAACTCCATGTATTTATCATCCTGCTTCAACGATCATAGCAAATCTTGCTTTATCAACCACCCCACTAAAAAGGATCCTGCACCCCAATTCCAACATTGGAGGTGGGGCACCCATACATCCAAGTGATTCTCAGACACCAGCAGCGTAGCCTACATTTTAACTCAAAATTCCCTTTTTTTTTGTCTTTTGAGGGCTGCACCCGAGGCACATGGAGGTTCCCAGGCTAGGGGTCGAATTGGAGCTGTAGCTGCGGGCCTGCACCACAGCCATACCAATGTGGGATCCGAGCCACATCGGTGATCTACACCACAGGTCAGGGCAACGCCGGATCCCCAACCCACTGAGCGAAGCTAGGGATAGAACCCACGTCCCCATGGATACTAGTCGGGTTCGTCAACCACTGAGCCGCGACGGGAACTCCTCAACTCAAAATTCTGACACTATCCACCCAGAGTGAGCATTGGATTCCACAGGTCAAAGGTTCAGTCCCAGAAGACTGACCCCACTCCAAGACACACACACACACACACACACACTCACACTCACACACACACACACTCTTCAGATGCTAGTCACAAGCCCAGGTTATCACCCATGCTTCTAACTGACCAGCTACAGGCTGAAGGTTCCAACGCCCCCGTCTTTGGGTTCGATTAATCTGTTAGAGAGGCTCACAGAACTTTACCAGATTTATTATTAAAGGCTTTAACTCAGGAACAGCCAGATGGAAGAGGAGCAGAGGGCAAGTACTTGGGCATGGAGCTCCCCAAACCTCCACGGGTTCACCAACCCCCTCCTTCGGGGTTTTTTATGGCGGCCTCGTTACAAATGCATAAGCGATCAAGTTCGTCACAACTGGTCATTGGTGACTGAACTCAGCCTCCGGCCCCTCTCCGCTCCCCAGAGGTCAGGGGAGTAGGGCCCGAAGTTCACTCTGATCACATGATTGACTCTCGTGGCAAATAGCCCTCATCCTTAGGTAAGTCCAAAAGTCACCTGATTAACAGAAAAGAGCTCTTTATCGCTCTCATCACAGGAAATTCCAAGGGTTTTAGAGGCTTTGAAAAGCCAGAAATGGAGCAGTACCAAATGTTTCTTATTATAAATCACAATCTCACACCCACATACTTCGACTTTTTAAAAAATTTATCTCAAAGCAAATCATATCATTTCACAAGAAAGAAATTTCAGTATATATTTTTACAAAGTGAAGACTTTCTTTTTAACACAGTCATTTTCATTTAAATTTTAACTACACTTCTGTGCCTGCCTGCATTCAGGTTTGGCTGCCAAGGACTGCAGAATCAAACTCGGTTAACTGAGTCACATCAGACCTCCCAATGCCCTTGTCCAGCCATTCCTCATTATTAGCATATAAATTAACATAACGTCTCCGTTATTCAATTCATTTATGCCCTTCAGGATTTGGATCCAATCAGTTTCACCAATCTACTCCCCATTGCTCTTCTCTCCTCACAAAGATCACATATGCAAACCCACACTTTATGCTCATGGAATAGAAGGACTTTTTTTTTTTTTTTTTTGCTTTTTTAGGGCCACACCTGTGGCATATGGAAGTTCCCAGGCTAGGGGTCGAATCAGAGCTACAACTGCCGACCTACATCACAACCACAGCAACACCAGATCTGAGCTGCATCTGCGACTTACACCACAGCTCATGGCAACGCTGGATCCCCGACCCACTGAGCGAGGCCAGGAGTCGAACCTGTATCCTCACGGATACTGGTCAGACTTGTTTCCACTGTGCCACATCGGGAACTCCCTACAGGGGACTTTTTCTTCCTTAAATATCTCATGATTTTTTAGCTCTCCATACCTTTGTGAATGCTGCTCCCTCTGCCTATCACCATGATCATGATATCACCTAATCCCTCATGTCCAAGAGGCAAATTCCGATTTATTCTTCAAGGTGCAGATGAACCGATCTTTTCTGTACTACACTATCTGCTTCCTGACCCCCTCAGAGAATAATCAATCACTCACTCACACTCCTCTCCTAGAATGTGAGTTCATGCAGGGTAGGGACCTTAACTGTATTACCTTTCTAGCTCTGCTTCCAGAACAGTAGGTGTTAAAAGTAAACGCTTCGTGAATTAGAGCTGAATCTAAGCAGTTACTAGGAACTCAACACAGGGAGTTCCCGCTGTGGCACAGAGGGTTAAGGATCTGGCATTGTCTCTGCAGCTTATTGGGTCACTGCTGAGACTCGAGTTCAATCCCCAGTCCAGTGCAGTGGGTTAAGGATCTGACATGCTCAGATGTGGCTCAGATGTGATTAAAAAAAAGAAAAAGCAAAAACAAAACAACGAAACCCCACAGAACTGTTCTCAATAAAATAATCCCAATATGGTATGCTATTTGCCTAAAATTAAAATCCTTAACCAGCAATGATGACTATAACAGAGAAACAGAATTAACATCATACAATCTGAAGTTGGAAGGAAATGCAGAGCCATTATCTGGGGCTAATCCCATACCTTTCTACAGAAACAATATTTACAGATTAACTAATAGCGGTGTAAGGAAGTTAAAATGCTTTACTCAAGGTCATACAGCTCCTATGTGATGGCCAAAGAATGAAACTTGGATTACAAATGCACAATGACAACATGAAAGAGGTAGATAAATTAAGTAGAATTAAATAAGGTTAGACATTGTTAAGAACATAACGTGGACCCAAGAAACGTCAAAGACTTTCATCAAGAATTCAGACCATTCTCGGAGTTGCCTTCTTGGTGCAGCAGAAATGAATCTGACTAGGAACCATGAGGTTGCAGATTCAATCCCTGGCCTCGCTCAGTGGGTCAAGGACGTGGTGTTGCCATGACCTGTGGTGTAGGTCGCACATGCATCTCGGATCTGGCTGTGGCTGTGGCTGTGGCATAGGCCGGTAGCTGTAGCTCGCTCCAATTCGACCCCTAGCCTGGGAACCTCCATATATGCGGGTGAGACCCCAAAAAAAAAGGAATTCAGACCATTCTTCAAAGAAGACATACAGAGGTCCAAGAGGCACATGAAAAGATGCTCAACATCACTAATTATTAAAGAAATGCATATCAAAACTGCAGGGAGGGAGTTCCCTTGTGGCACAGTGGGTTGGGGATCCTGCATTGTCACTGCTGTGGCTCAGATCATTGCTGTGGCATGGGTTCAATCCCTGGCCCAGGAACTTGCACATGCTGAGGGCACAGCCAAAATGAAAAGGAAAAAACAAAACACTAAAATGAGGTAACCCTCACAACAGTCAGAACGGCCATCATTAAAGTCCACAAACAATAAATGTAGAGAAAAGAGAACCCTCCTCTACCATTGCTGGGAATGTAAATTGATGCAGCCAATATGGAGACCAGTATGGAGTTCCTGAAAAAACTAAAAATAGAAGTTCCTGTTGTGGTTCAGCGGGTTAAGAATCCAACTAGAGTCCATAAGGATGCAGGTTCAAACCCTGGCCTCCATCAGTGGGTTAAAGGATGCAGTGTTGCCAAGAGCTATGGTGTGGGTCACACATGCAGCCTGGATCTGGCACTGCTGTGGCTGTGGTGTAGGCCAGCAGCTGCAGCTCTGATTCGACCCCTAACCTGGGAACCTCCATATGCCACAAGTGCGGCGCTAAAAAGACACAACAACAACAACAACAACAACAACAACAAAAACTAAACTAAAAATAGAGTTACTGTATGATCCAGCAACCCCACTCCTGGGATTACATCCAGACAAAATTATAATTCAAAAAGATGCATACACCGCTATGTTCATAACAGCACTACTCACAATAGCCAAGACATGGAAACAACCTCCTAAATGTCCGTTGACAGATGCATGGATAAAGAAGATGTGGTATATTTACACAGTGAAATATTACTCAGCCATAAAAAAAGAATGAAATAATGCAACATGGATGGACCTAGAGGTTATCAAATGAAGGAAGTCAGACAAAGACAAATATCATCTGATATCACTTACGTGTGGAATCTAAAAAATGGTACCAGTGAACTAATTTACAAAACAGAAATAGAATCACAGACATAGAAAATAAACTTATAATTACCAAAGAGGAAAATGGGGAGGGAGGGATAAGTTAGGAGTTTGGGATTAACAGATCTACCCTACAATTTATAAAACAGATAAATAACAAGGACCCAATCCTTCCGAGAATGGCTGCGGCTCCTGAAGTCTGACAGCTGGAAGAGGACAGAGCCTGTCCACAGTGCTACTCTGTGCCCAGCACAGGTCTGGGAAGTGGAGAACCAGTACCATCTTCAAGAAGCTCCCGGTTCTGTTGCGATGACCAGGCAAAACATTATTGCTCAAACTTGAAAACCAGTGACTTGAGCCTCTTTCCAACCTCTGATCCCCGCAATAGCCTCAACCCATTCACCAGCCTCAAACATGAAAGGGAACATTCCCTCAAATAAAGTGAGGACTGATTTTCACAGACCTAGATCAATGCTAGTCCTGACTTACGACTCAGATTACTGGCACCTGTCTCCCGGCTTGCGCTGGGGTTCCAAAGACAGATGTTCGGTTCCAATGACGGGATGTTTGAGACGAACCACCGGAGGATGGAGGGAACGAGAATGCCCAACTGAAAGGTATCTCGAGACCAAAAGCACGAGGCAGCCAGCTCCACATAACCAGTCGCTTATTGTGGGTAACTTACTCAGAGGGCGGGGTCTGGATAGGGTAGACAATGACCCAGAAGCATTCGCAGCCGCACTTGCCACAGCTGAGGGGCCGTTGGGGCAATTTTATAGTTAACCTAGGGTGGGAGGGGTAGCTGCATGGAAACAGGACGTGCACTGCTGAAAAGATTTATGAACAGGTGACTAGCCTCATGAGTGCCCAGAGGACGTCAGGGGAAGGTTTTTCATCATTGTTTGGGAACTAACAGGGCATAGAGGCCACCTGGTCCCAAGGATCATTAAACAATGCCTGTTAACTACAAAGCCCTTGATGACCAAGCAGTGATTCATCGCACAGTACAGTCCTGGCTAGGCTCACACAGGAGAAACTGTAAGGGCCCAACAGTTATGCTAACAGCCACACACAAACATTATGAAGGCTGCTTCTCCCTCCTCCCTTTTTTTCAGGGCCGCACCCACTGCATATGGAAGTTTCCAGGCTAGAGGTCCAATCAGAGCTGTAACAGCCTACACCGCAGCCACATAAACGTGGGATCCGAGCCGCCTCTGCAGCCTATACCACAGCTCACATCAACACCAGATCCTTAACCCACTGAGTGAGGCCAGGGATCAGACCCGAGTCCTCATGGATGCTGGTCAGATTTGTTTCCGCTGAGCCAAGATGGGAACTCCAAAGACTGCTTCTTTCTCCACGCCCTCTCTAGGAGCTGGAGCTGGATTATAGGACCTTTTTTTGCCCACAAAATGCTCATGCCAGGGGATATGCCCTCCGCCCCTCAGCTCACACAGGTTTCAATGCCCCGCTTAGACTACAGAGCAAATTCAGCTTCCTTTGGCACGTCCCAACCCACACTATAAAACACACCACCTCTGTATTCTAGTTCCCTCTTCCCCCCCCCCCCATTGTCTCCACAAGGACTGAGTCATGATTCACACAAATTCAAAATTTTTATAGCTCCGGGGCCGGGTTGGGGGGGCGGCGGCGGTGGAATCTGCTGAGTAAGTTCAGTGGCCTCAAAGTAAATTGTGTACATTAGAATTTCACACAAAGAAAAATCGTTGCCAGAGAACGGACTCTGGATCCCTCACCTCCGGCCCTCCCGGGGAGGGGGCCAGGCCGGGCCTGGGGGCGGGGAGGTGGGATGCGGAAGGGTCTGTGCTTAGACGTGGCAGCTCCCAGGCCCCGTCCTGACCACTGGGCTGCCGCCACCGTGGCTCAGGACGGCACTCCTGCCCACCCAGCCCCCAGCAGGACCATCTTGGGGCAGCAGAGGATCAGCCGGTAAAGAAGAACAGCTGGCCGCCCCTTCGAATCCCGGTCCGAAAGTACAAACACAGGTTCCCTTCACCGCCAACCTCAGGAGGTCTGATTTTGCATAAGAGGAGAGGGACTTCCTCATCCAAACAAGCTCTCTTCCAGCATCTCCAAGTATCTCGCCAGGGGCACCTGAGATCAGCTTCACCAACTTGCCCTTTTGTAAGAACAAATACGAGCTGGTACAGAGGCTGAGAAAGCTGACGGAGCAAAGCTTCCTTGGGCTTAGATGGATGTCAGCTGAGGCAGCTTTGGTGCCTGTTTCGGGCCCTCCAGGCACTGAAGCAATACCCTGTGGAGTCTGAGAAGTTTCTGGATCAGAGGAGAGTCAAAGCCCCTTCCTGTAACTAGGACTAAGGTCCTGGCCAGTGCTTTTTTTTTTTTTCTTGTCTTTATAGACCTATGGAGGTTCTATAGGCTAGGGGTCGAATAAAAGCTATAGCTGCAGGTCTGCACCACAGCAACGCCAGATCCTTAACCCACTGAGCAAGACCAGGGATGGAACCTGCATCCTCATGGATACTAGTCAAATTCATTTTTGCTGAGCCACGACGGGAACTCCTGGCCAGTGCATTTATAGGACATTTTATGATTTAAAAAAAAAACTGAGATAGGAGTTCCCGTCGTGGCTCAGTGGTTAACGAATCTGACTAGGAACCATGAGGTTGCGGGTTTGATTCCTGGCCTTGCTCAGTGGGTTAAGGATCCGGTGTTGCCGTGAGCTGCGGTGTAAGTTGCAGATGAAGCTCAGATCCTGCGTTGCTATGGCGTAGGCCAGCGGCTGCAGCTCCTGTTAGACCCCTAGCCTGGGAACCTCCATATGCCATGTGTGTGGCCCTAGATAAGGCAAAAAAAAAAAGGACAAAAAAAACCCTGAGATTTTATACGGACCACATAGGTTACAGCAGATGATGTTTTTTTATTAAGGGGAAGCGTAAACTGCTCACTGATAAACATATAGCAATGACAAGGACAACAACAAAAAACAAATCGGACTCACGTTTCTCCAGTGCTGGATTCCTAGGAGATGACAGTCTTCTCTTCCTGCTTCTTTCCTGAATAAAAACACAGCATGAAGTGCTGACTCTCAACTTCAAGAGAGATCTTGAAAATTTTGCAAGAGTCAGAGCTTAGCGAGAGGGAACAAGAAATGAACAACAAGGTCCAGACACAGGAGAAGAAAGAGGAGACCGTCTAGCTCCATCCTTCCTCCTGGTAGGACCCACACAGGGAAGGGTCAGAAGCAAAGTCTCCTCAGTCTGCTTCCGCTGCGAACCACTTTATTTCTACCTCCCCGAAGCACCGCGGAGGGGGAAACACTCTCTTCTGCGGCTCTGGTTCTGCAAACGCTTAGCCTGATAGGAAATCACCCACACCTGATGAGCAGGGCGCGAAGGGGAGGGAAAGGAGAGAGAAAGGGCGAGAGCAACTAGTGGGGAAAACAAAAATGCAAATACAGAGATGCCAACGCAGGGGCACTGCAGCCTCTACAAAACGGACCCTGCTGTCTTCAAAACGAAGAGAGGAGGTCGAGAGCATTGCAGAACAGTCAGAGAGGAGGAGCCCTGCTGCCGCACAACAAGGGGACAAAGCCAACAACTTCCAATTAAAATCCTCACCCTGAAAAAATGTAAATAGAAGTGGCTAAAGGTGCTAAATCTCAGAAGGGGAGGGGGAAGGTTAAAAGAGTTAAGGACAAGAGGCAAGAAAAAGCAAAGTAGAGGTGGACCGAGGAAGGAAGCCAGGATGGAAATAAATCATTCGCAAGGCTCCAGTAGGGTCCTCACTGAACTCAGAAAGGGTTCCGTGCACGCCTTCTCCCAGCAGAGCCACACAGGACCATAATGACAGTCCTGCGAAGGAGGGAGAGCACGGGGTGTACTCAAAGCCTTGCACCTGGGGATGCAGTCTAGCCTTTCTTTCCCACTCTGCTGAGCGCAACTGGGTCCCGCAGGTGTTCCGAACCCCGTTCCCTGGCAGGCCAGGGAGGGCTGCACCCTAGCGGCCCTCTCCGGAAGCTGCTGCTCTTAAGAGAGAACTCAGATTAGCGGGAGGAGAGGAGTGTTTCCAGTTAGCTCCTTTCGTATCATTTAGTTTGCGCTTTCTCCTTTGCTCCACTTATATCTAAAGGAAAATTGCTTTGCTTGTAAAAGCCTGCTCTATTTCTCTTTGAAATTCATACTTGACTTTTTAAAATCAGGAACAGGAGTTCCTGCTGTGGCACAGTGGGTCAGCAGTGACCTGGTCTCTGCAGGACACAGGTTCAATCAGTCCCCATCCCAGCACAGTGGGTTAAAGGATCCAGTGTTGCCACAGCTGTGGCATAGGTCACAACGGTGGCTCAGATCTGATCCCTGGCCTGGGAATGTCATATGCTGCCAGCGGGGGGGGAGGCGGGGAGGGAATAAAATCGGGAATGCATTAAATGATGTGAAAATTTAAGAAGTCCTTTCTGTTTTGTTATACTAAGATGGAAATGAGAAGACTATCATCGTTATCATATTGAAATACTACCTGGTAGTTGTAATAACCTACAGAAGTCTTGGAATTTAGGAGTTAGCGTCATGGCTCAGTGGTTAACGAATCCGACTAGGAACCATGAGGTTGCAGGTTCGATCCCTGGCCTTGTTCAGTGGGTTAAGGATCCGGCGTTGCCGTGAGCTGTGGTGTAGGTCGCAGACGCGGCTCGGATCTGGCGTTGCTGTGACGGTGGGGTAGGCCAGCAGTTGTAGTTCTGATTCAAACCCTAGCCTGGGAACCTCCCTATGCCGCAGGTGTGGCCCTAACAAGCATAGATAAATAAATAAAAGGCACTTGGAAAACTGCACACCTGTGGTATAGACAGCCTCAAAAATGGCCCCTGGTGACCGGGTTTTCTGCTGTTCCAACCCTCCTGTAACCCCCTGGTCTTGACAGTGAGCTGGATTTGGTGACTCTCTTCCAGGGAACAGAATGAGGCAGAGGTGATAGGGTATCACTTGCAAAATAGACACAGATGGTTGTGTGTAACCGTGAGATCTGAACAAGCTCTATGGGGCGTGCCGGCGTCAGTTCCTTAGGATGGCGGCCTTAAGGGAAGGGATGGAAGGGAAGGAAGTTTTCCCGTATAGTTCTTTGCAACCTCCTGTGAATCCTTAATTATTTCTTTCTCTGTTTGTTCTTTTTTTATTTGTTTGGTTGTTTTTTTTTTTTTGGTCTTTTTAGGGCCACACCCGCAGCATATGGAGGTTCCCAGGCTAGGCGTCAAACTGGAGCTGCAGCTGTCGGCCTACACCACAGCCACAGCAACGCTAGATCTAACTGCAAAGAAGCCCCTATGAACCTCCTGCTAGATACCTGCCCAGCACAGTGGGTTAAGGATCCAGCGTTGCTGCAGCTGCGGCTTAGGTCACAACTGAGGCTTGGATCTGACTCCTGGCCCAAGAACTTCATATGCTGTGGAACGGGACAGCCAAAAAAATAATAATAATAAATAAATGAATAAATTAGTAAATATTAATGTGTATTAATATATATTAATATGTTAATATATGTATTTATATATTAATATATATTTCTTAATATATTAATATATTAATTAATAAATAATAATTTAAAAATTAAAATAAATAAATAAATAAAAGGAATTCCCTTGTGGTGCAGCAGGTTAAGGATCCCGTGTTGTCACTGCAGCTGCAAGGGCTGCTGCTGAGGCATAGATTCGATCCCTGGCCTGGGAACTTCCACATGCTTCGGGTGGGGCCAAAAAATTTTTTTAATTAAATTTAAAAAGTAGATAAACAGCAGTTAACAAACCCGACTTGTATCCATGAGGATTCGGGTTCGATCCCTGGCCTCGCTCAGTGGGTTAAGGATCCAGCGTTGCCATGAGCTGTGGTGTAGGTCGCAGACGCGGCACGGACCCAAAGTTGCTGTGGCTGTGGTGTAGGCCTGTGGCTACAGCTCATATTCAACCCCTAGCCTGGGAACCTCCATATGCTGTGGATGCGGACCTAAAAAAAAAAAAGCAGATAAACAAATTGTGGTACATCCCCAGAAGAGATCACTACTCAGCAATAAAACAGAATGAATTGCTAATACATGCTATATGAATAAATATAAAATCCATTATACTGACCAAAGGAAGTCAGACACAAAAGAATGCATACAATGTGATTCGTTAATGTGAAACCCTAGAAAAAACAAACAAATGTTATAATGACAAAAATCATTAGGTCATGAGGGGTGTGGGGGGGCCTAAAGTTTTCTATTGTGGTGGTGATTATTATAAGTATGTATAACATATCAAAATTCATCAAAATGTACACTTAAAATGGGTGCATTTATTAGCTTAAAAAAAGTTATTAGGGGAGTTCCTACTGTAGAGCAATGGGATCTGTGGTCTCCGCAGCACCAGGATGCAGGGCTCCATTCCCAGCCCAGCACAGTGGGTTAAAAGACCCTGCTGTTGCCTCAGTTGCAGAGTAGGTCGCACCCTGGCCTGGGAACTCTGGATGCCCCAGAGCAGCCAAAAAAAAAAAAAAAAAAAATTTTGTTAAGTTATTAGGCAGATATCAAATAATCTGAAAATTTAAAACCTAATTTTTTTTTTTTCTTTCCCAAATGAAAGCGACAGGACTATGATCATTTAGACTGAAAACTTACCAGACAGTTGTAATAACATATAAAAAGCTTAGATTTTGTTTTTCTTCCCTGATACTAATTCCAATACCGGTCAGTCAAATATTTAAAGCGTAAACACAATGTGCAAGTCAGGCATGCATGAAGAAAATACAGTACGTAAGTGTAATGAATGGGAGCGTTATTCAATTCCCAGCTTGAAGCTGTATTTTTACAACAAGATAGCTGAGAAGCACATATTTAAAATTCTAATGGGAATAAAATTGACAATGTGAGATACCGCAACTCTAAATTCTGGAGATTTTCCTACTCTTGCACTGATGACTTCCCTAGGTATGATTGCATCATTCATTCATGCTGTTTGGTAACAGGCAGGGGTGGGATAAAACAAGTGAAAACCATTCAAAGGAAACGCATGAAAAGAAAGCCTTAAAATTCCAAGCCTTTCCATCCCGGTTAAGAAAAATAAATGTAGAATCACAGAAGCCCTGGGTATAGGAGAGGCAGCTCGGTCAATCAGAAAGTTGGGCACACAGAGAGATAAACACATGCCCGAACTTACCCGGCGCCGCTGCTCCTTCCTGGGCCGCCGCCGCCTCCAGGTCTCCCGCGGCTGTAACCTTCCGACTGCTGGGGGGGCGGAGGGCTGACTCCGACTTTCAGCCGCGGAGTTTGGAGGGAACCGACCTGTGCAGACCCGCAGAGTATTTACCAACAATTATATGAGATCTGATGGTAAGTGCGGGGACTTCGGGCGGGGTTTGCATGTACTTAACTAAACTGGAGACTGCAGACCTCCTCTCTGCAGAGCAAAGCTGGGAAGAAGCCCTTGGCCCCGCCCCCGGGGGAGGGGCTCCCTGAGCCCGTCCCCTCCTTCCCTCCGGGGGCTCCTCGATTGCGGACCCAGACTTGCACTCCCTTGCACGCCGCGCTGGACGCCTTCCCGCAGTGCCGCAGGCCACAATGCCTCCACTTTGGGAGGAGGAGCCAGAGAGCTCGCGACATTCGCAAGCCTGCCCCACCGCCACCACCACTTGGGATAAGGGTGCGTGAGAGAGGCGAGGTACCTCTGCACTGATTTTGCAATTAACGAAGGCCGGTTAGGGGCCTTTTTGAAATCCACGTTTGGCATTATGCCCTTGTAGGAATGAACGTGCCAAGAGAACTTCAAAAACTACTTACACTCGCACACAAAGACACATAAGTGAAAAAAGGAATCTTTGCATTCTTTTTTCTTTTTTCCTTTTTTTTTTTTTTGGTCATCTTATTTTCTTCTAGGTGTCACTTGGCCTGCTACTTTTATATTAACTACAATGAATAAGGGGTGGTTGCCCATAAACATTTACCTTTGAGTTGGGCAGTCAGGTCCTATCCTGAAACGCAAGCTGCAGCCTCAGATACTGACGGTCACGTCTGCAGGCTCCCTCCAAACTGGTCATTCAGGCAGGGAGGCTACAATCGCGGGAGCTGGGCACTTGGTCTCAGCACCCCTGCTCTTTGCTACAGGACTCGGCAAAACACAGTTCTATCCAGGGAAGAGTCCTGATGCCTGTGGTCAGATGTGCCTTTGCAGTTCAACATTCTCAGATTTCATTAGTAAGAAAATGGTGGCAGGTTTGGGGCACACCCAGTTTAATTTCTCCTAGATTTGCCAGAGATGGTTTTGATGACGGATGGAAAGGAGAATATTTGGTGTTCTGAAATTTGAGGTAAAAGATTATACAATCAATAGGGGAGGGCAAAATAAGGGGGTCTAAAATGACAATCTAGTCAAGAAACTTTATATTTTATGGTAAATAATTTAGAAAGTATAATAAAAGAAACAAGGTGTTAGACATCAAATATTTAAATATAAAAACGGTAACTGAGGAGTTCCTGTCATGGCTCAGTGGTTAACGAATGCGACTAGGAACCAAGAGGTTGCAGGTTCGATCCCTGGCCTCGCTCAGTGAGTTAAGGATCCGCATTGCCGTGAGCTGTGGTGTAGGTCACAGACGTGACTTGGATCCCGCATTGCTGTGGCTGTGGTGTAGGCCGGCAGCTGCAGCTGCGATTCGACCCCTAGCCTGGGAACCTCCATATGCCACGGGTACGGCCCTAGAAAAGGCAAAAAGAAAAAAAAAAGGTAACTGAGAATTTATTTCAGAAGGAAAAGAAACCCAGGTACAATAAATGTGAAACAGTAGAAGAGTTCATTTTTGCTATTGTTCATATTTCATAGATGTTTAATATTAAATGGATTTCAGGTAAAATATTCCAAATAAAACCTGTCAGCTACTTATGACCCTTGTACCTGCCTCACATTCACACCTGTGTTAACACCTGTGGTTGAAACTTTATTTGGTTTCATATCGGTTAAAATTAGTATTAAAACATTTATTACTGTGCCATGATTTATACATCAATCAAATTAAATGCCTCAGGGGTGGGGGTGGGGCAAAATAGGTGAAGGCGGCCAAACTGCCAGTTATAAAATAAGTTGGTAGTTCCTGCTGTGGCACAGTGGGTCAAGAATCTGACTGCAGTGGATTAGGTTGCTGCAGAGGCGTGGGTTCAATCCCAGGCTGGTGCAGTGGCATTGCCACAGATGTGGCTCAAATTCAGTCCCTGGCCTGGGAACTTCCTTATGCCACCAGTGCAGCCATTAAAACAAATAAATAAATAAAAACCATCAGAATATAATTAAGGAGTTCCAGTCGTGGCGCAGTGGTTAATGAATCCGACTAGGAACCATGAGGTTACGGGTTCAGTCCCTGGTCCTGCTCAATGCGTTAACAATCCGGCGTTGCCATGAGCTGTGGTGTAGGTTGCAGACGCAGCTCGGATCTGGTGTTGCTGCGGCTGTGGCGTAAGCCGGCAGCTACAACTCACATTCAACCCCTAGCCTGGGAATCTCCATATACGGCCTTAAAAGAGGGCGCAAAAAAAAGAATATAATTAAAACAGGATAATTCAATTTTTTTCCTCCTGTGTACGGAAAAACCCAGTTCTTCCCTACTGTATTTTCTTTACTAGGCACACCAAGCACTTAACTCTGGACATCAAACGTGTGGGGATTTTCCCCCACATCAAGTGGTTCTCTGTGACACCATTTGGGTATCCCATAATTTAACTCAGTTCTGACACTATCTTCCCGGAGCGTCAGATCCCACAGGTTAAGGGCCAGTCCTACCAGCCTTCCCCCTCCTCCACGTGCATGTGCACACGCACACACACCCTCCAGACGCCACTCTCAAGGCCAGGATCACCTGTGCTTCTGACCAGCCACCTACAGACTGGAAGCTAAAGTGACCCCATCCTTGGGTTCAATTAATTTACTAGAACGGGTCATAGAACTCAGAGAAACACTTACTTGTTTTATTAAAGAACATGATAACTAATACAAATGAACAGCCAGATGAAGAGATACACAAGGGAAGGTCAGGAGGGTAGGGAAAGCAAGCGCTTCTGTCACTGTGGAGCAAGGGGTGTGTCACCCTCCTGGCGTGGATGTACTCCCCAATCTGGAAGCTCTCTGTACCCTATACTTCTGGGATTTTATGGAGGCTTCATCGTGCAGGCATAGTAGGTCATTAACTCCATTTTCAGGCCTTTCTCCTTCTCAAGAGAATGTGGGACAGGGCTGAAAATGCCAAGCTTCTAAGCGTGAGTTTGGTCTTTCCAGTTACTAGCCCTCATCCAGAGCCATCCAGGAGCCTGCCCAGAGTCGCCTCGTTAGAACAAAAGACACTCCGAGGGTTTCAGGAGCTCTGGGTCAGGGACAGAGGTCAAAGACTCATGTGAGAACAAGAGATGCTCCTAGTGTTATCACTTAGGACATTACAAAGGGCTGAGGAGCTCTGTGCCAATAACCAGGGGTGGAGACTAGTATATATTTTCTAGTATCTCACACTATTATACAGCATGGTGACAAGAGCTAGTGATACTGTACTGCATGTCTGAAAGCTGCTGAGAGTAGATCATAAATGTTCTCATCCCAAGAAAAAAAAGCGTAACTATGTATAGTGATGGATGTTAACTAGACTCATGGTACTGCTCATTTCACAATATAAACAAATGCCAACTCATCATATTGTACACCTGAAACTAATGTAATGTTACATGTCAATTCTTTAAATTAGTAAATAAAATCTTGACATTTTTAAAAATAAATGACTCAAGCTAAGTCAAATGATTACGTATCAAAAAAGTTATCTAAAATTGGTAGTGAGATTCAAATCCTTTTTTTTTTCTCTTTTGTCTTTTTAGGGCCACACTCCCAGCATATGGAGGTTCCCAGGCTAGGGGTCAAATCGGAGCTATAGCTGCTGGCCTACACCACAGCCACGGCAATGGAGATCTAAGCCAAGTCTGGGACCTACACCACAGCTCACGGCAACGCCGGATCCTTAATCCACTGAACAAGGCCAGGGATCAAACCCAAAACCTCATGGTTTTCAGTCTGATTCATTTCCACTGCGCCACGATGGGAACTCCTTGACTAGTGAGATTCAGACAGAAACATGCTGAGGAGGTTGCTGGGAAAGATTTTGCTTTCCCAGTATGAGGAGAATAGCATGCTGGCCTAGTTCCATCTTATTTTTTCCTGCCTTAAATATTAATGACATGACTGAAGGTATAGAAGTCATCTTGCAACCATAAAGAAAAACCCAGCTATAAAAATAATTACAACCCAGCTATAAAAATAATTGCACCACTGATGACAATACCAACAGTCACCCATTTCTAGATTTCTTTTTTTTCAAGAAAAATAAATTCCTATTGGTTTAAGCTAGTGTAGTTTGAGCTTTCTGTTATTTGCATGTAGAAGGCTAAGAAAATAAAAATTAGCAAACAAAGCAGAGGTTTCAGTTGCTTCTGACCACAGAGTACACAGTTTGTCATTTGAATCCTTCCAAAGTAGAGGGTTTCATACATATCTTAGACTTTCTACTAAAACCCCAGAACCACCACAGCTTAGGGGCAAATATCATGTTCCAGAATAAAGAGTTTGCTCTAAAATTAAGGGCTGAGGATGGACCTAAGGGGCCAAGTCCTCCAGGGGTTTTTTTGTTTTTGCTTTTTTTTAAATTTTTATTTTGGTCTTTTTAGGGCTGCACCCACATGGAAGTTCCCAGGCTAGGGGCCAGATTGGAGCTGCAGCTGCCAGCCTATGCCACAGCCAGAGCACCTAGAGATCTGAGCTGTGTCTATGACCTACACTGCAGCTCACGGCAATGCCGGATCCTTAACCCACTCGCTGAGCAGGGGTGGGTCATTAGTGGATACTAGTGGATTTCTAACCTGCTGAGCCACCATGGGAACTCCAAGGTTATACTTTACAATGAAATATTCACAAAGCAGAAATTACAAGTGACATAAGGAAAAATAAACTTCTCTTCACTGCGAAGGAAGTATTTTTTATTAGGATTCAAAATGTATTAAAAATATTAATGAATTTGACCATAAAAATTTTCCACACGACCAAAAGAAACACTTTTTTTGTTTTTGCTTTTTAGGGGTACACCCATGACATATAGAGGTTCCCAGCCTAGGGGTCGAACTGGATCTGTAGCTGCTGGCCTATGCTACAGCCATGACAACACTGGATCCAAGCCACACCTGCAACTTATGCAGCAGTTTGCAGCAACGCCAGATCCTTAACCCACTGTGCTGGGCCAGGGATAGAACCAGCAATGCCACAGATGCAAGCCAGATCATTAACCATCGCACCACAGGAGTTTTTTTTTTTTTTGGCCGCACCCACAGCATGTGGAAGTTCCTGGGCCAGGGATGGAACCCATGCCACAGCTGCAACCCAAGCTCCTGCAGGGACAATGCTGGATCCTTAACTCATTGCACTGCAAGAAAACTCCTTGCAATTTCTTAAAGTAAGACAGTGCTGAAGTTTGCCACATCAATTGAGCATTCCCTTTACAGATGATTTCTCTGTAGTGTGCAGTGCTGTTTGATAGCATTTTACCCACAGTAGAACTTCTTTCAAAATTGGAGTCAATCTGGAGTTCCCATTCGTGGCTCAGTGGTTAATGAACCCTACTAACATCCATGAGGATGAGGGTTTGATCCCTGGCCTCACTCACTGGGTTAAGGGTCTGCCGTTGCCTTGAGCTGAGGTGTAGGTCAAAGATGCCGCTTGGATCCCATGTTGCTGTCCCTGTGGCATAGGCCGGCAGCTACAGCTCCAATTGGAACCCTAGCCTGGGAACCTCCATATGCCGTGCATGCGGCCCTAAAAACACACATACAAAAACTGGAGTCAATCCTCTCAAATCCTGTGGCTACTTTATCAACTGAGTTTATGTCATATTCTAAATCCTTTGTTATCACTTTAACAATCTTCATAGCATCTTCACCAGGCACAGATTCCATCCCAAGAGAGCACTTTCTTTACCCATAAGAAGTAACTCCTCATCCATTAAAGTGTTATCAGGAGATGGCAGCAATACAGTCACATTTGCAGACTCCACTTCTAATTCCAGCTCTCTTGCTATTTCCACCACACGTGCAGTTATTTCCTCCACTGAAGACTTGAACCCTTCAAAGTCATCCATGAGGACTGAAATCAAATTCTTCCAAACTCCTGTAAGTGCTGACATTTTGACCTTTTCCCTTGAATCACAAATATTCTTAATGGCATCTAGAATGTTGAATCCTTTCCAGGAGGTTTTCAATTTCCATTGCCCAGATCCATCAGAGGAATCATTATTTATGGCAGCTGTAGCCTTATGAAATGTATTTCTTAAATCATAAGATTTGAAGAGCCTGGGTAGCTCAGTTGGTAGAGCATCAGACTTTTAATCTGAGGGCCCAGGGTTCAAGTCCCTGTCCAGGCACTATGGAAATCTGTTTTCTGGAGCTCCCTAGTGGCTCAGAAGGTTGAGGATCCAAGGTTGCTGCTGTGGCACAGGTTTGATCACTGACCTGGGAACTTCCTTATGCCTTGGGCTCGGCCAAACAAAACAAAACAATACACTTGAAAGTCGTAATTACTCCTTGATCCACAGACTCCAGAATGGATGTTGTGTCAGCAGCCATGAAAACATTAATCTCATTTTACATTCCATCAGAGCTCTTGGGTGACCAGGTACATTGTCAATGAACAGTAATATTTGGAAAGGAATCTTTTTCTAAGCGGTAGGTCTCAGTGGGCTTTAAATACATGGTAAACTACGTTATGAAGTGTCCGCTGCCAACCAGTCTCTGTTGTTCCATTTATAGAGCACAAACAGATTAGATTTAGCATAATTCTTAAGGGCCCTAGATTTTTCAGAATAGTAAATAAATGGACACTAGTATCAATTTAAAGTCCCCAGCTGCAGTCATCCTAACAAGAGTTGGCCTGTCCTTTGAAGCCAGGCATTGACTTCTCCTCTCTAGCTATGAGTCCTAGATGGCATCTTCTTCCAATGGAAGATTGTTTGATCTACATTGAAAATCTGTTGTTTAGTGTGGCCATCTTCATTAATTATTTTTGCTGAATCTTCCAGGTAATTTGCAGCTTCACCTTGCACTTTTAAATTATAGAGACAAAACTTCTTCTCTTAGAACTCATGAACCAATCTCAGCTAGCTTCAAACTTTTCTTCAGCAGCTTCCTTACCTCTCTGTCTTCACAGAATTGAACAGAATTAGGGCCTTTTCCTGGATCAGGCTTTGGTTTAAGAGAATATTGTGGCTGGTTTCACTTTCTAACCAAGCCATTAAACTTTGTGTGTTCACTGCAGTAGTACTTTGAATTTCCTTCAAGAACTTTTCCTTTGCATTTACAGCTTGACCCTTTTGTACAAGAAGCCTCGATTTCAGTCTGCTTCTGCTTTCAACATGCCTTCCTCACTAAACTTATTCATTTCCTAGCTTATGATTTAAAGTGAGACAAATGTGACTCCTACTTTCACTTAAAAACTCAGAGGCCACTGCAGAATTATTAATTGGGTTTGTTTCAATATTTTTGTGTCTCAGAAAATAGGAAGGCCCAATAGAGGGAGGGAAATGGGGAAACAGCTGGTAGGTGGAGTAATCAGAATGCACACATTCATTAGGTTCACCATCTTACATAGGCAGGGTTCGTGGCATCCCAAATAATTACAACAGTAACATCAAAGATCACTGATCACAGGTCACCATAACAAAGATAACAGAAATGAAAAGTTTTGAAATATTGCGAGAATTTGTAAAATGTGACATGAAATAAGCAAATGCTATTAGAAAAATGGCACTGATAGACTTCCTCAATGCAGGGTTTCCACAAACCTTCAATTTATAGAGCATTTGTGAAGTGCAATAAAAGGAAGCACGATAAAATAAGGTCTGCTTCAAATACTGTATGATCTCACTTATACCTGGAATCTAATATATGGCACAAGTGAATCTTTCCACAGGAAAGAAACTCATGGACCTGGAGAACAGACTTGTGGTTGCCAGGGGGAGGGAGTGGGATGGCCTGGGAATCTGGAGTTAATAGATGCAAACTATGGCCTTTGGAATGGATAAGCAATGAGATCCTGCTGTATAGCACTGGGAACTATATCTAGTCACATGTGATGGAGCATGATGGAGGATAATGTGAGAGAAAGAATGTATATATGTATGTGTGACTGGTCCGCTTTGCTGTAAATTGATGCAACACTGTAAACCAACTATAATAGAAAAAAATAAAAATCATTAAAAAAAAAATAGGTCTGCCTGTATACACACACACCACACATACGGGGAGAGTACTTTGAGTTGGCTCATGTCACCATGGAAGCTTGCTGAGTCCAAAATCTGCAGGATAGGAAGACTGACTGGAGACCAGGGAAGAATTGCACTTTGAGTCCAAAGGCAGTCAGACGGCAGAATTGCTTTGTTAGGGAGAGGTCAGGTCTTTGTTCTATTAAGTCTTCAACTGATTGATTGAGGCCCATCCATGTTATACAGCATAATCTGCTTTTCTCAAAGGCCCCTGACTTGAGTGTTAACCTTTGGGTTTTTTTTTTTTATATATATATTTTTTATTTTTAGGGCCACATTTATGGCATATGGAAGTTCTCAGGCTAGGGGTCAAATTGGAGCTGCAGCTGCCAGCCTACACCACAGTTCACAACACTGGGTCCTTAACCCATTGATTGAGGCCAGGGATTGAACCTGTGTCCTCATGGATGCCAGTCAGATTCGTTACTGCTTAGCCATGATGGGAACTCCAAGTGTTAATCCTACCCAAAAAACACCTTCACAGAAACATCCAAAATAATATACGCCCAGGGAGTTCCTGTTGTGTCTCAGTGGTTAACGAACTTGACTAGTATCCATGAGGATGCGGGTTCGATCTCTGGCCTTGTTTAGTGGCTTAAGGATTCACAGTTGCTATGAGCTGTGGTGTAGGCTGCAGACGCAGCTTGGATCCTGTGTTGTGTGGCTGTGGTCGTAGGTGCTATTTAGAATAACCTTATTCCACTCGCATACCGTATTCCCTTTGACCTCAGTAAGCACTTCAGCTGGTCATGGTCATTTGTTGGGGTGATCTGAATTTTCATTCCTCAGGGTCCTGGGCCATTAGTAATCCTGCTTGAATTGGATTGTCATGTTTTCCATTGACTTTAATCACAGGCGTGGCCATACTAAGAGACACCCTACGGGATCTTTTGTATCCCAGACATCTCTGTATTGTGGAGTAACAGTTCAATTTCCCCTTGGTAGTCAGGATCAATTACCCCAGCTGGTATAGTAAAGCTCTTCTTTGCCTGTGATCCAGAGGCACTAGGAGCCCAAAAATGGCTCAGTGGAAATTACTACTGTGTCTCTCAGTAGAAGCATTTCTCCCTTTGGATCTAAGACCTGCAGACTAGTAAAGCATAAGGTCATGGGGACGGGCAGCAATAATGTTCCTAATGGGTCACGAGGGATGTCACCCCCATTTCCACTCCTTGATACCTGTGAATCCTGGCTATAGGAGTAGCAGCCCTGCAGAGTGGATGCTGACTCAGAGCATACAAGCCTTCTTGCTAGGGGGAGATCATCTTTGTTTTACTAAGGCCTTCGACTAACTGG
Organism: Catagonus wagneri; assembly: GCA_004024745.2. Lineage (NCBI taxonomy): Eukaryota > Metazoa > Chordata > Mammalia > Artiodactyla > Tayassuidae > Catagonus > Catagonus wagneri. Next base: position 1,074,915 of record PVHT021183583.1, read on the forward strand.
AGGAGGTTCATTCATTATGTAGGATAATCTGCTTTACTATAGAGTAAATGTAACATTTAAATTTCAAGTCCACCAATTTAAATACCAATCCAAAAAAACACCTTCACAGAAATGTCCAGAATAATGTCTGACCTAATATCTGGGGACTATGACCTGGCCACATTTTTTTTTTTCTTTTTGGGGCCACACCTGCAGCACGTGGAAATTCTTGGGCTAGAGGTGGAATTGGAGCTGCAGCTGCGAGCCTATGCACAGCCACAGCAATGCGGGATCCAAGCTGTGTCTGCAAACTATGCCACAGCTCACGGCAACATCGGATCCTTAACCCACTAAGTGGGGCCAGGGACTGAGCTCACATCCTCACGGATACTAGTCAGGTTCATAACCCACTGAGCCACAATGGGAACTCCCTCGCTGGCCACAGTGACATGTAAAATTAATCATCACAAATGGTTACCTCCGAGAGATAAGATTATGAATTTATTTTAAATTTGTTTTGCTACTTTTTCTACGATGATTATGTGTTATTTTTATAATAAGAAAATCGAATACATTTTTTTCAATGGTTAAAAACAAGATTTGCTTTAGGAAGTCTTCCCTAATAGCATGGCACTGAGATTACACCATTACAGGTCTTTTGTACATTGTGTACATTATGTGTGCTATTGTATGTTTGTCTCTCTACACTGCAAAGCCTTTGAAGGAAGGGACCTTCTCTTTTCATGTGTATATTTACTCCAAGCACAGTCCTCTGTCACAAAGTAGATACTAAAAGAATGAATAGCCAGCAATGGAAAAAACATTATCCAAAATCAATATTATTACCCCACCTCCTCGTACAAAACCTGCCCCTTTTCTGGAATTTCCTTGACCTCTTCTGACTCCTAGACTAGAAATGGTAACTATGTAGCACATATTTCGAAATTCAGTCAATTTTATGTCAGAAATTCTAGTCCCTGACCTTTTGCTATTTCCACTTCCACTGCATTTTTTTTCTTTTTTGTCCACACTCACAGCACGTGGAATTTCCTTCCCCAGGCCAGGGAGTGAACCTACACCACCCACAGCAGCAACCCATACCACTGCAGTGACAATGCCAGATCCTTAACCTACTGTACCACAAGAGAACTCCCACTTCCACTGTGTTAATTTGAAGATCCCACCTTTGTTTTTTCTTTTTAGGGCAGCACTCGGGGCATATGAGATTTCCAGGCTAGGGGTCGAATCACAGCTACAGCTGCCGGCCTACACCACAGCCACAGCAACAAAGGATCCCAGCCACGTCTGCTACCTACATCACAGCAATACTAGATCCTTAACCCAGTGAGTGAGGCCAGGGATCAAACCCGCAACCTCATGGTTTCTAGCTGGATTCGTTTCCGCTGTGCCATGACAGGAATTCCTAAAACTTCCACCAATTAAAACATGTATTTTACTTAAAAAGTAATACATGCTTTAAATACCTGCTTTGAAAGCAACCTATGATCAAAGAGATAGCGGGTTTTTTTTTTTTTTTTTTGCTTTTCAGGGCCTCACCCGTGGTATATGGAGGTTCCCCAGGGTAGGGGTCGAATTGGACCTGCAGCTACTGGCCTATGCCACAGACACAGCAACGTGGAATCTAAGCCACATCTGTGACCTACATCACAGCTCACGGCAATGCCAGATCCTTAACCCATTGAGCAAGGCCAGGGATCTAATCCATAACCTCATGGATCCTAGTCAGGTTCATTAACCACTGAGCCATTAAGGGAACTCTGAAAGAGAGATTTTTAAAAGCTAGATGATTTCTATCATCAATTTGGAAAGAAAAACAAATGACAAAATAGCAAGAAAATTTCAGAAAAAAAGACTGATGACTATCTGGCCCTACCAAATTTTCAAACATACTGAAAAACTACTGTAAGTAAAACAATATGATGTTGATACTTACCATGGTATAGAACTGAATATATTCCAAAGCAGATCCCTTTACATCTGAGAATGTAGCATCACACGTTAATGGTATAAAACATTAATTATTCTGGGGAAAAAATTGGATTCTGAGTTTTTTCCAAATACCAAATAACCAATTCTCCAATTCTCTGATACCAACTTTCTGATTCTTCAACACCAACTGGGCATCCAGGGACTCAATTCAATTCTGACGCTATCTGGAGTTAGCACAAAGCTCACAGTTAAGGGCTCAGTTCCAAAAGACTGCCTCCTCTTCAGACGCCAATTGGAAGTCCCAGATCACTAGGCTATTCACACTTCCATCCAACTTGTCCACAAATCTGGGAGTTACCACACAATCTCCTCCTTAGGGGAAACTGAAAATTTTTGAGATTGACACAGAATCCAGGAAATCACCTGACTTAGGTTGAGTAGCTTTTTATAAAGAATACAACTCAGGCACCCCCAAATGGAAGAGACGCACAGGACAAGGTATTAGGGGAGTGTCACACAGCTTCCATGAGCTCTAGATATGCCACCCTACTAGGACACCAATGAGTTCACTCACCCTGACTGTTCAAGTGTTTTATAACCCATCTCCAATTCCCCTCCTCTCCAGGGCTTAGGGGCACAAGGCTGATATTTCCCAGTCTCTAATCACGTTTGGTCTTTCTAGTGATCAGTCCCCATCCTGAGGCTATCTGTACCATTAGCACAGATTCAGGTGTATTCTAAAGGAGGCTTAACAGATAACAAAAGATACTGCCATCATTCAGAAAACCAGTGGTTTGGAGTTCCCTTCGTGGCGCAATGATTAACAAATCTGATTAGGAACCACAAGGTTTCAGGTTTGATCCCTGGCCTTGCTCAGTGGGTTAAGGATCTGGCGTTGCCGTGAGCTGTGCTGTAGGTCACAGACGCGGCTCGGATCTGGCATTGCTATGGCTGTGGTGTAGGCCGGAGGCTGTAGCTCCAATTCGACCCCTAGCCTGGGAACCTCCATATGCTGTGGGTGAGGCCCTAAAAAAAAAAAAGGACAGAAAACCAGTGGTTTTAGTTCCGTGCCAGGAATCAAGGATAAAGATCAAATATTTACTTTTATTGTATCACAGATTCTCATCTCATTCGTTACCAAAATAACCTCCAAGTGAATCAAAGACGAAAATGAAACACAAAACTGGAGTTCCCATTGCGGTGCGGTGGGTTAAGAACCTGACCGCAAGACAAAAAAAAAATAGAATCTGACTACTTGACTGCAGCAGCTCCAGTCACTGTGGAGGCAAGGGTTCAATCTCTAGCCTGGTGCAGTAATCAAAGGATCCAGCACTGTCACAGTGTAGATGACAGCTTCAGCTCAGATTTAATCCCTGGTCTGGGAACTTCCTTATGTCACAGGGGCAGCCATTAAAAAAAAAAAAAGGAAACCCAAAACCTTAAAAATACAAAAGGAGGAGTTCCCCTTGTGGCTCAGTGGAAACAAATCTGACTAGCATCCATGAGGACACAGGTTCCATCCCTGGCCTCGCTCAGTGGGTTAAAGATCTAGCGTTGCCGTGAGCTGTGGTATAGGTCGCAGATGTGGCTCGGATCTGGCGTTGCTGTGTCTGTGGTATAGGATGGCAGGTGCAGCTGCGGTTAGACCCCTAGCCTAGGAACCTCCATATGATGTGGGTGTGGCCCTAAAAAGATTAAAAAAAAAACAAAAACATGAAATTTTAAAATATTTAAGTAAGGTCTATTTTACACAGTATAGCACAAAATTCAAATACTCATAAAAGAAAAAAAGGATACATCTGACTACATGAAAAAAAATTAATGTTTAATTGGAAAAAAAACATAAATACAAAATACAAATAACACTGGGATGGGTTAACTGCACCAAAGAAAGCATAAAGGGCTCTTACAGGAGTTCCCATTGTGGCTCAGTGGTTAACAAATCCGACTAGGAACCATGAGGTTGTGGGTTTGATCCCTGGCCTTGCTCAGTGGGTTAAGGATCCAGCGTTGCTGTGAGCTGTGGTGTTGATTGCAGACGTGGCTCAGATCCTGCGTTGCTGTGACTGTGGTGTCAGCCGGCGGCTACAGCTCCGATTAGACCCCTAGCCTGGGAAGCTCCACGTGCCGCAAGTGGGGCCCTAGAAAAGTCAAAAAGACAAAAAAAAAAAAAAAAAAAAAAAAAAAAAAAAAAAAAAAAAAAAAAAAAGGAGCTGCTACAGATCCATAAGAAACCAAATAGGAAAACAAAAGATATGAACAGACAGTTCACATAGTAAAAACTACCAATGGCTTACATACCAAGATATGTGCTCAGAGTTGCCTGGTGGTGCTGTGGGTTAAGGATCCAGCATTGTCACTGCTGTGGCATATGTTCAATCCCTTGCCGGAGAACTTCCGCATGCTGTGGCCACAGCCAAAAAGAAAGAAAGAAGATACATGCTCAAGCTCACACTCAACAAACAAAACTTTAAGATACCATTTTTCACCTATAAAGTTGGCAAAGAGAAACAAAACATTTTGGGGATATCCTTCCCGTCCTCTATGTGTATGTAAATAAGACACTGGACATATTTTGTATATTCCATATTTTCATGTATGGACTTCTGCATCCCCCTTTTATAGATACATACATGAGGGGAGCTGAAAAAATGAAAATATTCTGAATTTTTTTAACACAGTCAATGCTAATATTTTGAGGCATATCGTCCGTCTTTCTGTACAGATGCATAGGGAATTGTTACAAAAATGAAAACATATTATATGTGCTATTTAAAAGGTTCCCCCCCTTATTTACGTCATTACCTTCTGCATGGGCTTTTCAATACCTTTTTTTTCTGATTTACCTATCCTTAGTCTCCTCTGTTCGTTCAATCCCCTTCCACCTCCAGAGTTCCCTTCATCACTAGTTCTTTGGATTCTTACTGCCAGCAGGCTTAGGCCTAGACTTAACAAGCAAACCAAACCGTGACAGTCAAAACAAGCTACTTCTTCAGATTTGTCTCTTGCAAGGTTTTTCCCTCCATCCTACACACCTACCTTTCCGTGGGCATGTCAGGCCCTCCCACTGTTGTCTCTGCCTGATATCACTCTCCTAAAACCTCTTTGCCTGCCAAGTATCTATGTATCACTGAAAAACTCACCTCCAAGAAGCCGTCCCTGACGCTCAGTAAACACCTTTGTGCTCACAGCACTTCGGTCATCCCTTAAATATAACATCCCATATTTCACTGTCATTTACCTGTTTACAAGTTTATCTCCCTAACTAGGCTATGTGCTTCTTGAGGATTAAGCATCTCCAGAACTAATCATGCATCTCCTACCCTGTAACTGAGTCTTTTATTTCTTTACTTATTGTCTTTTTAGGGCTGCACCTGCAGCACCTGGAAGTTCCTGGGCTAGGTAGGGGTCAAATTCAAGCTACAGCCGCCAGCCTACACCACACCCACAGCAACACCAGATCCAAGCCGTATCTGAATCCTTAACCTGCTGAGGGAGACCAGGGATGGAACCCACGGCCTCATAGATCCTAGTTGGGTTTGCTACCACTAAGCCACGACAGAACTCCCTGTAACCGAATTTTATATAGATGCTTTTGTGATTCTCTAATATACAAAGCACTTAAAAACATTCTATACCAGGATAGTCACTGCAGCCTTAGTAGAAGATTGGGAACAACCCAAATGTCAACCAGTTGGTGACGGTTAAATAGGTCGTTCTTACAAAGAATATCATGCAATTGTTAATGAGGAAGCCCTATTTGTATTGATATGTTACAATCTCTGAGACACTTTAAGTGCAACACACCCAACACTATTGTTGTTATTATTATTTTTTACTTTTTAGGGCCATACCAGCAGCATAGAGGTCCCCAAGCTAGGCGTCAAATGGGAGCTGTAGCTGCCAGCCTACACCACAGCAACCCAGGATCCAAGCCACATCTGCGACCTACATCACAGCTCACAGCAACACCAGATCCTTAACCCACTGAGCAAGGCCAGGGATCGAACCTGTGTCCTCATGGATGCTAGTCAGACTGGTTAACCGCTGAGCCACGATGGGGACTCTTCCCAATAGTATTATAAATTGACATTTGTGTGGGGAAAATTCTTGTATTTACATTCCTATTTATTTTTTTCGTTTTCAGCTGCACCCAGGGTACGTGGAAGTTCCTGGGCCAGGGATCAAACCCACACCACGGAAGCAACTCGATCCAAGCCACTGCAGTGACAACCTCAGCTCCTGAACCTGCTGCAACATAAGAGAACCCCTCTACATTTATTTATAAGTTCAGAAAGCATCTGAGGAATGCAGAGTATCTAATGATATCAGGTAGCTAAAGGTGCAAGTCAGGGAGAAGTTGAACGTCAGCTGGAAGACTTTTCACCATATACATTTTTTTTTTTTGTCTTCTTGCCTTTACATAGAGCCGCACCCATGGCATATGGAGGTTCCCAGGCTAGGGGTCTAACAAGAGCTGTAGCTGCCGGCCTTCGCCACAGCCACAGCAACGCGGGATCCGAGCCGCGTCTACAACCTACACCACAGCTCAAGGCAACGCCGGATCCTTAACCCACTGAGCAAGGCCAGGGATCGAACCCGCAACCTCATGGTTCTTAGTCGGATTCGTTAACCACTGAGCCACGAAGGGAACTCCACCATATACTTTTTGACACCTGAACTCTGAACAATTTTAGTTATTATCTATAAAAATATCATACAAAATATTAGAGAATACCTGGTATGTGGCGGGGGCAGAGGACTGCATACTAAAAAAAATGAAAATGGCCATTTCTCGGAATAAAGGAGTCCTCTCAAAGGCTGGACACCACTGTTCAACCACATTTAAGTTCTCAAACTTGTCCCAAGGATCTGAGGCCTCAGCAATGTGTCCTGAACTCAGAGGGTGGACTTACTTTTGCTTCTCCTCAAATGCTATCGCACCAATCCCGTAGCTTTCTAAATCTAAAGGCATCTAGCACTTTCCACCACACAGTCTATCTCCTCACCTAAAACAGGCCTCTCCTAGGCTTAAAACAGCTAGGATGCCAGACGAGGGTGCTTATCGATTAACTCTGTATACCCCACAGCACCTAGAACACCGTCAAGCACACATTACGTAGTCAAGAAAACTGTGACTCAAGAAAACTGTGACGACAGGGGTAAAAGACGCAGCAGGAGAAAAGGGCAAACGGCGCAAGGGGAGAAGGGAGGAGGCCCACGCTAACCCGGCGGCCGAACACCTCTGGGAAAGAGCAGACCCGTCTGCAGTGACGCCCTGACGCGCGCGGCCGACAAGCCCGCCCCGCCTACGTCCTCAGGCCTGGGGTCCGCAAAGCCGAGCCCTGGCCAGCGGCGACGCCGGAGCCCCGCAAGCCCAGTTGCCTGGGAACACGCTCCTCCCGAGAGCAATGGCGCCGCGCCCGACGGGAGGGGCGTGGCTACGTTCAGCTGCGACCCAATGAACGGCGCAGGCAGGCTCAGGGCCCAATGGCAGCGGCGCGCGGGCACGCTGGGGGCGGGCTCGACGCGCCCGACTTTTCCAGAAGACCCAGATAGCGCCTCCCGGCCACGCCGAGCCGGCTGTGGGCCTTTAGCACGCCGGATATCCCCATCTTTCTCTGCTGGATCAGCTATGGCGGCAGTGAAGACCCTGAACCCCAAGGCCGAGGTGGCTCGAGCCCAGGCGGCGCTGGCGGTCAACATCAGTGCGGCCCGGGGGCTGCAAGACGTACTGAGGACCAACTTGGGGCCTAAGGGCACCATGAAAATGTAAGGCGGGGCTGGTGGGTAGGCGCGCGCCTTGCGCTGTCGCGGTCTTGCGCGGGGGGACCGCGGCCTAGAGCCCGCCGCCTCCAGGCCTCTGCTCTCGCCGCCGCTGCTGATTTCATCCCCATTGCCCCGGGTCGATCCTATTTCCTGCCCTGGCCATTTTCTCCTGCGGCCAATGCGGTCTCCGCGGAGAACAAAGCTGCCCGCGGGCGCGGCGCCCCTCCGCACTCTGGGACTTAAAGCGACCCTGAGGACTGTTTCCCGGCCGGGAGGGTGCTCGCTTGAACCATTCCTATTAGCGGGAGCGGAGAACCAACCCCTGAGAGGCTGGGTAAACCCGGATTTTTATGGGATTCTTCCTCTGGTCTCCGTTGAGAAAGTCACACTGTGATTCATTTCTGCCCGTTGAACAGGCTTGTTTCTGGTGCTGGCGACATCAAGCTTACTAAAGATGGGAATGTGCTGCTTCATGAAATGGTGAGAGGCTGCTATACAAAGTTCAGAGTATCTAGGCTTTCCGTAGTACATTTGATTTGTAGGAAGATGTTTAATGTTCGTTTTCAGGGTAGAAGAAGAATTCATCTCTCCTAACAGGTAGTTTTCCAGACCATGGAAAGAGTAGAAAATGTAGTCAGTACTGTTATCGATGGTACAGTGAGGAGCCCTGGAGCCTAATAAACTAACTTTTGAATCCCTACTCTTGCCATTTAAGGCCTTCGTTAAAGGGTTTTAATTATTAAAATTAATCCTAATAAAATCTAAAATACTAGTGGCAATTGACAGAACCAGGTAGGCAAAATGTGACAGAATGGTTATACTTTTCCTATTTAAAACAGCATTCTGGGAGTCCCTTTGTGGCACAGCAGGTTAAGGATCACTGTAGTAGCTGGGGTTGCTGCTGTGCCATGGTTACATTCCCAGCCCAGAACTTGCACATGCCCTGATGGAGACCAAAAATAAATAAAAATAAAACAGTGGTTCTTCTCTTTACATCATCTCTCCATTTTTAAAGTTCCATTGAATAAGAATATTAGATTATTGAAACGGTCATTTTACTCACCCCTAAATTCCCAAAACATAACAGTTCAAATCCTAGAAAAGGAAATAACTTGCTTTTGTTTTGAGTTTAGAATAAAATTTAGAGTTTCCATACTAGTGCATCATGCCTTCAACAGCCAAGCGTTTGTAAGTATCTTCAGTAAGGACTAGCTAATCTGGAAGCTGTAGTTTTTGTTGGTGGGCTAACTGATAACCTGTGCTAGCAGAGATCAATAGGAGTCATAGTTTAAACTTGACGTCAGAAAAGCCATATCTACATGTCTTTTTTTTTTTTTTTTATTTCCTTTAGGGAATTTCCTGCGGCATATGGAGGTTCCCAGGCTAGGGGGCGAATCAGAGCTATAGCCGCCAGCCTGCACCACAGCCAGAGCAACGCGGAGTCTGAGATATGTCTGCGACCTACACCACAGCTCACAGCAACACTTGGTCCTTAACCCACTGAGTGAGGCCAGGGCTTGAACCTGAATCCTCATGGATACTAGTCAGATTTGTTTCTGCTGAGCCACGATGGGAACTCCCCTACGTGTCTTTAATTTTACCTAATTTAATGAAGTAGTCTGAAAAATGACTGGCTTAGATTCTTAAAGCTGTCAGTGTCCTCAGAGACAAAAGGCTGGAGAACGAGATTAAAGGAGAATAAGGAGCCAAAAGCAGTGCAGGAGCCGTGATTGGATCCTTTGTAATTAAGAATGTGTGGGTGACGACATAATGAATATCCTGTTCTTTCAAAACTTTTCTACACAGTGACTTAGGATCCACTGATGATCATTACTGAAAAGGTTAATTTATTTTTTCATTTTGATTATTAGCTTAGTGACAAGTAATACTGAGCTGCTGTGCTCCCATTTAAAAGGCACTTGGGGAATTCCCGTCGTGGCCCAGGAGAAACGAATCTGACTAGTATCCATGAGGACATAGGTTCGATCCATGGCCTCACTCAGTGGGTTGGGGATTGGGGGTCCAGTATTGCCATGAGCTGCAGTGTAGGTTGCAGATACGGCTTGAATCACCTGTTACTGTGGCTGTGGTGTAGGCTGGTGGCTACAGCTCTGATTCGTCCCTTAGCCTGGGGACCTCCGAATGCTGCAAGTGTGACCCTAAAGAGATCAAAGAGGGGGGAAAAAAGGGGGGCACCTAGTTGTGGAGTTCCCATTGTGGTGCAGCAGGAAGGAATATAACTAGTACCCATGAAGATGTGGATTCAATCCCTGGCCTTTCTCAGTGGGTCCAGGGTCTGGTGTTGCGTAGCTGTGGTGTAGGCTGGTAGCTGTGGCTCCAGTTCAATCCCTGGCCTGGGAACTTGCATATGTCACGGGTGTGGCCCTAAAAAGCAAAAAAATAAATAAAATAGGGGTTCCCGTTGTGGCTCAGTGGTAAGGAACCCAACTAGTATCCATGGGGACGCGGGTTCTATCTCTGGCCTTGCTCAGTGAGTTAAAGGATCTGACATTGCTGTGAGCTGTGGTCTAGGTCGCAGACTCGGCTCAGATCCCGAGTTGCTGTGACTGTGGCATAGGCAGGTGGCTACAGCTCAGATTCGTGCCCTAGCCTGGGAACTTCCATATGCTGCTGGTGCAGACCTGAAATAGGTAGGTAGGTAGATAGGTAGCATTTGGTTGGGAGTTCCCTGGTAGTTCAGCCATTAGGATTAGGCACTATCACTGCGACGGTCCAGGTTCGATCCTTGGTCTAAGAACTGAGATCTCACATCAAGCCACTGTACACCATAGCCTAAATAAATAGCACTTGGTTCACTCTCACAAGAATCCTAAATTTGTCGTAAAGAGGCATGCATGGATTTGAAATTGTTGCTCTGGTTAGCTCTGTCACCTTGAGTAAACCTTAAGTGGGCTTCACATTTTCTTTTCAGTAAAGTAGAGATAATCTGTGAAGTAAACAAATTTAGACCTGAGCGTGTTTTTGTCATTGTAAACTAATACGCAGAATAGCTAATGAGGAGGAGTTTTTAATCCAGGTAATACGTAGCTGCACACTTGGGCATTTGGTGTGAATAGAGTATCCCTTCATACATTTTAAGGTATGTTTTAAGTTAAGGAATTTTTTTTCTTTCTCTACTTTTCAGCAAATTCAGCACCCAACAGCTTCCTTAATAGCCAAAGTAGCAACAGCCCAGGATGACATAACTGGTGATGGTACCACTTCCAATGTCCTGATCATTGGAGAGCTCCTGAAGCAGGCGGACCTCTACGTTTCTGAAGTATACATGCTTCTCATGTTTCTCTGGTGTTTTATTGCGTGTAGGCGATAATCTTAGCTTTACTTATACAGACTTATGTGTTCATAGTTGGCCGGGGCCATATAGTAGACTGTGAAGAGCAAGGGGCTTATGTCTGGGAACTGGAGTCTGTATCTTAGTCTTAACACAAATTAATTCTGATCCTGGACAAGTTAAAGAGAAATGCTTTGTGGTTTTGTTTTTTGTTTTTTTTAATCAGGTTGCATCGAGGAGTTCCCGCTGTGGTGCAGTGGGTTAAGGATCCCTCATTGCTGCAGCTGTGGCTTAGGTTGCAGCTCCTGCTCAAATTAAGTCCCTGGCCTGGAAACTTCCATATGCCTGGGGGGTGGCTTTGTCTCTCTATTTTGTATTAGTAAATGATATGGATTAATTTCAGATTACTATAGAAAAGATAGAATGGCCCTCTTGACTGCAGATTGTTGACACAGTTTTGCATTTTGGGCATTATCCCTTGTGGTTTGCACAGTGAACACCCAAGTGTGCTTTATATAGTTCCCTTGGCTTTGACTCTGTGCTAGAGCAACGTCTGTTCTTTTCCTCTGCATTGAAAGGTGGATTATCCTTTTAAATGTATTCAGAAAGTCAGCACATTGTATTAAGTGTGTCTGAGGCTGTGAATGAGGAGTTCCGTGGTAGCTCAGCCAGGTGAAGAATCTGGCATTGCTACTGCTGTAGTGTGGGTTCAATTCCTGGTCCAGGAACTTGCACATGTCCCAGGTGGAGCCAAAAAAAAAAAAGAAATCAAAAAGGGTATGAATGAGCCAGAATATCACTTCATAGATTTGTTCTATTGTGAACTGTAGTTATATCCAACAGAAGATCTCCTTTGTTAGTGGAGATCTTCATTGTTTGTAATTGGATGTTTATTATAGGGTCTTCATCCCAGAATAATAACAGAGGGATTTGAAGCTGCAAAGGAAAAGGCACTTCAGTTTTTGGAGCAAGTTAAAGTAAGCAAAGAGATGGACAGGGAAACGCTTATAGACGTGGCCAGAACATCTCTGCGTACTAAAGTTCATGCCGAACTTGCTGATGTCTTAACAGAGGTATGTGTTAGATTTGATATGTGTCTGGTATAGTACACCTATACTGAAAACCCCTGGCAACTGGAAACATCAGTATTCTTACAAATTCCAATTAAAGAGTGCTATCTAAAGTCTTCATATAGTTTGTAAAACAAGTATGTTCATTTTTGTGGCAGTGATAACCTGATCTCCGTCCCTAAAAAAAGCAAAGTGAGAAAATAATAGTTGTATATCTGGCCAGGTTGTAAAAGTATAATCAGAAATTTTAGGAGTTCCCATCGTGGCACAGAGGTTAACGAATCCGACTAGGAACCACGAGGTTGTGGGTTCGATCCCTGGCCTTCCTCAGTGGTTTAATGATCCGGCATTGCCGTGAGCCGTGGTGTAGGTCGCAGACGCAGCTCAGATCTGGTGTTGCTGTGGCTGTGGCATAGGCCAGCTGCTGTAGCTCCGATTAGATCCCTGGCCTGGAACCTCCACATGCTGCGGGTGCGGCCCTAAAAACCACAAAGGCAATAAATAAATAAGGATTTATAAAATAGATTCCATTATTAAGAAGCTTCCTGTTATCAGTATTTTTTTTTTTTAATGTTACTGAAATATAGTTGATTTACTGTTATCGGGGTATCTAATAGAGATGTCAGTGATTTTTTGGATAATTACAAATTGAGGTTTCAAAAAGGTAAATGACTTCAGCCCTTTACAAATAATGCATTCTGTTAGCACATAGAAAAAGACTTACATGAATTAATGATTATACTCCTATTGTAGGCTGTAGTGGACTCTGTTTTGGCCATTAAAAAACAAGATGAACCTATTGACCTCTTCATGGTTGAGATCATGGAGATGAAACATAAATCTGAAACTGATACAAGGTAGGTGATGGAATGCTAGGAAATGCTTGAGTGTGTTTGCAAACTTGAAGGAGCTTATACAGTATGTATGTTTGGCCTGTTTGTTTTGTTTCTTGGCTTAGAAGTAATGTATTTTGCCTAGTTTTGTGGGGGTTTTTTGTTTCATTTTTTGCCTTTTTAGGGCTGCACCGGTGGCATATGGAGGTTCCCAGGCTAGGGTCCAATTGCAGCTGAGGCTCCTGACCTATACCACGGCCACAGCAACGCCAGATCTAAGCAGTGCCTGCAACCTACATGACAGCTCATGTCAATGCTGGATCCTTAACCCACTGAGCAACACCAGGGATCGACCCTGCATCCTCATGGATGCTAATCAGATTCGTTTTCACTGAACCAAGTCGGGAACTCCATAGATGAATATTTAACTTAGTATTTCTTCATGAAATGTAGTTCATGGTATGATGTATTTATAGTCAGAATGATTCTGGGGAAAGTCAGCTACATCAGCCATTTGGCATTTGTTGAATGTTTGGGTACAAAGCATATGAGAGACTTGGAATTTTTAAAATTATTTTAAAGACCTACTTTGAAGACTTTAAAGGAGAGGTGATCACAATTTAATAGCCTACCAATCTTGACAGTTTCTCTGCAGAATTTTCTGTACAAGACAGGGTTTTTACTTTCATTTGAATGGCTTGTTTTTGTTGTGTCTTGAGGAATATTGCTTTTTCACAGTGAACCTCCCTGGGTATTACCCAAAAGTCCTGTTCAAAGAGCTTAAGAAATTAAGCTGATTGTGTGAAAATTTTCAAGACAGTCTCAATTCATTGTTTTAATTTTGTTAACATATGTTTACCCCATCTGGAAATTAATAAGAATATAATTTATATGTGTTTGAACAGCTTGATCAGGGGTCTTGTTTTGGACCATGGGGCTAGGCATCCAGACATGAAAAAGAGAGTGGAAGATGCATACATCCTCACGTGCAATGTGTCATTGGAATACGAAAAAACGTGAGTTTATAGCTCCTTAAAGATGAAAGGAGGGTGGAGGAGCTTGGTATATGGGGTGCGTCACTTTTTTTGTGAGACTCAGTTTCCCCGCTGTAGGACAATAATGCCTCAATAGAAGTATAGGAAATAGCCTCTGAAAACATACCAGGGGTGGGTTGGCAGTTCAGTGACTGTTTGCTAAAGCTCAAGATTTAACTCAGTTTCTAAGGCTGCTGGCTTATCTTCTACTCAAAAAATAAGTACTTTCTCTGCTTTTTGTAATTTCTTTTTTTAGAGAAGTGAATTCTGGCTTTTTTTATAAGAGTGCAGAAGAGAGAGAGAAACTAGTAAGAGCTGAAAGAAAATTCATTGAAGATAGAGTTAAAAAAATAATAGAACTGAAGAAGAAAGTCTGTGCTGATTCAGATAAAGGATTTGTTGTTATTAATCAAAAGGTGAGAAATTTTGCTTTATAAATTAGTCTACTTTTATTTTAAAGGTGAACTACATTGAAACTTTTTGTTCTTACAGGGAATTGACCCCTTTTCCTTAGATGCTCTTGCAAAAGAAGGCATAGTAGCTCTGCGCAGAGCTAAGAGGAGAAATATGGAAAGGTATGGACAGCAGGTTATCTGTGACCTGAATTTCACTTACTTTGCAAGTTAACTTGGATTCTTTCTCCCCCCTTTCACATTTTTGTGGGGTTTTTTGTTTGGTTTGGTTTTTGTTTTGCCACTCCTGTAGCATGTGGAAGTTTCCGGGCCAGGGATCAAACCTGAGCCACTGCAGTGACAACACAGGATCCTTAGCCCACAGTGCCACAGAACTCCCATTTTTGTGGTTTTCTGATTTTTGTATTACAATGAAGTATACAAAATATAAAATCTGTCATTTTATCTGTGTTTTAAAATATATAATTCCTCGTCATTAAGTTACATTCAGGAGTTACCTGGTGTTGCAGCAAGTTAAGAATCCAGCGTTGGAGTTCCATTTGTGGCTCAGCGGTAATCAACTCAGCTAGTATCCATGAGGATGCACATTTGATCACTGGCCCTGCTCGGTGGGTTAAGGATCTGGCATTTCCGTGAGCTGTGGTGTAGGTTACGGATGCAACTTGGATCTGGTGTGGCTGTGGCATAGGCTGGCAGATGCAGCTGCAGCTCCAATTCAAGCCCTAGCCTGGGAACTTCCATATGCCTATCCCACAGGTGTGGCCCTAAAAAGAAAAAGTACATTCACATTGTTGTACAACTATTGTTCATTTCCAGAACTTTTTCCATTGGAAACTGAAAGTCTTTAGTCAGTAACTACATACCCTCTAGTAAATACTATTCCACTTTCTGTCTATGAATTTGGTGCCTGGAGTAAGGGAATCATGAAGTATTTGTCCTTTTGTCTGGCTTATTTCACCTGGCATAATCTTTTCAAAGTTTATGTTGTAGCTTATATCAGGATCTCATTATTTTGTTGATTCATTTATCAGTGGACATTTATTTTGCCTTCCTTCCTTTTGGCTGTTGTGAGTAGTGCCGCTGTCAGTGTTGATATATATACTTGTGTTCTTTTGTTTAATTTTTTGTTTGTGTTTTAGGGCTGCCCCCTTGGCATGTGGAAGTTTCCAGGCTAGGGGTCGAATCAGAGCTACAGCTTCCAGCCTACACCACAGCCACAGCCATGTAGGATCTGAGCCGCATCTGCATCCTACACCACAGCTCACAGCAAAGCCAGATCCCTGACCCACTAAGCAAGGCCCGGGATTGAACCCGCATCCTCTTGGATACTAGTCAGATTTGTTTCCGCTGAGCCATGACGGGAACTCCTTCTTACTTTTAAATCTTGACCTATACTGTACGTATTTTTACATGTCCAGAGACAGCATCAAAGATTTTAGAGAAATGGTTTCTCCCAGATAACTTACCATGACGAATAGCTCTTGTGAACCTTTTAATTTCATATCAGAGGAGTATTTGCTGACTTGGGTAAAGTGGTTAAATGGAGAGTTAGGAGAAAAGACCAGTTTTTAAGTGGTTTGAGGTGAATGGAAAGGTTTAAGCTAAAATACACTTTAAAATACGCTTTTAGGACTCAGTGGTTTAAGAAAACCCAACTAGTGTCCATGAGGATGTAGGTTAGATCCTTGGCTTTGCTCAGTGGGTTAAGGATCCTGTGTTGCTGTGGCTGTAGTGTAGGCCAGCAACTGCAGCTCCAATTTAACCCCTGGCCTGGGAACTTCTGTATGACACAGGTGTGGCCTAAAAAAAAAGGAAAAAAAAAGAACATGCTTCTAGTATGTAACTTCGAAAAAGATTGCATTTTTAAGTTATTAATCTTTTTAAATGTAACTAACAGTGTCACCTCTGCATCTCACTTAAACACTTGAATATTCCAGGCTGACTCTTGCTTGTGGTGGAGTGGCCCTAAATTCTCTTGATGACCTAAACCCTGATTGTTTGGGACATGCAGGACTTGTCTATGAATATACATTGGTAAGTGTATTTTCTTTTCAGGGATAGAAAATACTACTTTTCTATTTGTGAATTCTTCAGTGCTTAAAAATTCATTCAGGAGTTCCCTTCTTGGCTCAGCAGTTAATGAACCCAACTAGGATCCATGAGGATGCGGGTTCAATCCCTGGCCTTGCTCAGTGGATTAAGGATCCAGTGTTGCTGTGAGCTGTGGTGTAGCTTGCAGATGCAGCTTGGATCCTAGGTTGCTGTGGCTGTGGCGTAGGCCGGCAGCTGTATCTCAGATTTAACCTCTAGCCTGAGAACCTCCATATGCTGCAGGTACAGACCTAAAATAGCCACACACACAAAAAAAAAGTCAAACTTGATGAGATTCTGCTTTGTTTACCTATATTTTGATGGTTTATATATAGTAATAATAAGCCACTGGTGGGAAAAATGACTTAAAGGGAATCATTTAATGTGATCGGTGCTATTGGCTAATAAAGCACTACTTATTTCTCCCTGAACCCCTCCCCTCTGGTAATTCTTTGTACAACCATATCCTGTTTTTGAAGATACTCTGTCTTCACACAGGGAGAAGAGAAGTTCACCTTTATTGAGAAATGTAACAATCCTCGCTCTGTCACATTATTGATCAAAGGACCAAATAAGCACACACTCACTCAAATCAAAGATGCAATAAGAGATGGTTTGAGGGCTGTTAAAAATGCTATTGATGATGGTAAGATCCTCACTGTATTTAAATTGTATTCTTTTCGCTAGTTTAAAAGGCATGGCTGAATACTGTGTTCTTTTTATCAGTAATTTACACAGCCAGACACCATGCAAAAGTAAGAGTTTCCCTTTAAAATAGCTGTGATGGTATGCTAAGGTTTTTTTCAGTGTGCCGTTATTAAAAAGGGATACAATTAAGTGAACTACTACTAAGAGTTTGCAGGAGCTTACACATGCTATTTAAATCATCCTGCTATCTGATACGCTTGCTTGTGTTGCTTTCAAATGTAGTATTAAAACTGCTATGGTTATACAGAATTCTCAAGCAATTAGTGGTGTTTCTGTGTGTTTAATTTATATATTGTCTTATAATTGGTTCTATAGTGTTCTTTGTAACCTAGCATTTCTCTCTTCCTCCACTCAACAGGCTGTGTGGTTCCTGGTGCCGGTGCAGTGGAAGTGGCAATGGCAGAAGCTCTGATTAAATACAAGCCCAGTGTAAAGGGCAGGGCCCAACTTGGAGTTCAAGCATTTGCTGATGCATTGCTCATTATTCCCAAGGTGTGAATGCTTTAACAGTTTTCTAAACTGCACTAAAATGGTTGAACTGATGAAAGTTTCTTGATAATATGGGATTTTTTTCATAATACAGATTATCTAAATGTATTGGTTCCTCTGGAGCGAGAGGCGTGAATATCTGAAATTTCATGTGGCAAGAGATAGCTATTTTAAGAGGGCTTGTGCGTAGGGGTTATACTCCAGTACAAGATTTTTGTTTTAAACTAGGGTTAATACTGTGATCTTTTCTACTGCGTGCTCATTTGGGGATATAGTCTGAGGAATGTGTTGCTGGGTTTTGGGGTGGATTAGTGAGTTAGTAATGGAAACCTAGTCATTCTCTGAAGTGAATATAAATACTGGTTTGTCTTCATTCATTAAGGTGATGGATTTGGGGTTGTTTGTTGTTTTTTGGGTTTTTTTTGGTTGGTTTTTTTTTTTTTTTTTTTTTGTCTCTTTAGGGCTGCACCTGCAGCATATGGAAGTTCCCAGGCTAGTGGTCAAATTGGAGCTGTAGCTGCCAACCTACACCACAGCCACAGCAACACAGGATCTGAGCTGCATGCCGGATCCTTAACCAGATGGATGGGTGGGGCCAGGGATCGAACCTGTGTGAGTCCTCATGGATGCTAGGTTCTTGGGTTCGTCATCGTGGGAACTCGTTTTTTGTCCCCCCCCATCTAATAATTGGACATACTATTCATTTATTATAGACTTGACTATCAAGTTTTAGGTCCTTTTACATGATTAAATTTGTTTCCTTTTAGGTTCTTGCTCAGAACTCTGGTTTTGACCTTCAGGAAACACTAGTGAAAGTTCAAGCAGAACATTCAGAATCAGGTCAACTTGTGGGTGTGGACTTGAACACAGGTAAGGAGAATGCAACTTATTTGTGGGTTCGGGTTCTAAAATATGATATAAAAACATAATGACTAAATACAATAATTAAGGTAATCCAGTCCAACCAAACCTTAATAGTTTAGAAGAGAGTACAGATTTGTTGATGTTGCCAAGTTGTGTTAGGTGGTTCATGTTAATACTGAAGGGTTTCATGTTTTTTGTTTTTTTTTGTTGTTTGTTTGTTTATTTTTGCTTTTGTCGTTTTAGGACTGCCCCTGCGGCATGTGGAGGTTTCCAGGCTAGGGCTCTAATCGGAGCTGTAGCCGCCAGCCTACACTGCAGCCACAGCAACACAGGATCCGAGCTGCGTCTGCAACCTACACCACAGCTCACGGCAACGCCGGATTGTTAACCCACTGAGCAAGGCCAGGGATCGAACCCGCAACCTCATGGTTCCTAGTCGGATTCGTTAACAGCTGCGCTACAGAGGGAACTCCTGAAGTGTTTCATGTTGGGTTTGCTTTACTCAATTTTTTATCAGAGACTTTGATTAAAGTCTTGGATTTCCCTGGTAGCTCAGCAGGTTAGGGATCCGGCATTTTCACTGGTGTGGCTCAGGTTAGTGCTGTAGCACAGGTTCAGTCATTGGCCCGGGAACTTCTGCATGCCATGGGCAAGCCTCTCCCCCTCCCCCCCAAAAAAAAAGATCCATTGATGATCATATTCACAGATGGATGCAAAGGGCTGAGTGAGGAGAGCAAAAGTAATGTTGGAAGAGGGAACCAAGTCTAATGAAGTTGACTGAAGCCCTGGTCTTAGACCAGTGTAATACAAATTACACAAGTACAAAGTAGAGGAGAAATAACAGACACAGCCGTGCAGTTTGTATAAGACCTGTTGTGAACAGCCATTTGCATTCAGGTTCTAATGCAAAAGATTTCTGGAATAAGGAAAACGATAAGCCCATTTGTCCATAGTTCAAATGCTATACTTTAGTCTGTCTGAACAAATGACAATGTCTCCAGAAAAAAACAAGTACGTTCAGATACTTGGTAACCAAATAGAGCATTTCTGTCACTGGAATTATTCTAAGTACAGTTCAGCCAGTCATCAGAACTGCTGTACACAGGAGTCATGGTTTGGAGTATATTACTGGGCTGATTGATGAACTTTGGCGTCTCAGTACTGGAGGAAATGAATAACCAGTGATGAGTAAAGCCGCATAAGTAACTCTGGTGGTTCTTTTAAGCAGCATTCTGATATTATCACGTGCTCTATAAGATTTTTAAGAATACTGGGTTACTTTTCAGGTGAACCGATGGTAGCTGCAGAAGTAGGCATATGGGATAATTACTGTGTAAAGAAACAGCTTCTTCACTCCTGGTAAGTTTGGGAAAGCCAAAACTATAAAATAACTTAGGGAAACGTCATACTCTTGAAATTTGGTATGTTTTTAATTACTTTTCTTTCCACAAGAAAATGTAATCAGTCAGAGGTGTAACAACTTAAGCTAGCCTTCTGTGTATGGAGGGAAAAGGGGAACCTGACTGGATATAATTTGCAGTTTAGTTGGAGATTGAGTTGAATTAGAGTTCGTATCTCAAAAACCTGAGCCATTTGATTTTTTTTTTTCCTCCTTTCAGCACTGTGATTGCCACCAACATTCTCTTGGTTGATGAGATCATGAGAGCTGGAATGTCTTCTCTAAAGGGTTGAATTGAAGCTTCCTTGTATCATCTGAATCATGAAGACTGTACAGAGAGTGATCCTAAGAATATAGCTGTGGAATTTTTGTCCCAACCTTCAAATGATTTTCAAAGGATTTTTCTTTTCCCATATGAAAAAAAAAAGGAGAGAATACTGGCACCTACTCAGATTCTGAAGTTCTGAAGTTACAATTACAGTATTTTAAAAATTGCACTGCAGTGTACACACATACAGTAGGCCATACTTACCCAATGAACAGGACATTTTGCTTTAATAGCTTCAGTGATGTAAAAATACATGTTAGCTAAGCATGTGTCATCTACCCTGTTATTAAATATTCCTTGAAAAACGTTTTAATGGTTTAATGATTTCTTTTAATGTATGTATTTTAATTTATCGCCAGTAGTTCCTTGTCGTTAAGCATTTAAATTTTTATGCTAATATAAATAAGACTTAAGTAACTTAAGACTTTGAAAGCATTCATGCCTTCCTTAGTATAAATTCCAGTGAGTAAAATTATTGGATCAATTGGACTTTTCACGCTTTTAAAGTAGCTTTGGAGTTCCCTGGTGGCTTGGTGCGTTAGGGATCTGGTGGTGTCACTGCTGAAGCACAGGTTCGATCCCTAGCTGGGGAACTTCCAAATGAAGCAGGCACGTCCAAAAATAAGTAAATAGAAATAATGAAGTAGTCTTGCTAAAATGCTTCCCAAAAAGGTTAAGTCATAGTGAGTAGAAAGATGAGTGAACCTAGAGGCAAGGAAAGGGTAAGTGCGAAGTGGCAAAATAGAAAAAGCAGAAGTAAAAACATGTCTGAAGCCGTGGTGATGAAGAGTTGAGGTGAGATAAATAGACATGCAGACTATTTTCACACTTTGGAACATTTGCTTATGCTAAAATAGCCATCCCAAACCCTCCAGTGTCCTCTTCAAATTTCTGTTCCCTCCTACATGTTTCCACAAAACAGTGGGTTTATCTCCGAAGCCCCTGAAAGTGAAGTTGTATGTTGCTGAACATTGTGTTTTGAGGATTGGCAGTGTGCGCAATAAATGCTAAGCTGAAACATTTGCTGTGATCTTGCGGTGGTATTCCAGGGCACGAAAGGGAGGAAAATCCCTTTGTCCCAAGGTTCGCAAGATAATGAAGGGACTTCTGGAATGGCAGGGCCTCTCAACCCTGAGAAAAATTCCCTTTCTTGATTATCCGGCACCGGCCTCACCTGGGACTGAACTGATTTCTAGACGCGGGCGCCCAAGGGAGTAGTGCGCCTGCGCGCGCAGGACACGGCAGCCAACGTGCTGCGTGCGGAGCGCGTGCGCCGCAGGGTCCGCACGGTTGCGCGTACCCTGCGCGTGGTGCTTCCGGGCCCGTGTCTTCGGCATGGGCTCTTTGCTGTCGCTGCTGCTGACTCTGCTGTCGCTCCTCTCCAGCCCTTTGCTCGAACTAGGTCAGTGTGGCTGCCTGGCCGACCGCCCCGGCGCCATGTGGCTCGGGAGGCATTAGAAGAGGGGTGGGGCGCTTGGCCCTGGTGGGGAAAGTGCGTTGTGGCCCCTCTGCCTGCCTCCTGTACTGGTTTGCAGCGACCGGAGGTGCCTTCTGGGGCGGCCAACTTGGCGAGGTGCTTGACAGCACATATCGTTGTATTTCCTTTATTTTTCACTTTTTTTATTCTGGAATCTTTATAAGCATAAAAGAGGTAAAAATAAAACAAGCCTCTCCACGCTCCCTCTCCCACCTACCCGTTGCACAGTTTAAATGGTTGCCAATGTATGGTTTTAGTCGTTTCTTGTGGATCCCCCCCCCATTTTCCCTGGAAAATTCATTTTGGAGTATCGTGGCGTTATATACAATTTTATTTGAAAATATTCAGCTTGAATAGCCAAAAACACAAGTCACGGGGGAAAAAACCCATATTGTTCATGTTCCCATCTAAAAATTTAACAGTACTCTTAATATCATTAAACATCCAGGTAGTGTTCAAAGTCACGTACTGTGTTTTTAAATTATAGTTTACATATTAAATTAGTGTCAAAATAAAGTTCAGATATTGCTATTGTGGTTTCTTAATTCCTCTTTAATTTGAGAATTCCCTGCTTGCTTTATTTTTTTCCTTCTTAGAGGATGAAGTCCTCAGTGTGAGTGTATCAGAATGAGAAGAGGGTCAAAGATAGGTTATGTGGGCTCTGCCTTTAGAAACCTTACAGTGAGTACTTAGATATCCTTAGATAGAAACCTAGCAAAGTAGTATATCAAGCCAGAGAAGTGTGGCCTTTTGGAAATAGCACTGACCAGAAAGTAAAGAGACCTGGGTCTAGTCCTGTCCTCTGTTAACTAGTTCTTTAAGGCATTTTCCCTTTTGGGTCATGGTTTCCACCTGTCAAATAAGGGGGTTGAATTAAAGATCCTTTTAGTTCTGTGATTTTGGGACGTATTGAAATGGCAAATATGAAGGTGTTCATTCAGTTTTATTTGAGGATAATTATTGTGCCCTTGTGCTAGGTGCCAGGGTTACACAGACAAAACATATGTGGTCCTTTTCTTTCTAGAGCATGTGATAGAACAGTGAAAATCATTAAGAATCAGTAAGAGTTCAACAAGTGAAGAGGATGAGGCAGGGAAGCAGCACAAGCAGAAGTAGGGGTAGAAAGTTGATAGAGGTATTTCAGGGCATGGTGTCTAGTTTTTTTTTTTTTTTTTTTGACTGCACCGTGGCATATGGAAGTACCCAAGCCGGGATCGAACCCAAGCCACAGCAGTGACCAGAGCTGCTGCAGTATAGTGTCTAGATTTATTTCACTGGGATAAAATGTTGTTGTGTAGAGGAATAGAGAGGTAAGGAAAGGAAATGCACGTTTATTGAAAACCTACCATGTGCTAAACATTTTATGTTATTTTAATACAGCCATGCCTATGAAATAGTTAGATGTTATCCCCATTTTATAGATGAAGGAGTTGAAATCCAGACTAAGTAATTTGCCCAAGGTCACCCAGCAAGTTAAGTGGCAGAACAAGAATTTAAAGCCGATTTTTTTTTCCTTCTTGTCTTTTTAGGGCTGCACCCAAGTCTTATGGAGGTTCCCAAGCTAGGGGTCAAATAGGAGCTGTAGCCGCCAGCCTATGCCACAGCCACAGCAATGCCAGATCCGAGCTGCGTCAGTGAGCTACACCACAGCTCACAGCAGTGATGGCTCCTTCACCCACGGAGTGAGGCCAGGGATCGGACCAGCGTCCTCATGGGTACTAGTCAGATTCGTTTCCACTGAGCCATAACAGGAACTCCTAAAACCAAATTTTTATAAGTACCATTTTTTTTATTTTTTATTATACCATTATGAGCCTTACATAGGATCCAAATACGGCCACTTCTTTTAGATACATGTGTTCCTGACAATTTTTTTCTCTGCAGGAAATGGGCAGACAGCTGGCATGGTCCAGCTACCAGGTGGGAGATTCCAGATGGGAACAAATTCACTGGACGGCAGAGATGGTGAAGGACCCGTCCGGGAGGTGACAGTAAAACCCTTTGCCATTGACATATTTCCTGTCACCAACAAGGATTTCAGGTACATCAGGTGTTCTTCTAGGAGAAAAGCTATTTTAACCTTCGTAATATTTAAAGGAAATTATCTTGTTCACTATCACATATTATCTCCTCAATGGTACGGTGAGATAACTGTCATCTATAATTTTCAGATGAAGAATCTGAAGTCCAGAGCTGTTTACCTTACTCTCTGGTAGTGGCAGAGCTGGGTCTGAACCTGACTTTTTTTTTTTTTTTTTTGGCTGTGTCCATGGCAGGTGGAAGTTCTTGGGCCAGGGATCAAACCCATGCCACAACAGTGACCATGCTGGACCCTTAACTGCTAGGCCACTAGGAAACTCCAGGAAAGCACCGTACTAAAGCTATTTAAAAATCCTTTGTTAGGGAGTTCCCATTGTGGCTCAGCGGTTAAGGATCTGACTAGCATCCATGAGGACACAGGTTGGATCCCTGGCCTCACTCAGTGGGTTAAGAATCTGGCATTGCCATGAGCTGTGGTGGAGGTTGCAGACGCTGCTGGGATCTTGCGTTGCTGTGGCTGTGGCGTAGGCCAGCAACTGCAGTTCCGATTAGACCCCTAGCCTGGGAACCTCCGTATGCCGTGGGTGCGCCCCTCCTCAAAAAAAAAATCCTTTGTCAGGAAGAGGGAGAATATTGACAGATATGTTTTAGTTGGTATGATAATGGATGATTTTAATTTTTTTCTTTTTACCTACCTGTATTTTCTCATTTATCTCCAATAAAATGTGTATTGCTTATATATGCTTTTTAAATATTTTTTAAACAAGAAAGTTATTAAAATTGGAGAAATCACTTCCGATCAGTCTTGCACCATATCATAGTAACCAGAAAGAGTTAGAAGATACTTTTTTATATTTCATTTTTTAAAAATTTTTATTAATGTATAGATGGTTTACAACACCGTGTCAATTCTTTTATATTTCAGATTATAACCTGTTATATGATAGAAGTATAATGTGAGCCTCTAGCAAGCTCCTATTAAAAAAAAAAAAACTCTAACAAGCTCCTAAACTTTGCTCACAACTCCTAGGAACTCATAGGTAGAAGAGTTCTTTGACCCTCTGGTAAAGGAATCTCAAACCATTCAGATGGTCTGAGATCAGTAAATAGCTTTTGCTACCAAATGTCATCTCCTCCTGCATCCTCAGTGCCCCTTTGATGGGTGAACAGTGTCTTCTCATTTCAGAGGGCTGGCACAGACAGGGTGCTCTTAGCCCAGTGAAAACAATTTGTTTTGCCCTGGAAATCTGCTTGCTGAAATTTGCTCAGCCTTACCAATCTATATGAAGATCTATTCTAAAATCTCAGCAAGTTTGTTTTTTTTTTTTTTTTTTTTTTGGCAGCACTGGTGGAAGTTCCTGGGCCAGGGATCGAACCAGTGCCACAACAGTAACTCAAGCCACTACAGTGACAACACCAGATCCTTAACCCACTGAGCCACAAGGGAACTCCAAGTCATTTTTGTTTGATTTTAATTTCTTTCGTCTGTTAGAGATGATAACAACTGTTGTACCACCATCCTATGATAATTGAGATTAGGTATGTGCTGAAGACCCGTTCCCCATTCTTCAGTCTCTCAGCAGCTGTATTTATTATTTTCAAAAAACTGGAGATAACCCAGGTGACTTGCAACTACTGAATGGATAAACCAAATATGGTCTGTCCACCCAGTGAAATACTACTCAGGGTTTCCTGCTGTGGCGCAACGGAATGGGCAACATCTCTGCAGTGCCAGGACCCAGGTTCGATCCCCAGCCCAGCACAGTGGGTTAAACAGTCCGATGTTTCTGCAGCTGCGGCATAGTTCACAACTGCAGCTTGGATCTGATCCCTGGCCTGGGAACTCATATGCCATGAGGCAGCCAAAAAAGAAAGGAAGAAGGAAGAAAAAAAAAAGGGAGGGAAGGAAGAAAGGAAGGAAAAAAGGCAGACTGCATAGCAATGAAAATGGACAAACTGCTGATACTGGCAGCAGCTTGGATGAGTCTCGGGAGCAATATGCTAAGTGAACGAAGCCAGACCCAAAACTACATGCTCTTTGATTCCATTTATGTGAATTCTTTTCTTGGGAAAGGCAGAACTACGGAGACAACAGCGGTTGCAGAGGCATAGGGGAATTTGGGGGAGTGGTTGGTGGAACTGCTCTGTACCTTGATTGTGATGGTGATTCCATGCTTTGTCAAAACTCAGAAAGCTACACACCAAAAACAGTGAATCCTGGGAGTTCCCTTCACGGCTCAACGGTTAACAAGCCTGACTAGGTACCATGAGGATGCAGGTTCAGTCCCTGGCCTCGCTCTGTGGGTTAAGGATCCGGCATTGCCGTGAGCTGTGGTGGAGGTTGCAGATGTGGCTTGGATTCCGCGTTGCTGTGGCTGTGGCGAAGGCCGGCGGCTGCAGCTCCAATTCGATTCCTAGCCTGGGAACTTCCATATGCCGTGGGTGAGGCCCTAAAAAGAAAAAAAGACTAAATCCTACTGTTTGCGCATTGCACACACAGGAGCATTTTAAAAGAACAGCTGCTCAGGTTCTCAGGTTGATGCCTTGTAGCTCATGAAAACTGTGATTGAGGCTGTGTGAGGTTTTCTGGAGCCGGAGAGGGTGAGGGTGGAGTGCAGAACCCTGTTAGCTGAACCATATGAAATCTCTCTCTTCAGGGAGTTTGTCAGGGAGAAGAAGTACCGGACAGAGGCCGAGGTGTTTGGGTGGAGCTTTGTTTTTGAGGACCTTGTCTCCGATGAACTTAAAAGCAAAGCAACCCAGCAGCAAATGCAGGTGAGTGAACCCGGCTTTGCAGCCGAGGGGATGGGGGTGGGACCTGGACAGAGAATCCTAGGGGACTTGGGACACACACACACACACAGAATCCTAGGGGACTTGGGACACACACACACACACACACACACACAGAATCCTAGGGGACTTGGGACAC
Source organism: Catagonus wagneri (assembly GCA_004024745.2). Taxonomy (NCBI): domain Eukaryota; kingdom Metazoa; phylum Chordata; class Mammalia; order Artiodactyla; family Tayassuidae; genus Catagonus; species Catagonus wagneri. The sequence goes on from PVHT021183583.1 coordinate 1,101,583, forward strand.
ACACACACACACACACACACACACACACACACACGCACGCTACAGCAGAGAATCAAACTTGAGAGCTTGAGAGCAGGGAGGAGGCAAGAGAGACCCACCCTGGAAGATGAACACACACACACACACACACACACACACGCACGCACGCACGCTACAGCAGAGAATCAAACTTGAGAGCAGGGAGGAGGCAAGAGAGACCCACCCTGGAAGATGAACACACATGCGCAGGAAGTCAGCCCTGTGCTGGTTTCTGCACAGAGAGACAGTAAAGATCCAGATACACACATGGTTCGAGGTCCCCCCTGAACCAGCAAGAGAACCTCTTGACAGGCCTCACTCTAATAAGGATGGGGAGATGTCGTGCTTTAAAGATTCTGGACACAGCCTCACTTGAAGCGCCTGAGTCTCGGCCTGAAGTCTCTGCCCCGCCTCCCAGGGTCAGCCGGGAGGGCGCCCTTCCCAGGTCGGAGCATCTAGTAGTCCTGCCCCTTCTTTTTTGCAGTCTCTTCTCTGGTGGCTGCCGGTGGAAAGGGCATTCTGGAGGCAGGTAAGCATTGCTTCCTCCACCTTGTTTTCTACCTCTGCCGACTCTTATTCTGGGGGCCTGGCTTCCCTAGACACCCCCGCCCATCTGCACACACTGAGTTTAAACCGAGAAATTCCAGGGAAGCAGCCAAGCCTGTTTCCTCTGCCCTCATCCTTTTACCGCTTGCCCATCCGTTTCTCCCTTTAGTCTCCTGCTGTTTAGGCTTCTTTTCTGACTCCCCACCTCTGCTCACTCACCAGGCACTGTTGTCCCACCTCCTTGCTCCATCTAGTGGTAAAAGCTCAACTCAGGCACCTAAGCCTAGCCTTCCTCAGACTTCCATGAGCTCTCAGAAGCTCGTCTCACTTCATCCCGGCTGTCAGCCTGCAGGTCCCGGCTCTGGCATCCGAGAGAGACTGGAGCTCCCGGTGGTTCACGTGAGCTGGAATGATGCCCGTGCCTACTGCGCTTGGCGGGGGAGACGGCTGCCCACTGAGGAAGAGTGGGAGTTTGCTGCCCGAGGGGGCTTGAAGGGTATAGAGATGCCAAGGCGACCTCCCTTTATTCTTTCTCCCCATCCTTCCTTGCCTGGGGGGCTTTAAGGCATGGGAAGGGCTCCCGCTCCCTGGAGCAGTGCTTCTTACACTGCGTGGTGATGGACTAGTTGTTGTTGTTATTGCTTTCTTTTCTTTTGCTTCTCTTTTTTCAGGGCTGCACCCAAGGCATATGGAAGTTTCCAGGCTAGGGGCTGAATCGGAGCTACAGCTGCCGGCCTATGCCACAGCCACAGCAACGCCAGATCCAAGCCGCCTCTGCTCGTGGCAACACTGGATCCTTAACTCACTGAGCGGAGCCGGGTATTGAACCCTCCTCCTCATGGATAACTAGTTGGGTTCGTTACCACTGAGCCACAACAGGAACTCCCTGTTGTTATTTCTAATCCATCCCAGACCAGTACCTCCATAAAATACCAGCAAAGTTAATAACTGGAAAATGGGATGAAGAAACAGACATTTATTTTAATTGTTGTTGGAGATTCCACAGACATGTTGCATTTCGATAAGTATAATCAGAACAACGTAGCATAGGGAGGAACAAACAAACTACCCACACTGGCTACCTTTTCCATAGCTGCGTAGGAATTAATATAACAAATGGCCGTTTACCGATAACTTTGTTATTTTGCGGGGATTTTTTTTCTTGGCCATGCCCATGGCACGTGGAAGTTCCCAGGCCAGGGATGGAAGGATTGAACCCCCACCACAGCAGCGACCCAAGCAGTGACAACGCCAGATCCTTAACCTGCTGCACCACAAGGGAACTCCCTCTTTTGCAGTCTTAACGAAACAGAGTGAGAGAGCAATTCCCCATCTTCAGTACCTCCGCACACACTCTGAATGAACACCAGCAGCACCAGTAGTCAGAGTTATTCTTGTGATAGATGAGATTGCTCATTCATTTATCCCAGCTAAGTCCAGTGAACAAGTTTCTTGGTGCTTACTCTCAATTTCTCTGCTTGTCTCAGCATGAGCTGGTAATACAGAGTTTACAGAATACATCTAGGCAGGACTGTGCTGTCCTGGACCAAATCAGAAGGCCAAGGTCCCCGAAGGCAGTACAGTGAGTGGGAGGGAGGGACGTGGGAAATGAAGTTAACTGATCTTCCTGTTTTTTTCGCATCGCCTCCTGACCTCCTTTCGGTTCCTTTGCTCTGTCTCTCGCTTCTTCCCCACCCCTCGCCTCTCCCTCCTCCGCTGCCTCCTTGCTTTCCCTGCAGGTCAGGTGTACCCCTGGGGAAACCAGTTCCAGCCAAACCGCACCAACCTGTGGCAGGTAAGACTCACATTCCTCGCTCCTGTGCTCTCTGAGTATTGAGACCTGCCACAGCTACACAGGATCCCAGCCATATCTGCTACTTACGCTGTAGCTTGTGGCAACGCCAGATCCTTAACCCACTGAGCGAGACCAGGGATCGAACTCACATCCTTACGGACACTGTATCAGGTTCTTAACCCACTGAGCCACAAGGAGACCTCCAACTGCTAGTTTTAAAGGGAGAAAATACTTGCCTCACAGCCACATGAGGATTAAAGGATGTAGACGTAACTGCCCTCGCACGTGGTCGGCATTGAGTAAGTCGTAGCCCCTTCATCTTCCCTTTCATAAGAGCGGCTTTTATAGAGGTGGCGGCTGAACTCCACTTTTACTGAGAAACAGAATAAGGAGTTCCCATTGTGGCTCAGTGGTAATGAACCCAACTAGTATACGACCCCAGGGTTCGACCCTGGAGTTAAGGGTCTGGCGTTGCCTTGAGCTGCAGTGTAGGTCATGTGGCTCGGACCCGGCGTTACCGTGGCTGTTGTGTAGGCTGGCAGCTACAGCTGCAATTCTGTCCCTAGTCCTGGACCATCCATATGCCACAGGTGTGGCCCTAAAAAAGACCGAGAAAAAAAAAGATGAGAAGCCCAATGAACAAGTTGAGCAAGTTGCGTCAGCAGATATAGGTTACTTTTTCCAGAATTTTGGTGGTACAGGAGCAGGAGGTGAGGAAGGTGGGGTCAGGGCAGATGTGGGAGAGTTAATCCTTTTGGTGAAGGGAACTGACTACAGGGGAGCGCAGGGTGTGGCTTCTGAGGAGGCGGAGGTGGGGCCCGAAGGAGGGGAGGCGGAGCCTTTCTTCTCAAGGCACATGGGGTTGTTTTTTGTTATTTTTCGGTCTTTTTAGGCCGCACCTGCGGCATATGGAGGTTCCCAGGCTAGCAGTCTAATCGGAGCTGCAGCCGCCGGCCTACACCACAGCCACAGCAACGTGGGATCCAGGCCGCATCTGCGACCTACACCACAGCTCACGGCAACGCTGGATCCCCAACCCGCTGAGCAAGGCCAGGGATCGAACCCGCGTCCTCATGGATACCAGTCAGGTTCATTAACCACTGAGCCACAGCAGGAACTCCAGGAAACAACACTTCTGATCCAGCCAGGAGGTCGTGGTGGGGGACATGAGGCAGCGGGTCTGGGAGCTCGGGACGGCAAGCTCAGCTCCCTGCTCTGAACCCCATCCCGATGACACAGAGCGACGGGCCTCTGGGCAGTAGGAGCACCGCCTTGGGACAGGTCGGTGAATCTTTTCCCCTAAATTTCTCCCGCTCAGGGAGAGTTCCCCAAGGGCGACAAGGCTGAGGATGGCTTCCACGGAGTCTCCCCGGTGAACGCCTTCCCCCCGCAGAACGACTACGGTGAGTTCGCCCCTCGGTTGCTGTCGCGGTTCCTAGACTGGCTGTTGGGCTCCTCCTGCCTGACCGCTGGGGGCCAGGAGTGGGGGTTGGTGCTCCCCAGCCTGGGGATGACCCGCTGCTCCGTGACCTATGCAGGGCTCTACGACCTCGTGGGCAACGTGTGGGAGTGGACAGCGTCCCCATACCGGGCCGCCGACCAGGACATGCGCGTCCTCCGGGGGGCGTCCTGGATCGACACAGCTGATGGCTCCGCCAATCACCGGGCCCGCGTCACCACCAGGTGAGGGGCTGAGGGGCTGGGTCCCGGTATCTCAGAGCACAGGTGGCACCAGAGCTGGTGTGGGCCCTGCTGCCGCACCTCTCCCTCCTCTGGGGCTTTCGGGTACAAGCAATGCCTGCTGTGAAAAGCAGAGAGTCCAGCACAGCTCGTGCCTTTTGCTGCCAGCTACCAGCGCCAAGGGAGACTCTTGTGTCCAGCGTCTTAATTAAATGGGTTGGTCCTCTCGTCCTCGTAACAAGACGTGCCTAGAGAGGAATGTGGAATGGCTACATCAATAGGTCATGGCCAGGGGTCATGGAAATATTGACTCTTCCAGCAAGTGGGCACAGAAGAGTCATCTTCTGCAGCCGTTCTGTTTCACAATCAAGGAACACTCGGCCCAGGGAGGTCCTGGCACCTGCTTATTTTTTGCACAGATGCTTAGGCGTGTCACCTGACTTGTAGAGTCCCCGACTCCCCAGCTCCCTCCTCGGACTTTTCCTGCTTTGTCTACAGATCCATTTCAGTCAGTGTCCCTGCAGCTCCCGCTCCCGGGTTCCTGTAGGACCATGGTCAGGGCACTATTCCCATGGCCTCAGGACATCAGGGCTTTTAAGTGTTTCTTCGAAGCCTCTGGATTTTCCTCCCCTTTCTCTGTAGGACTAAGTAGTGGAGAAAGCACTGGCCTGGGACTCAGGCATCTGGACTTGCCACCCACTCTCTTGTGCCACTGAAGCAATGGTTGACCTTGGGCAAGACATCCAGATCTCTCTAGTATCTGATTCTGGGTCTGTGAAGTGGTGAGCAGATCTTGCCTTGCAGAGCAGTAAGGGAACAAGCAAATGAAGGAATATATGTGCAAGTTCTTGGAAAAGTGTAGAGTCCTGGAGTTCCCGTTGTGGTTCAGTGATAATGAACCTGACTAGTACGCGTGAGGATGTGGGTCTGACCCCTGGCTTTGCTCAGTGAGTGGGTTGGGGATCTGGCATTGTGGTGAGCTGTGGTGTAGGTCCCAGATGTGGCTCCGATCCCGCATTGCTGTGGCTGTGGTGTAGGCTGTCACTACAGCTCTGATTTGACCCCTAGCCTGGGAACCTCCTTACGCTGTGGGTGTGGCCCTAAAAAGACCAAAAAAAAAGAGAAAGAGAAGTGTAGAGTATTGGTTGGTGCTGTGATGTTCTCATTTCTTGCCAACAGGCTTTTTCCAGCCACGTTATTCTGAACCACCACAGTCGAGGCTATTAGTCGTTGCCTTTCCTGCCTTCCAGTGCAATTTCTCAGGACCACTCACTTCCTCCACCTGCCCCAGGGTCCCTTGTGCCTCTTTCCGAACAAAGAGCACACACTCTGACCCGCCCTCACACCAGGTTTTTCTCCAGACAGTGCCCTCCCCAGTCCCAAGGGGCCCCAGGCTCGGGGAGCTTGAGCACAGGAGGTGGGTAAGGCCCCAGGACCCTTTCTCAACAGGTGTCCCTTCTCTCCCCCTTTCTCCGGCGGCAGGATGGGCAACACTCCAGATTCAGCCTCAGACAACCTAGGCTTCCGCTGCGCTTCCAGTGCAGGCCGCCCGCCTGGGGAGCTGTGAGCAGCCGTGCAGGGAGGAGGCCCCGTGGTACCCAGCTCACCCTCTGGCCACATTCCAAACAGCCAGACTCTGAGCCCTTCAGCTTCAGCCTCAGGAACCACCTCCTTCCCCTCCCCTGTGCTCGGTGGCGGGCACCTGTCCCCAGGGCAGGAGGGGACCCTGACCTCTGAGGAGGGGTGCCACTGTCCCTTGGAGAAGGAGCCCCAGCCATTGATCGTGGCCAGGAGCCGGATGTCTCTCTGAGAGGTCAGATATTGACCATACAGGGGCCAGACACTCAAAACATTTGGGGCAGAGCGCTCTGAAAGGCAGTTTGTTAGGAACTTTTAAATCTTGCCCCCTCCCCTTTAGACCCAGGGATCTGACATTGTTTTCTCAAGGCAGAATCTTCCCAGGTCTCCTTGTTTTCCCAGCAAACTGCTACAGGAGGAAAACGGCTCCTTCCTCTGTCCCGGCTGTGGGGTCTCACGCACCTCCAAGGGGACCCCATGTCCACTGTCTGTGAAGGGCAGTTCCGTGGGCCCTTTAAAGCACAGCGTTGGTTGTAAAAGGGTCTGGGAGGGTTTACTCGGCGGCGACACCGTCCCCTTGGGAATCGCAGAGTAAATAATACTCTAGAAAGACAGCTAGCGGAAGCTTCCTTTTCTATTGTTAATGATGGAAGGGCCACCATATGCCTCTAAAAACCTGTCCCCAGAGAAGAACCTGCTCCCGTGGTGTCACTGGACGTTGTGAGGTCCGTAAAATCTCCTGTGCTTGTGTATCTCCGACTGTGCTCTTTCGTCCTCGCCCCGGGCCCCCCCCGCTAGTGTCAGGAACTCTGGGCCTCCCCCCCTGAGCAGGAGCGGAGATGGTACAGCAGGGCGCTGGGGAGGCAGGAGGCTCCTGGTTCTGGACCGCGTCTGGTCCCCAGCTCCACGGGGCCTTGCACCCGGCCGCGCCGACCGCCACGTGATGATGCCTCTGAGAGGGGAGAGTGGCTCCAGTTCCAGGGGTCCTGGCCCAGGCCACGTGCCCCCTCTGGACGGGGTCCTGCGCGCGCTCACTCCTTTGACTTCCATTTCTGTGGCTCCCCCTCCCTGCCCGAGCCTCCCACCTGCCCGGCCGGCCCCTCAGTAGTCCTCGTCCTCAGCCAGCGAAAGCAGCACGGCCTTGGGTGTGTTCTCGAAGAGGGCCGCCCGGTTCTGCTGCTGCCCCTTCTTCACCCAGTGGCCATAGATTCGGAAGGCGTAGGCGTCGATGAGTCGCCGCAGAGGCCGGAGGGCGTAGGGGTCTCGGATGACGATCTCCCGGGTCACAGGCTTCACCCGGCGGTACTGGTAATAGATCCTCACGGAAGCCAGCACCGTCAGACAGATGACCTGCGGAGCCCGGGCCTGAGAACCTGCCTCCTTCCCGCTCCAGTGCAGGGGGGCCCCTCCCCAACCCATCAGCAAGCACAGGGGTTTGGGATGTTGGAGCCAGCTGGCAGGAGGGGTGGGGTGCGGGTGTAGGGAGCCCCCAAGGGCACTGGGGGCTTGGATTCGGGAGCCTGCAGCACCCACCCGGGGGCCCTGGCTGGGAGGCGAGCTTCGGTACCTTGAACTTCCCCCGGGGGCTGAAGTGACGCACTTCCTCCACCACGTACTGCTGGAAGAAGGGGTGCGCCAAGGCCTCTTCTGCCGAACAGCGGCCCTGGGGGTTCACCACCAGGAAGCGGGAGACCTGAGAACAGGGTGGGGAACACGGATGACGTCAGGGCAGGGGCCCTCCCCGGCAGGCGCCTCTGTCTCCCGCGGCGGCACGGTACAGTCCCCTCACCAAGTCCTTCACGGTGTCCGAGTAATCATCCCATTCCGGTGAGCCAAACTGGTAGTTGCCGCTCATGATCATCCTCAACATCAGCATCTGCTTGCGGTGCCAGAAGGGCGGCGAGCCAGCCAGCAGCGTGTACATGATGACCCCTGTGCTCCACCTGCCGCCGGGCGGGCGAGCGGGCGGGGGGGGGAGGCAGCAGGAGGGGCGGTCTAGCTCCTGCCGTGGGCCCCGCCACCCCTCAGCCAGGTGCTCCCCCGGCCAGGGATCCTTGCCCCTACCGGTCACCTCCTTCCCCCCGACACACTCACATGTCCACCTCCTTCCCATAGCCGGGGTGGTCGTCATTCATGGAGCACTCGATGATCTCGGGGGCCAGGTAGCTGGGGGTCCCACAGACCTCTGCGGGGACAGTGTCCATCAGGACAGGTCAGCAGGGGGGTGGGCATTTGGAAGAGGAAGGCCCGAGAAACCATGGAGATGGAGCCCCAATGGCGGCTGGGCTGGGAATCTCCAAACACTGGGCAAGGGCAAGGCCAGGGTGCTGGCTCGTGTGACCACCCGCTTGGGGCCCGCCGGTAGCCTGGTCAGGTCCGGCCGTCCTGGCCTGGAAGGCAGGCAGTGGGAACCTGGCTCAGCCCAGTCCTGGGAAGAGATGCCTGAAGAGGCGCCCAAGCCTGAAGTGCTAGGATCTTTATTCCAGGGGAAACCCCCAGGCAATCGCTGTTCCTAGGAGAGCTGGTGAGAAAGCCTGGGCCCCCGACATGGCCAAGGCCACGTTACCAGACCTCGCAGCTTCTCTCCTGGCTCCAGCTGGCAGGAAAAGCCAAAGTCCGTGAGCTTGATGTTCATGTTGTCATCCAAGAGGATGTTCTCAGGCTTCAGGTCCCGATGCACGATGTTGAGTTTGTGCAAGGTGCAGATCACCTCCAGCAGCGCTCTCATGATCTTTCTGGGGTGGGACAGGCACAGGTGACTCTCAGCTCCTACTCTGCAGGCTCAGGTCACAGGCAGGGAGACCAAGGCCCGTATACCAGCTGGACTGCGAGGGAGGGAGGACTTAAGCCAGGAGTGGAGTTCCCTGGTGGCCGAGCAGGTTAAGGATCCGGCATTGACACTGCTGTAGCTCAGGCCGCTGCTCTGGCACGGGTTTGATCCCTGGCCTGGGAACTTCCACATGCCGTGGAGAGTGGCCAAAAAAAATAAAATAAGATAAAGACAGGCTGGGACTCTCTAGGCTAAGTCACAGAGGGAGGGAGGCCACCAGAGCCAGCAGGGCCGCTCCCCACCCAGATGAGCGCACGTCACGCCTCCTCCCAGACCTCGGCAGCTGTGGCACTGGACTCAGGCCAGAAGTAGGGAAAGAGGCCAGGGGACCCTCACCTGGTTTCCTTCTCACTCAGGGTGACCTTCTCAGTGAGGTAATCAAAGAGCTCCCCTCTTTTCATCCTGTGGGGACAGAGGGTGATAGCTGGATGCCCTCCAAGACCGCCGTCTCTTTACCCCGATCCCAGAAAACCAATTCCCACCCCACCAGCTGCCAAGACGGACTGGGCCGCTCCCCACCAGGGGCCAAGGCCTGGGGGGAGTGAGTGGAGAGGCCATCCGGGAGGACGGGAAGCAGAGCAAGCGAGGCTGGAGGCGTGGGCTGGGACCGCCGTGGGAGTGAGCGCGTGGCCTGGGACCTCTCGGGGCCAACATCAGGGTTAGGACGGGAGCAGGGACATTGAGCCACTGGCCCAGGGCCCCAGACCCAGATCAGAGGGTCGAGAGTATCCTGATTTTTTTTTTTTCCCCAGAACAACTAAAGGCAGCAGCAGTTCAAGGGATGGAGGAGCAGTTGGCCTATTTTAGGATTTCTTAGAATCAAGAACTGCGGTTCCGTCTTCTCACTTCTTGGGATGATCTAGAATGAGGTCTCTGCTGGACTAATCTAGTTACACCCTGGAGGGCAGTTTGGGGCAGCCTTAAAAATAGCTTCCCCAAGCAACTTCTTCAAAGGTTAGGGACATTTGAGCTGCCCCCAAGGGCTCTACAGGAGTGCCACCGAGCAGAGCTGGGGCAGCTGGGCAGGACCGGGGGCTCCTGAGAGAGTCTCCCTGGTTACATAGAAAAGGTACCTCCTGCCCACCCCTCCAGGGAAAGCAGGGCCCAAGGGATTTTGGCCAGTGTCGAAGGCAGGAACACCCTTGAGCTTGGCTGGTGGGGCAGGGAGGGGGCTTCTGTTTGAGGAACAACCTAGAAATGACAAGAGTACTTGTTTCAGATGCCATTGGTACTGTTCCTAAAAGGCAATGTGTGCTTCCAGTTTTTATCACTTTACCTTTTTATTTTTTTTATTTTTTATTTTTATTTTTTGGTCTTTTTAAGGCCACCCTTGCCACAGGAAGTTCTCAGGCCAGGGGTCGAATCAGAGCTACAGCTGCTGGCCACAGCCACAGCAACATGGAATCCAAGCTGCATCTGTGACCTACACCATAGCTCACTGCAACACTGGATCCTTAATCCACTGAGCAGGGACAGGGCTTGAACCCACATCCTCATGGATACTGGTCTGGTTCTTAACCTGCTGAACCACAATGGGAACTCCACTTTAACTCCATTTTTAAAACACTGGGAGAACTCACAAATAGCAGCGACAGCAAAAAGATTTACCAGGAGGGGAGTTCCCATCATGGCTCAGTAGTTAACGAACCCGACTAGCATCCATGAGGACCCAGGTTCGATCCCTGGCCTCACTCGGCAGGTTAAGGATCCGGTGTTGCTGTGAGCTGTGGTGTAGGTCACAGACGCAGCTCGATCCTGCGTTTCTGAGGCTGTGGTGTAGGCTGGCGGCTACAGCTCTGATTGGACACCTAGCCTGGGAACCTCCATATGCCTCAGGTGCAGCCCTAAAAAGATGAAAAAAAAAAGAGATTTACCGTAAACACTGGGACACGGCAGGGGCCATTCACGGGCTCCTGCCTTCCTAGAGCTGGCAGTATACCCACACCAAGTGAAATCATGTATCCAAGAAAAAAATAACACTGCACGTGTTCGGTATGACTACAAAATGAGATATTCCAACAATGCAAAATTTGCTTGAACAATTGAGTAATTTTCTCAAGTAAGTCTGCTCCCTAAATTAGCAGTGATGTATGGAGAAATCCAGACAGCTCTACAACCCTGGTTCGCCCAACAGAGACAGATGTATGTTCTTTAGTGAGGACTCAGTGGAGCGGGCACCAGGCACTGGAGAGCTCCCTTCCTTGGGAACATTAAAAAAAAAAAAATGGTAATAAGTTGAGTTCCTGCTGGGGTGCAATGGGATCATTGGGGTCTTGGGAGCGCTGGGACTCAGGTTCCATGCCCGGCCTGGCACTGCCTGTTGCTGCACCTGTGGCTTTGGATCCCTTCCTCCCTTCATGCAGGTCTCTGCTCAGGTCACCTCCTGGAGACCGTCCCCTGCCCACACCCAAGGAAGTCCCCTCCCTCCCACCCCTGCTCAGTGTTATGTTGATGTGTATGTGTGTAATCTGTGTGTGTGTGTCTTGGGATGTGCTTGCTTTCGGTTCACTCCCTGTGAAAATTAATACGTGAAGCAGGATTGTATATCCTCAAAGTCTAGAATGTGTATTGAGCATGACCGCCATTGTCGTCATCACGGTAGTTAATAATTACTAGCACTGACATTGTGCCAGTCACTGGGCAGCTGGCACTCCTGTAATACCCACGAGAAAGCTGACACTGAAAGAAATCATCCAGCCCGTGAGGGATGGACGGACCCGGGATTCAAAACCTGGCAGCCTGACTCCAGGGGGTGATGTGCCTCAAGCATCTGAGACCTTATTGGGGGCTGGCTGCTGGTCTCCTAGAAGCCCTGGGCGGGGGACCACAACAGACGTTTCTCTGATAGGCCCCAGGGCCGGGTACTTACAGATCAAACACCAAGAAGAAGAAAGTGTTGGTCTCGTACGTGTCCTTCAGCTGTACTGAAATGGAAATGGCTAGCTCGTCTCAGGCAGCCCAGGAGCCCGGGGGTGGAGGCGGGTGCCGGTGGGTGAAAGCTGCCGGAGGCTTACTCAGAAGCCGGAGGGGCTCTCGGAATGCTGTGCAGAGGAGGCCCACCAGGGGAGCGGGGCACCCGGGAACTTCACAATCCCACTCCCGCCCTGCCTGTCACCCCTGCTGCCTGGCTGGGAGAGGAGGCTTAGACAGAGCTGAATCCCGGGGGCAGTGAGCGTTGTGGTGGGAGCCACAAGCCTCAGGGCACAGGACTGGCAGGGCTTTGGGATGCGGGAGACGCTCTGGATGGTCCTGGCTCGCTGCATGGGGCAGGGCGGCGGCACCGACCGGTTAGCAGTGCAGAGCCGAAGCGGAGCACCCTGCCCCCCTGGGGCCAGCACTCACTGATGTTGGGGTGGCCTGAGACCTTGCGCAGGATGTCCACCTCCTTCAGCGTGGCCTCTCTCAGCTCCTGCACCTCCTCGGAGCTGAAGCTGCCCCCGCCCGTGATGTCGATGATCTTCACCGCGTACTCCTGGCACGTGGGCTTGTGGATGCAGCGGCGGACCACACTACTCACTCCCCTGGGGGTGCAGAGGAGAGGGTCCTGAGGGGCCCCTCACCAGGGGGAGGTCTAGGTCCAGGCCACAGCTGAGGTGTCCTGCCTCGTCCCCCGACTCTCTGTGAGCTTTTGGGGGTGATGAAGGAGGCACAGAGAGGGCGATTTGCCTGAAGCCAAAGAGAAAGAAGCCTGCTCTCGGGCCTCCTGGTTCCTGGTTCAGTGCTCTTTCTCAGGACAGAAGAAGAAGCCTTACCCTCGTAGGTTTTTTTGTTTTTTTTAGTCTTTCTAGGGCCGCACCCGCGGCATGTGGAGGTTCCCAGGCTAGGGGTCAAATCGGAGCTGTAGCCACCGGCCTATGCCACAGTCACAGTAATGCAGGATCCGAGCCGTGTCTGCGACCTACACCGCAGCTCACGGCAACGCCAAATCCTTAACCCACTGAGAAAGGCCAGAGATCGAGCCTGCATCTTTGTGGATGCTAGTTGGGTTCATTAACTACTAAGCCACAATGAGAACTCCTCCCTACCCTCTTAGGGCCATAGTCATCCCTCTGACACTGACCCTGGCCCAAAACTGAGTTTCGATGTATTGTCAGTGGCACTGGGGCCGCCTTTTGCTGGGAGAGGTCTCCGATCTGGGTGCTGTTATATCCACTGCGTCCATCCTGGTTCAGGAGGCTAGGGCTCCAACCCGAGGTTTTCCCCAAGTGAACAGTGCTTCGGGATGGCAGTGGGGTCCGTGCTCAAGGTCAGGCAGAGACGGCTGCAGCCTGCAGAGCTGGCCGGAGCCTAGGACAGCACCTCATGGGGAGGGTCTGGGCCTTACCTGCCCAGGATCTCCTTGGGCTCATAGTTCTCATAGAAGCCCTGTGCCGAATGGGAGTCCAGCAGTGCCTTGTCCTTGGTCATGTTCGGCTCCTTAGGGTGATTCCGAGAGGCTCTAAGAAGGGAGCAGAAGGACCGTCAGCCTCCCTGACCTAGGGGATGTGCTCTTTATTTCTTTTCTTTCTTTTTTTTTTTGACTTTTTGTCTTTTTAGGGCTGTACCCGTGGCATGTGGAGGTTCCCAGACTAGGGGTCTAATCAGAGCTACAGCTGCCGGCCTACACCACAGCCACAGCAACGTGGGATCCGAGCTGCGTCTGTGACCTACACCACAGCTCACGGCAACGCCGGATCCTTAACCCCCTGAGCAAGGCCAGGGACCAAACCCGTGTCCTCATGGATGCTAGTCGGGTCCGTTAAACGTTGAGCCGAGACGGGAACTCCAGGGGTTGTGCTCTTTGACAGCTGCAACCGTCGCTCCCTCATCTTTGTATTTCCTGGCGTAGGGCTGGCCTCTTGTAAATCTCCAAACTAAATGTTTGTGAACTGAAGAAAAGCTTTGTAAAGAGCCCAGCTTGCTTCCCCCCACTGGCTGTAGAGGCCCGTGACCCCAGGTGGCCGTGTGGCTTCCTCTGTGTTCTCCTTGTAAACTGTTGCCCCCACCACCCGCCCCGCCCCCAGGAGCCGTAGATAGTCAGCGAGGCCCAAGCCTGGACTGGAGGCAGGAATCAGACTTTTGGGCTCCACAGTTTGGGGTCAGCATACCCTTGATTTTTAGAAGAACCACCGAGAAACTCTATGAAGGAGAAATTCAAGTACTGTTTCCTTTCCTCTCTGAGATGAGGCTGGACCCGCTTGTCCTCTGCCTGCTCTCTGCTCTTGTGGGAAAAGTGAGACGCTTCATGGTTTCATCTTCAAATATGCCACTCCCATAGCCTCCCCTTATCTCCCCAGTTGTGACTGTCCTACCCAGAAAAAAACCCCACCTTTCGGGACAGACTTCCTGTGCCTCCCGATGCTGCTTCCGCATCCATTCTGCTCTTAGCCAGGATTTTCATGATCTCTCTCCATCCTTCTCTCCCTCCCTCCATCCCTCCTTTCTTTCTTCCATATTCTGAGAAGTACTTTGCCAGGTGTCCCGAGGGATGCAGAGCTTGATGGGCAAGCCCTGGTCCCAGCCTCTGGTATCACTTGTCAGTGCGTACCATCATCTCCATCCTCTGTGACCATGTCTAGGGCGTCCCAACCATCCCTCCCCACTGTACCCAGTGCAGCTGCTGGAGGTGCTGCTCCGTGGATGAGAGTCAATGGCTGGAGGTATGCCTGCGGTCCAGGTTCCTACGGGCAGGATGTTCCTGTTCCCAGAATGCCCTGTGTCCTACCTAATGGCAACCAGTGAGCCCTGAGAGGTCCTGCTGGGACAGTATGGAGTCAGGACACGCAGGCTTAGACCTGGAGGAGCTGAGCTGGCTTTGCTTCAGGAACGCAGAGGCCAGAGGGTACTGTACTGCTACCTCAGCCAGAGGATTTCAGGAATGGAGAAAATGGTGTTCCGACAGGAAGGGGGCAGACAGAAAATGGGCACAAGCTGCCACTCGGCAGGGCCAAAGCTGCCTCTCGTTTCACTTCCTCCGCCCCGTCTGGGTCCAGGAAGGCCTGTCCTGTCTGAGGGGCCAATTTGCTGATCAGCCAAGGAGAAGCCCTGGCCGCCTCGGGGCAGGCTGGCTTTTTCAGGAAGCCTGGTGTCCCCACTGCCTGGTGCCTGGTTACCAGAGGAAGGCTCTGAATAACAACAGGCTCCTCTGCCAGCAGCAGGCGCTTGAGCGGCCTCTGCCTCATCCGTCAGCAGCCCCAGCTGAGCACAGGCGTGCCTCTTCCCCATTAAAAAAAGCCCATTTTCTGGTAAGTCCTTTTAAGTTCCCAAGATGGGTGTCTGTCCCCCGTCCCTAGCCTCCCAAAGCCGGGTGGGGAAAGCCTCTCCTTCCTTCCCCTGGCCCTCCACGCACAGAGTGTGTATCTGACCCATCCCAGGATGCCATCCAGCCCAGGGGCCTCTTTCCCTGGCACTGCCAGCTTCCCTGAGTTCCTGGGGTGGGCGGGGGAGCTTTATCTCGCCGCTTCCCCTTGCTCCAGCTCTAGCTTGGGGCCAACTTTGGGCCTCTGTCCACTGCCCCCGCCCACACTCTCCAGGCCTTTCCTAAGATGCCTCTGGAAAAGGGTCCCCAAGTGGGGGTAGGCAGCCTGGCCCTTTTTGGAACATAACATCCCTCCCCAAAATCACAGTCACAGGGATCTACCTGCGCAAATAGCCGGGAGAGGGACTTCAAGAGTCAATGCCTCCACTCTCCTGGGCCCACCTGCCCTCAGAAGGGGGAGAGGAGGGTCTAGTGGATTTGAGGGGCGGTCTTCCCTCCGCACAGCCTCTCCCCCGCCCCTCCTGGTCCAGCTACTCACTGCTATGTCCTCGCACGTCCTTGAGTCAGCGTGACAGGAATCCCGAAGGTCCTGGAGCCCCTTGGGGAGAGGGGACAACGGAGGGCTGAAGTGTGTCCCGAGCAGACACTTGTGGCCAGAATAGGCTGTCTTGCTGCTCTTCCTTAGGGCTTTGCTGCTTGATGACGGAAGGCCGATGTGCCAAAAATAAATCACAACTGCAGCCTGGGATGTGGGCCAAGGCTCAGCAGGACGGCGCCCAGGCCGGGGCCCGTCTCACCAGGGGGTGACCTCTGGTGGAGGGTGAAGGAAGCTCCAGTGGCCCTGGAGCAGGCAGGACAGCACGAGGTGACCGGTCTGCCCTCTGGAGCTCACTCAGCCTCCAGGCCTAGAGGAGATACAGCTGGTTTGCCAGGAATGGACCTGCTTCTCTGGGAGCCATTAATGTGTGTGCTGAGAGCGGAGCCCTGGGACACCCCAGCCACTGTCACGCCCACCTGCAGCCCTGGCTGCCACAGGGACCTAGGCATTGGGACCCACTCAGATACTGTTGGTTTGGTTGTTCTACAAAATGCAGACTTCAAAGGTTAAGGAATGATTCAGGAATCCATCTTGATCTGCTTCCATGATTTCATCCTTAACTGGATCCCGTCTATAGTTTCTTTCTTCCTTCCTTTCTCTTTCATGATTTCTCTTTTTCTTCCTTCCTTCCTTCTTTCTGTCTTTTTAGGGCCACACCCACGGCATGTGGAAGTTCTCAGGCTAGGGGTTGAATCGGAGCCAGAGCTGCCAGCCTACACCACAGCCACAGCAGCGTGGGATCCGGGCAGAGTCTGCAACCTACATCACAGCTTATGGCAATGCCAGATCCTTTAATGCGTTGAGCGAGGCCAGGGATCGAACCCATGTCCTCATGGATCCTAGTTGGGTTCATTACCACTGAGCCACAACGGGAACTCCAGCCTGCAGTTTCTAATGAATGAGAGGAGTTCCATGTGCCAGGAAAAGCATATGGGCTCTAAGTGTGGCTTTGGGCTCTTTGGGTGAGTGTCCTCATCAGGGTGATTCTAGCTTAAGAGGCTGACAGAATTGGAAGGTATGCAACATGCTGGCACACAGTAGACATTTTTTGCTCACCCTCATTCAAAAGCTACCTTTTCTTCAAATCCCTGATTCTAATGTTCCAAATGAAGAGAGCGTAGTACAGTGCTCCATACAGATGCTGAGCCCATGAATACCCACTTAGTTAGCATTTTACAGAGCACTTCACATACTCTCACCTGATTCGCCTACACTATTGGTATTGTTACAATTTGAGAGAGATTATGACTTGCTCAAGTTCACCACGTATGTGAGGAGAGCCTAGGTTAACCCCAGATATGCTTTCCTTTCATCATAGCAGGCTCACTATCTCTTTCACTTTGGGGTAAATACTTTGCTGAATTACTACATAGAAAGGAAAAAATTTTTTTTTTGTATGCGGAGAATGGTTTTCCATCTCCAACCAGTTAACTGGCTATTCCAGGGTCAGTGACATGCAGCGCTGACCTGGCCACAGGCCCCCAAGTGTAATGCGTCTACACCCACATTTCCTTTGACACTCACCTGATCAGAACAGGTCACATTTTAGTTTCCTGTTACTGCTCAGTTTACTCAGTGTTGGCTCCAAAGGCTTGTAGCACCTGGAACCTTTTTGCTGAGCAGCACGTTTGCTAAGGAGCTAGTCCTTACATAACGGTTTCTCTACAGAAGCTCCCCAGGAAGCTCTGCCAGATCCTCTGAGTGGCTGCTACTTTAATATCCAGAGACTATAAACTAAATAAACACAAAGACATGCTGAGACAACTGTGTTCTTCTGCAAAATGCATTGTGTTCAGCACGTGTGATTTACAACCTAATACTTAAAAAGACACACTCTGAAAGAAAATCACTTTATTCTAATTAATTCACAAACAATAACATCAGTTTAAGCGGCCACACAAACATCTGCCCAGCCCCAAACTCAATACTCAGTGACCTTCCATATCGAAAGAATACCCTCTTCCACCGCAGTTCTGCAGCACGAAAGCGATTAGTGCTGGAGGAGAGGTTTAATCTTGATTTCACACTTTATATTTTCACTATCAATCACATTTCTATGCTAAATCAACCAGGTCATGAGGGATATTTTTCATGTCTTCAGTGGAGCTTCTTGATTAAGATAATCCTGCAAACAGAAAAGGTATGTTAAAAAAAAAAAAAAGAGCACTAGCTACATATTCTCAACAAAACAGAAGTTCTCCAAATTAGGAAAGAAGGGATGACACCCAAAATTATTAAGTTTCTTTTTTTTTTGGCCATGCCCATAGCATGCGGAAGTTCTTGGCTCAGGGATCAAACCCATGCCACAGCTGGGACCTGAGCCACAGCAGTGACAATGGCCAGATCCTTAACTGGTAGACCACTAGGGAACTCCTATTAGTTTCTGTCATAAGCTATTTAAGGCATCCTACAACCAACAAAACTTCAACTCTGCATTTGCCACAAATGAGAAAAGATAGGGCCTATATGCTTCTAGAGACAGAGTCCTGAAGCAGAAATACAGTCATTTTGGTACTTGATGTAGCTCTACCACACTTGTGATAAACTTGGCCATGGAATCTCTTAATTCCAGTTCAACCACCTGCAAGGATTAACTTCTCCTCTATTTCCTATTTAAATGAAGGTGGGAAAATTGAAATAAGCAATTTTATTTATTTATTTGCTTTTTAGGGCCGCACCCTGCGGCATGTGGAGGTTCCCAGGCTAGGGGTCAAAACGGAGCTACAGCTGCCGGCTTTCGCCACAGCCACAGCAGTGCCAGATCAGAGCTGAGTCTGCTACCTACATCATAGCTCACAGCAACGCCAGACCCTTAACCCACTGAGTGAGGCCAGGGATCAAACCTGCAACCTCATGTTCCTAGTCAGACGATGGGAACTCCCCAAAATAAGCAATTCTGATAGAGGGTGAATTCTTAGTTTGATGGGAGGAAACTGCATAAAAACAAGTAGACTGCCAACATTCCAAAGACCCTAAATCTCAAAAGTTCCATTGAGTGATTTAATAAACTTCTCTCCATCAAGTGAAGGCTGTAGACAAGGCTCTGTCAGTTCTTGAGCCCATTCCTGGACTTCAGTGAAATCGGAATGTAATTTTATTTTTTTGACTTTTTAGGACCTCACCCATGGAATATGGAGGTTCCCAGGCTAGGGGTCGAATCAGAGCTGCAGCTGCCAGCCTACACCACAGTCACAGCAATGCCAGATCCTTAACCCACTGAGCATGGCCAGGGATCAAACCTGCGTCCTCATGGATACTAGTCAGATTCATTTCCGCTGAGCCACAACAGGAACGCCCAGAATGTAATTTTATGTTCATATAGCACTAAGACTATGAGTCACTCATAGGCAGTGACCAAATAAGATCTTGGCACACTAATCTACACCTGCTTAAGGAAGAATCAGATTCAGAACATAACCGGTAAAAGCCTAATGACAAGAAACCTCTGGACCAGCTCCTTGTTAGAAGAGTTAGATTATTTTTAGAGTAATTTAAACAAAATGTCCTTTAACTTGTCAGTTTAATTTATTAAACAGATTCCCTAAGTTTTATAGAGTCCAGGTGTACCATTCAGTGAATTAAGCAGAAGCAAGTTCAATCAAGAATTGATATACCACCTACCATTTGCCAGTCTGCATTGTTTCAGCACCTCGCTGAAACCCTCACAAAGCTTAAGGTCACCCTGGTTCTGGGCACACTCCAAAAACTGTTTCACTTCATAGAAGCATGGGCCGGTCTGCTGCTGCTGTACCGGCTGGGCTCCCTGAGGCTCCTGCAAAGGCATAACATTCAGGACTGTTAAGAAAGGAAATCAGGCTTACACCCAAATAAAGAGCAATAGCCACCGTCTTTGAGGTTAACTAGGGAAAGAGAACTAGAACAACTTGCAAATTAAAGTTTCAACCTAATAACATGGAACATGAACACATTTAAAGGCAGAAAGAAATAAGGTGGTTTTTTTTTTCTTTTTAGGGCCATACCTGCAGCATATGGAGGTTCCCAGGCTAGGGATTGAATCAGAGCTGTAATACCGGCCTACACCACAGCCACAGCCAACACAGGATCCGAGCCATGTCTACGACCTTCGCCACAGCTCACAGCAGTGCCAGATCTTTAACCCACTGAGTGAGGCCAGGGATCGCACTTCCATCCTCATGGTTACTAGTCAGATTGGTTTCCACTGAGCCATGATGGGAACTCCAAGCTTTTTTTTTTTTTTTGCCATACCCATGGCATGTGGAAGTTCCTGGGCCAGGGATCAACAAGTTCTGTACCTCAGCAGCCACCCAAGCCACTGCAGTGACAGCACCAGATCCTTAACCCACTATGCCACCCGAGAACTCAGAAAAAAATAAGCTTTAACAAAAGCTCCACTTGTAATTAGAAAAATTCACAAAGATGTAAATAAAGTGAAGTGGTTATTTTGGCATCTAAAGGCTAGTGGCTCACTGAAGTATCATGAAGGAAAAAAATGGGACTATTACTGAAAAACAGGCAAATGAGAGTTTCAAGTACACCAGATATACAACACTCATGCTCCTTGCTGGAGAAAATTCACACATGAAGGGCAGTGGCAAATATCAGTTAAGAGATTAGAGAGAACAGAGCCATTAAAAAGATTTCTGAACACTTAAGACTGAGACTGAATTGGTTAAGAGTGACGAGAACAAGATATTTAAAATCAGGGAAAAGGGGCTGTTTGACAGTGCATCAGGTTGAACTGCTACAACACTATTCGCACAGAACTCCCTGATGCTGGCCAAAGGTACTAACTTAACTGCCAAATGTGGCTTTGGATATACCATTCTCCACGTGTGGATCCCAAAATTACACACAGTTCCAACACATAAGGACTTTAAGGATAGCCAGGTTTTCTCATAAAATCCACCACCAAAGGAAATGCCCCCCGAATCTTACCTGGTAAGTGATGTCAGGCCTTGAGGGCTCAGCGTTACTTCCTCCACTGAAGCCCCCGGTGATCGCATGACCGATCGTGTGGCCAACGGCAGAACCCACAGCCACGCCGGCTGCAGTGGTGGCCATCTGGGCCATCAGACCTGGCTGCCGAGGTGCAGCAGCAGGGGAGCCGACAGCAGATGGTGGAGCTGCTACTGGTGGCTGAGGTACTGGCGCTGGCCTGGGTGCGGCTCTCATCTGAGGTGCCCGGCTGTGAAAGAAAAGGACAAAAAAGTATGAAGTTTTCACTTTCAACCAGGTTTGGAAATTGTTAACTTAAACAAAAACCCCCCTGTATGTGAAAATAAATCTCAGGATTTTCACTTTATTTAAACACAGATATTATATACATACAAGAAAAACTTTTGAGAACACAATTCCCTGAACTATTTACATCACTTTGTCTCATTAACCTTTTAAGGCTGTAATCACCAAGTATAAACTTTTTCCCCTGCCTTTTTGCAACCATTTCCATGTATTCACAAAGTTTATAGTACCTTTAAAGAAGTTATTCCAATACTTCATAAAAATATAACTTAATGAGACAAAAGCCTCTGCTTTCACGGGGCTGATATTCTATTGAGGGATCAAATAAATGTTACGTTAAAAATATCAAGGAATTCCCTGGTAGCTCAGCAGGTTAAGGACCTGGTACTGACACTGCCGTGGCACAGGCTGGATCCCTAGTTCGATAACCTCCAGAAGCTTCAGACACGGCCAAAGGGAAAAATCAAGAGAGGAAGAGCAGGATGTTAGGGGAAACTGCACGTTTAATTTTAGGACAGTCAAGGGAGGTCTCACTGATGTGAGGTGGTATAACTGAAAGACCTATGGTCAGTCATTTGAGGAAATAAACTGGCTCAGTTTCTTCATTTTACAGATTAGAAAACTGAGGCCCAGTAAGTGGAAGTAACCTGCCTGAACCACTGCACCAAATTTCACCTATTTTCCATCTGTAGGACATCTGAATGCTTTCAAAATTTCACTGATATGTCCAGTGCTACTTTAAAAATCTTTCACATAGATTATACTCCCTCTGTCCTTTTTTTTTTTTAAGGGCTGCACTTGCGGCATGTGGAGGTTCCCAGTCTAATCAGCGCTGTAGCCGTCGGCCTACGCCAGAGCCACAGTAACACGGGAACCAAGCTGCACCTGCAACCTACATCACAGCTCACGGCAGCGCCGGATCCTTAACCCACTGAGCAAGGCCAGGGTTTGAACCCACAACCTCATGGTTCCTAGTCGGATTTGTTTCTACTGAGCTACTATAGGAACTCCTCTCTCTGTCCGTTTTTAGACTGTTTCCTTAGGTGCTCTTCTCGCAAATAAAACTAAGTCAAAAGTTTATAACTTCACTTCCTGTTAGGTGGTTTATCTCGTATACCTTTAGCACAATGTGGTCTCCTATCTTCAGGATAGCAATCTTTTCACAAGTGAACTCCCTACACTCTTGGCATACTGTCTGAACACAACACACCTTGGTCCAGGCTAGCAACGTGGTACTGTGCTAAATGTTCTGAACTAGCCTCCGGAAAACTTCGGTCTGAGACCTTGCTTCCCCACTTACTGGTGGACTTATTCTGAGTCTCCAGTTCAATCATTTTCCCAATTATACTACCTTTCTTCCATTTTGTGTGTGTGTGTGTGTGTGCGCGCGCGCTATTTTTGACGTTTCAGACGGATTATACCTACAGATATCACTTCTTTCCAGAACGGCCTGTTTTAACTTGAGTTCTACAGTATTTCAAGTTATAATTCATGGACATTCAACATTAGGAAGTTTGCCACTAACGGCAAAACTAGCTACAGCCCTACAATCAACTTGCGGCGGTCGGAGGAAGGCCCACGCCGCCCGGGCCTTCGGACGTCTCGGCCTGCCAACACCCCGCTGCTCCGAGGCCCACCCGCAGCCTCTCCTTACGTCACGGGACCGGCAGGGCCCCAAACCCCACGGTGGTCTCACCTGGCCGGAGGGGCCATGCGGGAAGTACGGCTTCGGCTTCCACGAGGCATTATAACTGCGCAGCGAACCGCAACCTGGAAGGGCGAAACTCAGACGAGACCCTAACGGCTTCTGCGGAGAGCGACAGCGGAAGTCGGGAGGCGGACCTGGCCTCAGGGCGCAACCAATCAGCGTGCAGGCCTTCCGGTCGCCGATGTTTCCGCGGGTTTGAAGGTCACAGGAAGCGTAGTACGTCACGGCGGCGCCTCGTCGTACGCAGTTGACGTCAGGAGCTCGGCTCCGGGGCTGTTTAGAAAATTGTAGCAGGCTATGGGTGCCCACAAATCTGGTCCTCGGAGCCTAGCGCGTGGTCAGAGCCGCTAGCTGTTTGCTTCCTAGGGCGCAAGGACCGCCGCTGATGCCTTCAGACGTTTGCATTATTAACATGGTAGGTCAGCTCCAACCTTGAGAGAGTCAGAGCTGTGGCGTGATTGCCGCTGGACCTTGGGCAAGTTACTTTTCTCAAGTTATTTATTGGGGTAAATATTTTTTGAGGCACAGTGTGGGCACGTAATAACTGAAATGAAGCAAACGGAAAGCTTTAGGGATCGACAGAGCTGAGTTGGTTCTACTTGTATTTTTTTCTGGATCCAGTCAGCAAAAGTTAAATTCAGACAGTAATACTGCCTCACATCTGTTTCCTAAATGTACCAGCCCCTTCCGTATATGTTACAGAATTTGTGCCCGTCATTGGGATGGTGTTCGTTTCCTGATAGTTAAACAAGATGTTCAGAATGGTCTACAAGTGTTAGCTAGGTTCTGGAGATAACCTAGTTAAATGGAGTTTAAATTCAGGGAGTGAGACACTAACACCTACATAAATTAGATGGTGAAGATAGGAAGCAAAAGCAGAGTAAGGGAGTTAGAGGTTGGCGAGGGCAGGAGTCTTTGAAGAGGCAGTATTTGAACCGAATTATCAAGGAAGTGCGGAAGCAAGCTTTGTGTTTATGGAGGGTAAGAACATTCCTGGCAGAGGGAACAGCAGTTCCAAAGGCCTGGAGGATCTGTACTTAAGGGATATTTGGTGTAAAATGCTTTTAACAGGACATTTTAGGAGTTGCTGTCGTAGCTCAGCTGTAATGAACCCAGCTAGTATCCATGAGGACACAGGTTCGATACCTGGCCTGGCTCCTTGGGTTAAGGATCTGGCGTTGCTGTGAGCTGTGGTGTAGGTGGCAGACATGGCTCGGATCTAGCATTGCTGTCTGTGGCTGTGGTGTAGGTTGGCAGCTGTAGTTCTGACTGGGCCCCAGGCCTGGGAATTTCCATATGCCGCAGGTATGGCCCTAAATAGAAAAAAAAAATGTTATAATACATACATATAATGAAATGTTATGCAGCCTTTTAAAACGTTATGAAAGAAGACCCGAAATGAGAAGGAGCTTATTAAGTGAAGAGCAGGTTACAAAACAGTATACATAGTTTGTATTTTGAGGCATTCTCTTGTGGCTCAGTGTGTTAAGGATCTGACATTGTCACTGCTGTGGCTCTGATTACAGCTGTGGCATGGGTTTGATACCTGGCCTGGGAACTTCCACATGTGGTGGACATGGCAAAAAAAAAAAAAAAGGTCGTAAGACTGGAATTACATATACATCCATATTGTGATGTTAAACATCGGATAGGGATTTCTTCCCTTTTTTGACTTGTCTTTGTTTTCTGTTTTGTCTACAATGAACACACAATAATTAAACCTACAAAGGTGGTTTAAAATATGTTCTCAAATTCCTTGACAGTCCATTCAAAAGGTGGAGTCTAATTCCACTCCAATCTCGAGACCCTAAGCTAGAACCACTCAGCTAAGCCACTCTCAGATTCTTGACCCACAGAAACTAAGATAGTAATCTGTTACACAGCAATAGGTAATTTCTGCAGTGACTATATTTGAATTTTAAAACTCTAGTGTCTAAGATGAGTGAAATCAGAGTTCCTGTTGTGGCACAGCAGAAATGAATGCACCTAGTATCTATGAACATGCGAGTTCGATCCCTGGCCTCACTCAGTGGGTTAAGGACCCAGCGTTGATGTGGCTGTGGTGTAGACCAGTGGCTACAGCTCCGATATGACCACTAGCCTGGGAACTTCCATATACCACAGGTGTGATATAGTGAGTTCAGAGAACCCGTGTCACAAACCAGAGTATTTTTGGAAATTGTGAGAAAGGAATTTAAGAAAATCTAATAGATGGTTTCCAGCACAATGTAATGCATTTAAGCTTTTTATCCAACAGGGTTAGAGCAGTTATTGAGGATTTTTATGTCATTAAAATGGTCTTCCAGGAGTTCCTGTTGTTGCTCAGTGGGATAAGAACCCCGCATAGTGTCTGTGAGGTCCAGTCCGCGGCCTCACTCAGTAGGTAAAGAATCTGGTGTTGTTGCAAGTTGCCGCATAGGTCGCGGATGTGGCTTGGATCCAGTATTGCTGTGATTGTGATGTAGGCCCCAGCTGGGGCTCTGATTCAACCCATAGCCTTTGAATTTCATATGCAGCAGATGCAGCTATTAAAAAAAAAAGGTCTTCAGGAAGATTAATTTGGACAATCTGAGACATAGCAGAGGGAGACTAGGAGTAAAGGGAAAAAACCCTGAAGGCTAAGAGAGTGGCAAGGAACATTATTACTAATTATTTGAATGCTTGTTATATGCATTATTTCACTTATGCCTCACAACAGCTCTTGAAATAGGTCCTGTAGCATCCTTATTTTATAGGTAAGGAAACAGATCCTTAGTTTAAGCAACTTGCCCAAGTCTATGCAGGCATTAGATTCCAAAGCCAAGACTCCTACCATACCACACTGCCTGAATGTTGCAGACACTTTTAAAGAATTAATGGAGTGAAAAAAATTTGTGACTAGAGAGGTAGGAGAGGAGGGATTGTGTTCTGTAAACTTAAAAAATAATTACCATTTATTGAGCACTGATTATGTGCCAAGCCTGTAACTCTGTCAGACTTTTATATACTTTACCTATAATCCAGTTGGGCAGGTAATCCAGTATTATTCCCGTTTTACAAATGGAAAACCTGAAGTTTGGTGGAATTTGAAAATAGGTACCACTCAGAAGTTTGCCAAATGCCAGATTAATGAATAGCCACAGCTAGGATTAAAACTCAGGTTTCAGGAGTTCCCACTGTGGTGCAATGGAATTGGGGTGTCTTGGGAGTGCTGGGACGCAGGTTCAATCTCCCCAGCACAGTGGATTAAGGCTCAGGCTTTGTCATAGCTGTGGTTTAGATTACGTCTGTGGCTTGGATCTCATCCCTGGCCTAGGAACTCCATATGCGGTGGAACGGCCAGAAATGAAAGGAACAAAATTCAGGTTGCCCCTTCCAGTACACCACCCTTCTCTCCTCACCAAGGACTCCATACTGGGTGCAGAGGCATGACCGAATGCAGACTGAAAAGAAAGGAAAGGGACTTCGCCACATACTGCATAAGTTTTAACCTATAAGTAATTCTTGTCCTTGACCATGGAGCTTCTGGGTGGCTCTGAACCACAGAACGATGTCCCCATATGAGGAAAACTGCGATGCTGGAAAGAGTGAATACTCGAGTGTCTGTTATGCTTGGTCTTCTAACTTGCTGTGTGACCTATGGAAAGGTGCTTGAATCACATGCCTCAGAATTCCCTCTATAAAATGGAGGTAGCATTCACTTCAAAGGATTGTAATTGGGGTTAGTAGTGCGGAGAACCTAGCATACACCTTTACAATTTAAAACGTTCCCATTCTGGGGCGTTTCCTCGTGGCTCAGCGGTAACGAACCTAATATCCATGAGGACGTGGGTTTGATCCCTGGCCTTGCTTAGTGGGTTAAGGATCTGGTGTTGTGGTGAGCTGCGGTGTAGGTCATGGGCGCTGCTCAGATCCCGAATTGCTGTGGCTGTGGTGTAGGGCAGCAGCTGCAGCTCTGATTCACTGGCTAGCTGGGGAACTTACATATGCCGTGGTGCCACCCTAAAGAAAAAAAGAATTCCTCTTCTGGCAAACACATTAAAGCTGCACAGTAGTATATGACACTTGGATTGAGATCTTGTACAAATTCCTGTCTTTGTTTTGCCCCTATTCATCTTTGTGACATACTTACAGGTAAGAACTCAAATATTTGTGGACTTGAAACAAGTCACCACAGCAACTTAAAAAAAAAAAAAAAACGCAAAAAAGTTAAAATGCCATTCTTGCTTCTCTCTTTTAATTAAAAACCCTAAACAGGCATACCCACTTGGATGTTACCTAACAATCATTAAGGAAAAGATACTGAAGCAGTAAACTTAAGCAATGTCGAAAAGCAATGGACTGTCCCCCTTAGGACCACAGTTACAGCTGGAAGCAGAGAAAATACTTTTATCAGGTCCTTCGGGTGTCCTGTAGAAAACCAGACAAAAGCAAAAATAAAAACCAATTATTCTCTTTAGTCGTTGCGTAAACAGTGGCAGTAAATCCCTCACTTGTAGTTTTAGGATGATGCTTTCCTAATCCCTTCTACCCAACTACAGAATTCCAAAAGGTAGAAATTTACACCGTTCCAACTGCAGCCCGGAGATAAACTGGGGGTCTAGGGGGCCCAGCTAATGACTCGCAACGCGGGGCAGCCTCAGAAAGGGGCGACTATGTCCGGGTCGAGTTGGCAGGGCGGACGGGAGCGTCGTGCGGCTCCCCTGGGCCCTGGCCGGTGGCTGTCTGCACGCACCGGCGCTCAGGCGAGACGGGTGCGCGGTCGGGGCTGCAGCTGCCGCTGCAGCTTGCGCTGGCGGTTTAGGAGCTTCTGTAGGATCTTACGCTCGTGGCCGCAGGGCACCAGCCAGTTTGTGCGCAGTTCCCGCTCCCGCCGCGTCCGGCCCTTGCTGCGCCCGGCCCCGCAGGCTGGAAAGTCGCGCAGGTAGTAGTAATCCGGGCAGTCATAGAGCTCCTCCTCGGAGCCCACCGGCGACCACGCCTCGGGTGGTGGCGGCTGGGCCCGAGCACTGGCTGAGGCCGACTCCATCGCGCCGGGCCGCCCCGCAGCCCGCTCGCGCTACGGTGCGCGAGCGTTTGGAGATCCCCACCCCTTGTTTCGATTGGCTCCGTCGTGGGGGCGAGGGCTAGTGCTGACGTCACAGAGCCTAGAGGGTGCCCCGCGCTAGGGCCCTGAGCTTCAGTCCCGGAACTGTGACCCGTTCCTCCACCCCCGTCTGTACGCCGCCCGCGCGAGAGGGGTTAAGTGGCAAGATCCGACGAACACTTGTTCGTATCAGTCAAAAATGGGAAATTATCCAACTATCAACCGTGAGGGGGGTGTGCATTCCTCTGGGAAACTTTTATCAGCATTGCACATTTTGTTAGGCTGCTTGATGACAGGAGTTAAGTGCTCAATAATGATGTAAAGTGAAAAGTTAGTTTCTTAAGTAATATCTCTGGTATCCCAGTTATATATTTTTACAACACACCTAGACTGAAAGGAAATTTATCAGAATGCTAAAGGTACTTCTGGCCTGTAGGGACGTACGTACCTTAGTTCTTTTTCCTTTCCGCAGTCCATGTTTTTGATGAAGAGTACGAATTAACTGTATTAAGCGAGCGATTCAGAGGGAAACGTCACCTTGCCTGGTGCAAGGTCAGAACCCACGCAATTTCGGATTATCCGCGGGTGCCCATGTCCTTCGATCGCGGGGCGCTAAGCGTGATAACGATGCGCGGACAGTTTGGGGATGGGTGCCAAGAGTCTGGAGCGGCCGCGCGCGGGGACCAGGCGAGCCCAGCGTCAGACCCACGCGCCCGTCCCGGCTGAGACGGGCTCCGCGGACGTGGGGGTAAGGGTGCTCCCCAAGAGCTGCAGAGGCTAGAGGAATCAGTCCCTGTGTCCGGCGCTCAGAAAAGGCTAGGTCGGAGTTCCCATTGTGGCACAGAGGAAAGAATCCGACTAGTAACCATGAGGTTGCGGGTTGGATCCCTGGCCTAGCTCAGTGGATTAAGGATCCGGCGTTGCTGTGGCCGGCAGCTGTAGCTCCGATTAGACCCCTAGCCGAGGAACCTCCATATGCCGCGGGTGCGGCCCTAAAAAGTAAAAAAAAAAAAAAAAAAAAAGGAAAGGAAAGGAAAAGAGAAGGCCGAGGGCTGCTGTGGCGGCGGAGCTGGTGTCATTAACACCCGGGGGCACGCGAGGCTCTGCAGCGACTCCCAGGTCTAATTACCTAATTACTGTCTCCCTAAACGCAGCTCTCGGGGACTTACCGTGAAGAATGCCTCTGTTTTGGCTTGGTTTAACTAGCGCAGGTAATTCTCTTCCTACAAAAATTGCATCTACTCCCTAGGGGATTTTCTTTTTAATAGATTGAAAATAATTGTGTACTTTAAAAAAAAAAGTCCTTCACAGATATTGTTTTTGCCGAGTTTCTGCCTGTGACCAGGTTGCCACTTTGAGTTTTTTTACCTTCGCTCTAAAGTCGTTTCCCTTGTGGGGCGTGGCCTACATACCACACTCTGAGGGCAATTTTGGTTGTTCCTTAAATGAGCAAGTCCCGGGAGAGTGTTTTTAATAAAACACCGAGGGGATTTTCTCTTCCACTCACGTGCCTTCCACCTGCTACTGGGAAAGAGAGAAACTAATATTTATCGCTGTGCCACTCTCTCACACACCTGATTTTAAAAGTCTCTTTTAGAATGTGTTATGAAAATATTAAGATGTTCTCAGGAGTGAAAATAGAACAAAGACCTCCCATATCCCGTTACGCTGGATTCAACAATTATCAAGATCCTGTCAGATTTGCTTTATCCCTTTCTCTTGTCCTCTGCTATAGACATTATGCCAGTTCACTCTTTGCCACCGCCCCCCC
>PVHT021183583.1:1138972-1317867 GCA_004024745.2 Catagonus wagneri
ACAGCAATGAGGGATCTGAGCCCCGTCTGCGACCTACACCACAGCTCATGGCAACACCAGATCCTTAACCTGCTGAACGAGGCCAAGGATCGAACCCGCAACCTCGTGGATACTAGTTAGATTCATTTCTGCTGAGTCACGACAGGAACTCGTACAATCATTCTTCATATTAAACTTTATCTTTTAAATTTCTGTGTGGTTTATGTCTGCTGATTGGATCCTGACAGATTCAGGGCTGGTACCAGGAGTGACATCAGGAGACTGACCCACAAAGATGGGATTTGGGGATAGTATTGGTCATGGCTTTGGCTTTGAGTGTAGTGCTGAGCTTCTTGTCGAAATGGGATGCCGGAAATTTATCACATGAAGTGATGTCACAATTAATCAAGCTCTTTGTTATTTACTGGGATGAAATGCCAACTGAGGCACATGCCTTGGAGGCTAAGTAGCTGCTTCACTTGACAGTAATGATGACTTTTAAGACTGTGGTGTGGAATGGACCCTTGTGTGTGCATTTGAGCACTTAGAGAAAAACCACAAGCTCACATCTTTAACTCTCAGCATAAGTCACTTAACTCTCAGTGTAAGAAGCTGAGGTTGCCGTGATAGCTCTGAAAGAAATCTTCCTTCCTTCCTTCCTCCTTCCCTTCTTCCTTCCGTCCTTCCTTTCTTTCTCTCTTTCTTGTTTTCTTGGTTTCTTTCCAAGACTCCACCTGAGGCATATGAAAGTTCCCAGGCTAGGGTTGGAATCGGGACTGCAGCTGCTGGCCTACACCACAGGCAGAGCAACACGGGATCCGAGCCGAGTCTTTGACTTGTACCACAGCTCACAGCAAGGCTGGATCCTTAACCTACTGAGCAAGGCCAGGATTCAAACCCACGTCCCCATGGATACTAATCGGGTTCATTACCACTGAGCCACAACGGGGAACTCCAAGAATCTCTTTATTTCTTATATCCACAGGGCTGATAGTGTTGAAAACCAAACAAATTTATGCATGTGGGTTGTTGAATTACAGCAAGAGTTGAGTTCACAGCCTCACCACCTTTCTCATGTGAATGTTAGGGCATGAATTATTAAAGAATGGGATTCTGAAACTTGGGGTGGGAACATAGGTTTGGATTCAGATGAAAGTGACAATTTCTCAGGGAAGGTGAGAAGCCAAAAGGGTGGGTTATCTAGTTATTAATTAACAGCTTCTCAGATCCAAATCCAGTGCAGCACCATCATTGCCTGTGCTGCAGGAATAAAGATGGGTCCTTTAAATATCTTTTCTCTGCCAGCTAGAGTGATGTCCAGCTTTGTGAGCAGAGGAACTGAGGAGACACTGCAGGAGAAAGTTTTCCTTCCTGCTCCTGATGTACTCCTGGGGGCAGACTTCTGTGTCCTGGGCAGCTTCTCCAGGCCCCAGTTCTTGCTTCATGGGTACCTTATCCCGGCTGCTGGTTCCACTCAGTGATGGAGGCTAGAAACCCAAGAATCATCTGGAACTTCTGTTTCCCCTGCTGTCCCCTATACTGATCGAGTCCAATGGATTCTGTCTGCTATTTCTTTCTTTTTTTCTTTTCTTTCTTTTTTAATTACTTATTTTGCTTTTTAGGGTCGCACCCACAGCATGTGGAGATTCCCAGGCTAGGGGTCTAATCAGCGCTATAGGTGCCGCCCTACGCCGCAGCAACATTAGATCCGAGCCGCTTCTGTGACTTACATCACAGCTCATGGCAACGCTGGATCCTTAACCCACTGAGTGAGGCCAGGGATTGAACCCACAACCTCATGGTTCCTACTCGGATTCATTTCCACTGCGCCACAGTGGGAACTCCTCTTTTTATTTTTTGTCCTTTTTAGGGCTGTACCCATGGCATATGGAGGTTCCCAGGCAAGGGGTCGAATCCTTAACCCACTGAACGAGGCC
Organism: Catagonus wagneri; assembly: GCA_004024745.2. Taxonomy (NCBI): domain Eukaryota; kingdom Metazoa; phylum Chordata; class Mammalia; order Artiodactyla; family Tayassuidae; genus Catagonus; species Catagonus wagneri. The sequence continues at coordinate 1,140,889 of PVHT021183583.1, forward strand.
AGGGATCGAACCTGCATCCTCATGGATACTAGTCAGATTTGTTTCCACTGAGCCACGATGGGACCCCCTCTGCTGGATATTTCTCATCCTCTTTTTCCACTATCCCCCACCCCACCCCACTATCCATTCCCACTCACTGCTTCCACTCAAGACTTGCTTGGAAGGTTTGAATGACTCCCAGCCTACAGCCTCTGCCTGTATTTTCACCTCAAATTAATTCATTCTCCACACTTTAGACAGAGTGATTTTACTAAAATGAAATCTCATCCTTTCATTCTTCAGCTTAAAATCTTCAAATGGTTCCCGTCATGGCGCAGTGGAAACTAACCTGACCAGGAACCATGAGGTGGCAGGGTTCAATCCCTGGCATCACTCAGTAGGTTAAGGATCCGGCATTGCCATGAGCTGTGGTGTAAGTTGCAGATGCGGCATGGATCTGGCGTTGCTGTGGCTGTGGCATAGGCCAGTGGCAACAGCTCCGATTAGACCTCTATCCTAGGAACCTCCATATGCCGCAGGTGTGGCCCCAAAAAGACAAAAAAAAATCTTCGAATGGGTTCCCAGGGTTTATGATAGTGGTCTCCAAACTTTGTTCCTCCACCCCATCAATGAAACGTTTTTGAGCATGCAAACATAGTCTGTGTACATTAAGTTATATGTAAGTTCTGCTCAAAATTATCAATATGATCAAGTAGATACAAAAAAGTAATGAAAATGGGCAAGATAAAAAAGTAAATATGAATAGAAGTTCTGGTGTTTTCTTTCCACATCTCAATAGTTATTGGGGGCTCTTTGGGGAGTATTTGCTCACCTTGTATACCACTCATTGATTGGGCAAACCAAAGCTGGCATACCCATGTTGTTGCTCTCTGTCTCTTTTTTCTATGCCCATGGCATGTGGAAGTTCCTGGGCCAAGGATTGAACCCATGCCATAGCAGTAGCCAGAGACACAGCAGTGAAAACACCAGATCCTTAACCACTGAGCCACCAGGGTTGTCTCTTATTTGATATTAAAACTTGACTTAAAAATACCTTTGGATTTCCTGTCATGGCTCATTGGAAATGAATCTGACTGGCATCTGTGAGGACTTGGGTTTGATCCCTGGCCTCGCTTGGTGGGTTAAGGATACAGCGTTGCCACGAGCTGTGGTGTAGATCATAGACGTGGTTTGGATCCCACGTTGCTGTGGCTGTGGCGTAGGCTGGCACCTGCAGCTCTTATTGGACCTCTAGCCTAGGAACCTGCATGTGCCTTGGGCGCAGCCGTAAAAAGACAAAAAACAACAACAACAACAAACCAAAAACAAAACCTACCTCTCACCTGTGCCACCTTCTCTTGCTTTTCTAGTTGAAGTTGGAGAATTCTGTCCAAGATCCCATTGTCCGTTTTTGTTTGTTTTGTTTTTTCATTTTTTTGCAGGGAAGTGCAAAGAAAAGAGAGTTTTTTGAGAATAGAGACACTGCAAGTGCAGCGGGACCACTTCCTGATAACCAGGGAGAGCCGAGCCTTTTTTTCATCCTTTTACCATAGCATTTGCATTAATGGCAACTCCAGAATCTCTACCTCAGAAGATGTGGAGGCAGAAATTTGTTTTGGGTAGTTGGGTTTGGAGGGCTCTGCAGCTACTGGATTTGTCTTATACCAAACACACCCTTTTTGCCTGAATCGTAGGGGCTTCTTTGGAGTGACTTTACTGGGGATTTAATCTGAAGATAGTGAGGCTATTGAACCGCCCCCCCCCCCCAGCCCCACCCCAGCACTGGCAGTTGGTACAGGATCCGTCAGTGTGTTTACAGGGGACTCAGCAGGTTAAGAACCCAACATAGTGTCCCTGAGGCTGTGGGTTCCATCCCTGGCTTCACTCAGTGGGTTAAGGATCCGACATTCCTACCAGCTGCACTGGAGGTCACAGATGCAGCCCAGAACCAGTGTTGCCTTGACTGTGGCACAGGTCAGCAGCTGCAGCTCCAATTCGCCCCCTAGCATGGGAATTTCCATGTGCTGCAGGTGTGGCCCTAAAAAGAAAAAAAAAAGGAAGTACAAAGTATCATTAATGAAACTGGACAGAAGTGACCACGAGTCAATAGTACTTTGTACTTCAACCACCTTCCAGCAGAGCATCTCAAAGGGCTGGATATATCTGAACATCCTACCTTGACACATAGATCAGGAGGCTCGGTGATGACAAATTATCCTAAGACCTAAGTATAACCCTTTCAGGGTGAAATTAGCAGCTATTTCCCAAATGGTAGAGATATTGAAAAACAGCTTGGGTCAGGATACAGGTATTGCATTCGGCTTGTCTTAAGTTCTGGCCTAGGCCGATGGAGTATTGCAGAAATGTGTGTGTGCAAACACTTGCAAACAATTGGGGTGGAGGTGCAGGGTTGAATTCGATAAAACCAGGAGGTGGCAGGCTGGTAGGAGGGGCACTGGCTTTGGCACGGGACAAAGTTCTGACTCTGCCCTTACTAGCTTTGTGACTCTAGAAAAGTAACAAATACCTGTGAGCCACAGTTTCCTCTTTGGGAAAAAGAAGAGTGTAATTCCTGCCTTGATGTGTTATATGTGGATTAGACAATCCAATATGTGCAAAATATTGAGTACCTAACAGAGGCTGAATAAATATTTCCTGTAGCTCCTTCTTTTCTCTCTTTTTTTGTTGACCTCTCCCTGAAGCATGTGGAAGTTCCTGGGCCAGGGATGGTGACCCAGGCTGCTGCAGTGACAATGCTGGATCCTTAACCTGCCACGCCACAAGGGAACTCTCAAATGTTTACTTTAATTTCGCTTACTGTAACCAAAGCTAACAAAACTAAAGTAAGATGGAAGATTTTCTGAACTTCAGATAAATGCTTGTGTACAAGTGATATTTGTTTCTGTGAGATTCATTAAGGTTATGGAAAAAAGATCATAAAAATTACGATTCTCTTTAATCCGTAATTTCCATTTTAGTTCATATGTGTTTTATTTCCCCAATTGGTGCATGTTTGAGAGTTACTGCCTAATGTTTTCATATTTTGGATGACATCTTTTGGGGGTGGGATATTCTTTCTTTCTTTCTTTCTTTTTTTGTCTTTTTAGACCCGAGGCATATGGAGTTTCCCAGGCTAGGGGTCTAATCAGAGCTGTAGCCGCCGGCCTACACCACAACCACAGCAACGCCAGATCTGAGCTGCATCTGTGACCTACACCACAGCTGATGGCAACAGTGGATCTCTAACCCACTGAGCAAGGCCAGGGATCGAACCTGCGTCCTCATGGATACTAGTCGGGTTTGTTAACCACTGAGCCATGACGGAATATCAAGTGGGATATTCTTGATTCACTTTTTCTTCTTCAGTCCTTCCTTTGAGTGGGTGGAGGCTATGGGAAGTTCTGAGGGTGGCTGGAGTTTCTTCTCATCTGTAGGTCATGCTTACCTGCAAATATGTCTGTGGGATGCTTTCTCTGTCCTTTTTCTTCCATTTCTTTTTTTCTTTTTTTTTTTAATTCCTGGGCCTGGGATCAAACCCAGGCCACAGCAGCAATGCAAGCCTCTGCAGTGACAAAGCCAGATCCTCAGCCTGCTGAGCCATCAGGGAACTCTGCCTATCCTTGAAGTTCAATAGCTTAGCCAGGTTTGACTCTGGACCAGTCACTCTATATTAATTTTTGAGGTATTTGGTGTGCCCTTTGATTCCTGATTATGGTCTTCTATATCTCTGCATACTGTTCCTATTTCTTTTTTTTTTAGATTATTTGCCTCTGAGTCATCAGTTATAACCGAGTGTTGGATTGTCTCTCTCTGTTTTTTTTCCAGCCACACCTGCAGCATGTGGAAGTTCCCAGGGCCAGAGTTTTTTAATTTTTGTTTTACTTTTATTTTTTGCTTTTTAGTGGCTCACCTGTAGCACATGCAGGTTCCCAGGCTGGGGTCTAATCGGAGCTGCAGCTGCCAGCCTATACCACAGTCAGAGCAACGCAGGATCCAAACTATGTCTGTGACTACACCACAGCTCACAGCAGTGCCGGATCCTTAACACACTGAGCAGGGTCAGGGATCAAACCCGCAACCTCATGGTTCCTAGTCAGATTCCTTTCTGCTGTGCCATGATGGGAACTCCCCCAGGACCAGAGTTTGAACTCATGCCACAGCAGTGTCCAAACCACAGCAGTGACAATGTCAGATCCTTAACCTACTGAGGCAACAAGGGAACTCCTGGGTTGTTTCTTTCTAATTTCCACACTTATGAATTTTTTCCAGATGCTTTAATCTGTGCTCCAGCCCCGTGGACTTCTTTTCCTGCTCTTGTGAACACCAAGTGTTGTCTTTCCTCAGGACCTTTGCACATGCTCTTCCCCGCATGAAATGGCTCCCATACCTCTCTCCGTGGCTGGATCTTTCTCATCGTTCAGGCCTTAGCTCAAGCATCACCTCTAGAGAGGATTTCTCACTCTATTTAGAGGAGGAACTCACTCTCCTTCCCATCACAGCACCCTGCTTAGTTCCCTCAGAATAGATACCACACTCAAAAGTTAGCTTGTTGCTTTTTTATTTTTAAAAATTGCTATGCCACAGGTGCAGCCCTAAAAAGAAAGAAAGAAAAGGAAAGGAGTTCCTCTTGTGGCTCAGTGGATTAGGAACCCGACTAGTATCCATGAGGATGTGGGTTCAGCCCTGGCCTTGCTCAGTGGGTTAAGGATCTGGTGTTGCTACAAGCTGTGGTGTAGTTTGCAGATGCGGCTTGGAGCCCGAGTTGCTATAGTTGTGGTGTAGGCCTGCAGCTGCAGTTCCAATTCAGCCTCCAGCCTGGGAACTTCAATATGCAGTGGGTGTCGTCGGAAGAAGGAGGAGAGGGAGAGGGAGAAGAAGAAGATGAATCCAACTGCAGGGTCTCAGGTCGCTGTGGAGAATCAGGTTCCATCTCTGACCTGAGAACTTCCATATGCTGCGTGGCCGTAAAAAAAACCCAATCCAAAAAGCCAAAGTAGGAGTTCCCTTTGTAGCTAAGTGGTTAACAAGCTTGACTAGGATCCAGGAGGATGCGGTTCAATCCCTGGCCTTGCTCAGTGGGTTAAGGATCCAGTGTTGCCGTGAGCTGTGGTGTAGTGATAATGGCTCGGATTCTGCATTGCTGTGAGTAGACTGGCAGCTGTAGCTCTGATTCGACCCCTAGCCTGAGAACTTCCATATGCTGTGGGTGCAGCCCTAAAAACCAAAAAAAAAAAAAAAAACCCGCCAAAACAGCTAAACTTAGTTCCTGCTATGACCATAGGTTGCAGTTTCGGCTTGGATTTGGCCCCTGCACCATACAGTGTGCCATGGGTGCAGCCAAAAAAGAAACAAAAATTTCGACACTTCCTAGTATTATCAATCACACACTACCTGTTAAAGGATCTGAATATTATCTTCGTACATCTAAAATGTTTAAGCATCCTAATACCGTATGATCCAGAAAAGGACACAGTTTTACCCTCAAGTGCATGGAGTTGTATGCGTTAAATCTGTACAGTTTTTATATGTCAATCATACCTCAATAAAGGGGGGGGACAATACAACTTTAAAAAAAAATGAAATCGGGAGTTCCCGTTGTTGCGCGGCAGAAACGAATCCAACTAGTAACCATGAGGTTGCGGGTTTGTTCCCTGGCCTTGCTCAGTGGGTTAAGGATCCGGCATTGCCGTGAGCTGTGGTATAGGTCTCAGACACAGCTTGGACCTGGCGTTGCTGTGGCCCCTATCTGACCCCTAGCCTGGGAGCCTTCATGTGCCACGAGAGCAGCCCTAAAAATCAAAACACACTAACAAACAAATCGGTAGACACTTTTTTTTTTCAAACTTTCATTGAGATTAACTTACCTCAACCATGATCTCACTGGATCAGAATGAAAATCAACCTTTGTAACTCGTTGGATTTTCTTGGACCCAAAGGCTCTTGCTAATGTATTTCACTGCATCTCCAAGTGGAAAATCATTTTCCAGTCCCACTTTAAGTTGCTCCCCGGCATATTTAGTTAAGCTTCATTCTGGTTCACCAGAACCAAGGCATCCCTGGCTGCCCAGGCCTGAATGCGCCCATTGTCTGACTTCATTGTGTCCTGCTTCCACCGGGAAGATTCCAGAGGTGGTTGGGGGAGCAGGTTGTGGGCGCTCACAACTTTCCTCCCTAACTGAATACTTGAGGAACCGGCCTGGATTTAGGAACAGGAGAGATAAGCCAAAACAGGGCTTGGAATCCTTTCTGGTGCTGAGTACAGAGTTGCGGGGGGACAGTAGTGAAACGAGGGCTTGGACCTGCCCCCAGTTTTCTGGAGGATCTTCCCAGTTCGTCCTCAAGCCCGTCTTCTCTCTTTCCTTTTTTTTCCTTTTTTTAAAGGGCCGTACCTGTGGCATATGGAAGTTCCCAGGCTAGGGGTCAAATCAGAGCTACAGCTGCCAGCCAACACCACAGCCACAGCACCAGATCCGAGCCGCATCTTCGACGGACACTACAGCTCACAGTGAGGTCAGAGATCGAACCCGCGTCCTCATGGATACTAGTCCGATTTGTTTCCACTGTGCCACAATGGGAACTCCCCCGCCTTATCTTTCTAACCCCCCCCCCTTTTTGAGTATCTGGGAACTATAGGAAATAAATATTCATCTTATTTCCATGGGCAATATTTTAATGGAAGAGAGTCCAATAAACTCTATTTCCCTTTTTTTTGTCTTTTGTTGTTTTAAGGGCCGCACCCGCAGTATGTGGAGGTTCCCAGGCTAGGGGTCTAATCGGAGCTACAGCTGCCGGCCTACACCACAGCTCACAGCAATGCTGGATCCTTAACTCACTCAGCAAGGCCAGGGAGCAAACCCACAAGCTCACGGTTCCTAGTTGGATTCATTTCTGCTGAGCCACGACGGGAACTCCTAAACACTATTTCTGATTTAAAAAAAATAACCTGTTCAGCTCTTGAAATGTCCCTCTCTTCTGCCCTCCATTTCATCCTTTCCTGACAGCACTGAATTTCATTGAACGCCTCTGGATACAACCACCTTCATTCTGACTCTTTGGCCTTTTCAATGTGTTCTCTTACATTTCCGTGTTTTTTTGTTTTTTCTTTTTAGAGCCGCACTGGTGGCATATGGAAGTTCCCAGGCTAGGGGGCCAATCGGAGCTGCAGCCGCCAGCCTAGACCACAGCCACAGTAACACCAGATCTGAGCTGCATCTGCGACCTACACCACAGCTCATGGCAACGCCGGATCCTTAACCCACTGAGCAAGGCCAGGGATCGAACCTGAAGTCTCATGGGTACTAGTTGGATTCGTTACTCCTGAGCCACGACAGGAACTCTTTGTGTGTTTTATGGTCGAGGTGGGCAATGGCTTCATGTGGGATCTGAGTTCCTAGACCAGGGATTGAACCTGGGCCACAGTGGTGAAAGCACTGAGTCCTAACCACTAGATCACCAGGGAACTCCTACATTTTTGTGTTTTTTTTTTTATTTTGCATCTGGAAATAAAAGTTGGGTTTCATTTGGGTTGAAGGAAAACGTATAGAAAAGCAGATAAATTATTTCAATCCTTATTAGCATTAACATCAAATGTCTTTTGGGGTTTACCCGTTTTTGTTTCCTGCCTATTGGCCAGTGACATTTTCTAGAGTAGTAGCAGGTAACGCTCTCCTTGAGTTTCGAATTCTTCTACTTCAGGAGGAAAGTAACTTTTACTCCTCTTTAAAAAAAAATTTGGGTGGGGGGAGTTCCCGTTGTGGCGCTGCAGAAACAAATCCGACTGGGAACCATGAGGATGAGGGTTCGATCCCTGGCCTCACTCAGTGGGTTAAGGATCGACGTTGCTGTGAGCTGTGGTGCAGGTCACAGATGCGGCTCGGATCTGGCGTTGCTGTGACTGTGGCGCAGGCCGGCGGCTACAGCTCTGATCAGACCCCTAGCCTGAGAACCTCCTATATGCTGCAAGTGCGACCCTAAAGAAGCAAAAAGCAAAAATAAAATAAAAAATAAATTTGTAAGTGGATGAACTCTTTTCAGAGAGAAGAACACGGGCTGACAGAAGGAGAGGCACGTGACACGGTGGGCACAGGATCCAGCCCACGTGAGGAATCACGCTCCAAGCGGAGACAGCGCAGGAGGAGCGAAGGCCCCGTACACGGGAGGAGCGTGGTCAGAGCCTGGCCTGTTCCGGGCGTTGACTTTTCCTGGGGCTCTTCCTGGCCCGCAGCTGGTCCCACTGCCCCTCGGTCACATCTGGGCACGTGTCCTTTTACTCCTGTCCTGTATGCCAACCCTGCATGGAGCTGGGGCTGAACTTGGCTTCATCCTGAAGTTGGGGGGCGGGCACCGTAGAGTCCCCTGGGGATGTCGCTCGGGGTGGCACCTGGCTTACAGCCCTCACTCAGGACTGGCAGGTGCCTCCCGGGTCCGACGCCTGGGGAGTCATTCTCGACGGCCCAGTCCCCAAAGGGGCCCGGACAGGACCTCACGGTCCCTGAGGCTGGCCTTGTCACTTTCGCCCATCTTTGATGAGCCTGGTCTCTACTCACCTAACTTAGGGACAATAGTGTTTTCTCTGTCACCTCCTGCCTCTGAGGAGGCGGCTGGGGGCAAGGCCGAGCCACCCCGGCCTTCCCCCTCCACTGCAAACAGAGCGGAGTGCCTCTCGGCTCCGGAGTTGGCCCTGCTCAGGAGTTTGCACAAACACAACGTTGAGAAATACCGCTTGCTGGAGAGGGCGCGTAAGGCAAAGGGTTGTCCCCTGAGGAGGAGACGGTCTATGTTGGCTTCAGCTCTTCCACGCTGGCCCCCTTGTGGGAACGGCTGACCTCAGGATCTCTCTTCTCTGTCTGCTTGGTGAGTTACTTAACCTCTTTGGAACCCAAGTTCCTCGTCTTCAAAATGAGGCAGGAGACCACACATCCCCTGAGATCCTTTCATCTTGGCCCTTGTACAAGTCAGTCAATGAGACTGGTCTTCCGGTAAGCGCACCGCTCCCAACAGTGCTATGGTCCTGAAGCTAGGACCTTCCGTATTCCTCTAACCTCATAATCACCCAGAAAGAGGGGGAAGCATACTTAAGGGGGGGCCTTCCTCCTTCCTTCCCTACTCTCCTTCCTTCCTGCCTTCACTGCTTTTGTGTTGTAGCCTTACCTTCTACAGTCTTAGGTCTTTGGATACTAGAGTTGATGTTTATAAACAGCCTTTTGAGCCAGGCCTTGCAGGTACGTGAGGGTCAAACATGATGCTGTAATGTTCCCAGAAAGTGTACTGCGAGCTCTGAAATGCTGTCTGCCCCTCACTGGGCCACAGTTCACACTTCTCGCTGAATTCAGAATTACACATGAAAAACAGCCTTCGCGTGAAACGACTAAGGCATGAGGAACTTCCACTTCTTATGACCCATGTATTTTCTCGTTTCTGGAATTTTTAGCTACTTTGATGACTGGTTTGGTTGTAGTAGACACTCTCACTGCTGTTTTCTTTAAAACTTGCCGATTTGTCTAGCTCCTTTAAGAGACTGTTAGGGTTTATGTGTCAAAATATGTCCTACATATTCCAGGTCAACTTATTTATTTATTTATTTATTTTTATTATTATTATTTTTTTTTAGGGCTGCACCTGCGGCATATGGAGGTTCCCAGGCTAGGGGGTGGAATCGGAGCTGTAGCTGCCTGCCTACACCACAGCCACAGCAATGCTGGATCCAAGCCACGTCTCCAACCTACACCATAGCTCACAGCAACGCCGGATCCTTAACCCACTTAGCGAGGCCAGGGATCAAACCTATGTCCTCATGGATCTAGTCAGATTCGTTTCCGCTGAGCCACCATGGGAACTCCATTCCAGGTCACTTTAAAAATTAGAACAAATCTTTATATTTACTTTCCAGCTTTCATTAAGGTGGTTAGCAATCATTTATTTATTTTCTTTTTCGGCCTCCCTGTGGCATACGGAGTGACCTGGCCAGGGATCAGATACGAAATGCAATTTCAACCTATACCGCAGCTATGGCAATGCCAGATCCTTAATCATGTGCCAGGTGGGGGAACGTTCCCAAGATGCCACCGATCCTGTTGTGCCACAGCAGGAACTCCAGCCATCATTTAAAGAAAATAGAATCTTTTTTTTTCTTTTTTTTTTTTTTTTTCTTTTTTAGGGCTGCAACCAAGGCATATGGAAGTTCCCAGGCAAGGGGTCGAATCGAAGCTGCAGCTGCCGGCCTACACCACAAGCCACAGCAACACCAGATCCAAGCCGCATCTGTGACCTACACCACAGGTCACAGCAACAATGGAGCCTTAACCCACTGAGTGAGGCCAGAGATCAAACCTGCCTCCTCATGGGTACTGGTCAGGTTTGTTACCCACTGAGACACAACGGGAACTCCAAGAATACAATCTTCTGAACTTGCCCCCATTTTCACAGGTTACAAGGTGCCTGTATGGGCATGAGTGTACGTTAGAGGCAGATGATTTCTCTCCCCGTATGACTAGGATACCGTTTCTAACCATGGTCGTTGTGCAGATGTAGAATGAGTTATATTGGCACTTCAGGCAGCGTGCGGGTGGCTGGATTTACAGGGCCTTTTCTTTTCAGTCAGAAAGTTCTACAGGTGGGTGGCCTATAGAGCTAGCACTGCCCCTGCTGTGGCTTGGGTTCGATCCCTGACCCAGGCAACTTCTACATGCTGTGGGCAGAGCCAAAACGAAGAAACAAACAGAAAACTGGACATTTCCATGACTCTGACCCTTTCCCTACCTTCTATACACCATCTGGGGCTGGCAGCGTCTGACACAGCTCCCAAAAATCCTGCCTCCTGGTATTAACTCCCTTGCGTAATACCTTCCTCTTAAGTGTGGGTTGGACCCGATGACTCATTTCTTTCTTTCATTTTTTTTTCCTTTTTAGGGCCACACCCGAGGCATATGGAAGTTCCCAGGCTACAGGTCAAAATGGAGCTCTACCCGCCGGCCTACACCACAGCAACTCGGGATCCAAGCCGCATCTGCGACCTACACCTTAGCCCACGGCAATGCTGGATCCTTAACCCACTGAGGGAGGCCAGGGATCAAACCTGCCTCCTCAAAGATACCAGTCAGATTCGCTTCCACTGCACCACAATGGGAACTCCTGATGACTCATTCTAAGGAACGGAATTCACAAGAGTGATGGGATGTCACTTCCATAATTAGGTTCCTTATGAAAGGTAATGACTTCCAGAACACTACCACTCTTTGCTCTCTGCTTGCTTACCCTGAAAAGCAAGCTGCCATCTGGGGATGTTCAAATAGTAAGAAACTTGATGTCTCAGGGCAGCAGTCACCAAGGAACTAAAGCCCCCAGTCCAAGAACCAGCAGGGAAGTGAATCTTGCCAAAACCATATGAGGGAGCTTTGAAGCAGCTCCTTCTCCAGTCAGACCTTCAGATGAGACTGCAGCCCAAGACTTCCCAACGTGGCGCAGTGGAAATGAATCCAACTAAGAGCCATGAGGTTGTGGGTTCGATCCCTGGCCTTGCTCAGTGGGTTAAGGATCTAGCATTACCATGAGCTGTGGTGTGGATCTCAGACGAGGCTTGGATCTGGCGTTGCTGTGGCTGTGGTGTAGGCTGGCAGCTGTAGCTCCGATTTGACCCCTAGCCTGGAAACCTCCATTTGCCTGGGAACCTCCATATGCCTCGTGTGTGGTCCTAAAAAGCAAAGTAAAATAAAATAAAAAATAAAGGATTTCCCATTGTGGCGCAGCAGAAATGAATCGAACTAGTAACCATGAGGTGCTGGGTTCAATCTCTGGCCTCACTCAGTGGGTTAAGGATCTGGTGTTGCTGTGAGCTGTGGTGTAGGTCACAGACGCAGCTCATATCCTGCATTGCTGTTGCTGTGGCTATGGCGTAGGCCGACAGCTGTAGGGCTGATTGGACCCCTAGCCTGGGAACTTCCATATGCCTTGGGTGCAGCCCTAAAAAGCAAAACTAAATAAATAAAACAAAATAAAAAAATAAAAATAAAAAGAAGATAAGACTGAAGCGTGACTGAAACCTTGCCACAGCCTGAGAGAAACCCTGAGACAGAAGACATAGCTAGGCTGTAGACTCCTGGGAGCCTAGATTCCTGACAGAGAGAATCCTTGGGATAATAAATATTGTTATTTTAAGCCACTAACGGTTGAAGGTTTGGGGTGGTTTGTTGTGCAGCAGTAAATCACTGATACATCATTCAAGATGGTCAAAAACCCTTGCTCTCTTAACATTTGGCTTATCAACCAGGACTCCTTTTAGTGTATCAAGTGTTTGGCTTTTAGGTTTAATTTTATGGAAATTCTCTGTCAGAGGGGTTGGACTCAGTCATTGCGAAAGTTCCCCTCAGCTCAACATTTCAGGGATAAATCCTTTGCTCCAAAAAACAACCACTTTTCATCCTCCTGAAGTAAAAAGGTTTCAGTGGCCACAGTTGCTGGCACAAGATGAGCTGGCTGGCTGTGCAGAGCGCTGCTGGCATGAGCGGATTAAGGGGCAGCGTGGGAAGCCGTGAGCCCTACCAGCTCCTTTGCACCTCCACGCCCTGGAGAGGCTTAGGGTCCTCACTGCCAGCCACCCCATCCCACTCTGGGTGGACCCTGACTCCAGCACTTTATACTCTGCTCTTTTTGTGGGTCCTGTCCCGTAATATTGTTAAAGATTAACTTCTGGGATTCCTTTTTTGTTTCCTTTTCAAGAACAGGTGCTCGAGTCCTCCTCTCTCTTCTTCCTTTGAGGACTTGGAGGCAAAGCCCAGTGAAATGGTCCACTCTGACCAGATCTGGACCCCTCCTCCGGAGGGCGGGGCATCAACTGTGAAGGACTTCATGGAAAAATGAATGCAGGGCTCCCCTAGGATGGCGATGGTGCTGCCAGCACACCCTAAAATATCTGTCTTGGACATTTCTTTTTCTTTTTCTTTCTTTCTTTCTTTTTTTTTTTTTTTGCTTCTTACGGCAGCACCCGCGGCATGTGGAGATTCCCAGGCTAGGGGTTTAATCGGAGCTACTGCTGCCAGCCTACACCAGAGCCACAGCAACGTGGGATCCAAGATGCGTCTGCAACCTACACCACAGTTCTTGGCAATACCGGATCTTAACCACTGAGTAGGGCCAGAGATCAAACCCATGTCCTCATGGATACTAGTCAGGTTTGTTACTGCTGAGCCACAATGGGAACTCCATTTTTTTTAAACCATGTTGATATATATCAATTAATAATTTAAACAAACAATAACTTCTGGGATTCTTACTTCTCAGCCCCAGCATTCTAACACGGCTCAATGGCCATGATTTTTGACGTCAGTGTTTGTGACCAGGGCCCAGGCAAGAGGTCCCTGGCAGCTCATAGAGGTGGTTGTGGACTAATGGATTTCCTGGAGCTGCTCACTCTATAGGTCAGTGGAAGCTCCTGTCAATAGTTATGAATATTCCAGGAGTTCCTGTGGTGGCTCACTGGTTAATTAACCCTATTAGTATCCATTGGGATGCGGGTTCGATCCCTGGTCTGGCTCAGTGGATTAAGGATTCAGCGTTGCCTTGAGCTGTGGTGTAGGTTGCAGTCCCATCTTGGCTCCTGCATTGCTGTGGCTGTGGTGTCGGCCGGCAGCTGCAGCTCCGATTCGACCCCTTGCCTGGGAACTTCCATATGCTGCAGGTGTGGCCCTAAAAAGACAAAAAGATCAAAAAAAAAGAAGAAGAAGAAAGAATCTGGTATTTTCAGCTCTTTTCTTGGCAGGTGGGCCCTGCCTCCTTAGGTGGAAGATTGTCCAACATGTGAGGGAGGTTCAGATCCAGAGTACCTAGGAAAGAACCAGATGTGTCCTCCGCACGGGGGCCGGATCCCCTAACGCCCTTATACTCCGAGTTCCCCCACCCCCGAGCCACACCCACATTTGTGCACCAAAGCGCGAGGTGTGGGTCTCAGTGCGCGGCGGCATCACCTGTGAGAAGCGAGAACTTCGCCCTCCGCCTCCAGCTGTGGTCCCTCCCCGGAACCGAGTCTGACTCCTGCCGACCGCGTCGCGCCCCTCCTCGCCTCCTCCCAAACACCGACTGAAATCTGTTCCTGGTGGGGTCATCTCACTGTCCCGGGTGACAGTTTTTCCCACCACAGCAGAAGGCAAGGACATCATGGAAACCCTGTCCCCAATACAGGGCCAGTTCCTGAACAGGGAAACGGTAGGTGTGACTGGGCGTCCTGGCAGGCGGGTGCTGGGACTTGTACGTGTTCACTGGGCGGAAACGGCTCCCTTTCTCCCAAGTATCCCGTTGCATCTACTGACTTACTTGAGGGACCCTGGGGAAAAGCCATAATCAAGCCTGTCCACGATTTAGAATTATATGAATTTGTAAGAAGGACTCCTGGGGACCAGTGGAAGCAGACTGTAGAAACTACCAGATTCCCCAGATTCCCGTTTTTTTTTTTTTTTTTAACTTGGGAAAGGATTGCTTTTATATTAAGTGTTTACTGCAAGAATTACAAAAGTATTGCTGTTTACTGTTTTTTAATTACTATTATTTTTTGGTATTTTTAGGGCCGCCTCTGCAGCATGTGGAAGTTCCCAGGCTAGGGATCAAATTGGAGCTGTAGCTGCCAACCTACACCACAGCCACAAGCTCACGGCAATACCAGATCCTTAACCCACTGAGCAAGGCCAGGGATCAAACCTTCATCCTCATGGATGCTAGTCAGATTCGTTTCCGCTGAGCCACGATGGGAACTCCTGTTTACTGTATTTTCTGTAACACCTATGGCACTGAAGTTCTATCCTAATTTAAATAAATTTCTATGAGTTGTGTTGGCACCATTCTACTGTTCTTTTTTTTTTTAATGATTTTTATGAAAGTGCTTCTCAAAGACTCATCCTGGAGAGGAGGGGCTAGTTGAAAAATGTAAATTCCTGGGTGCCACCCAGATCTCTGAATCTCAATCTCTAGGTAGTAGGACCAGGAATCTGAATTTTTAATAACTCTCTGGTGATTTTTAAAATTTATTTGCTTTTTATAGCGCTGCACCGGTAATATATGGAGGTTCCCAGGCTAGGGGTCAAATCAGAGCTGCAGCTGCTGGCCTACATCACAGCCACAGCTGCGACCTACCCCACAGCTCACGGCAACAGTGGATCCTTAACCCACTGACGGAGGCCAGGGATCAAACTCGCGAACTCATGGTTCCTAGTCGGATCACGATGGGAACTCCTCTCCAGGTGATGCTAATGGCCATTAGAATTCGCAAAAACAGTGACTCTCTGGCCAATATCATTTAACCTGGAAAATATTCAAGGTAGGGGCTTATTAATTGCCCTCCCTAGGAAAATCACGTACTCATTAACCCTTCTACCTGAATTTGCCTGATTGTAAGGATCACCCAGAGGGTTTGACAAAAGTACAGATTCTTAGGTCTTTCCTCTGGTGGGAATCAGGTAAAAAGCAAAGCCTAGGAATCTGCGCTTTAAATTAGCTTTTTTCATTTATGGCCACACTCAGACATATGGAAGTTCCCAGGCCAGGGATCAAATCTGAGCCCCAGCAGTGGCAACACCAGATCCTTGAACCCACTGCACCAGACTCAAAACTCGCCCCTCCAAAGCAATCCAAGCTGCTGCAGTCAAATTCTTAACCCACTGCACCACAGCGGGAACGCCTAAATTAGTTGTTAAAATGTTCTTCTAAGTAACTACACGAGTTGATGTATTTCATGGAGTTATTGGAATATAGATCAGTTACATTTTAGATAGCATTTACCCAATATGATAATTTTAGTTTTCAAGTAGCAGTTTATTTTAAGTCATCACTCAGGAAGAATTTAATTTCATTGAATGCCTCATTTTTCTTTTGCTCATAGAGACAAGGAATAAGATGACAATGGTTCGCATTTACTGGGCACTTCCTATGTGCCAGGCACCATGTATTTGATTGTCTTCAAACCCTTTGACACAGGTATCGTGTGATAAAATGCTATCCCCATTTTATAGAAGAAGATACTGAGGCAGAGTGAGGTTTAAGTATCTTTTTAGGCACGTTCAGTTTAAAGAGGCAGAGCTATGATTCCAACCCATGCACTTAATCCATGCAAACCTGCCTCTACCCTTTCTCCAGATCGATTCCTCTGATATTCAAAATGTGCCTTTGGTCGATATGATTTTGTAAAATGTACTTCTTATATAAAAAAGTTTAAGGAGTTCCCGTCGTGGCTTAGTGGAAACGTCTGACTAGCATCCATGAGGACGCAGATTCAGTCCCTGGCCTTGCTCAGTGGATTAAGGATCCAGCGTTGCCGTGAGCTCTGGTGTAGGTCACAGATGCGGCTCAGATCTGGCATTGCTCTGGCTGTGGTGTACGGTGGTGGCTACAGCTCCAATTTGTCCCCTGGCCTGGGAACTTCCATATGGCTCAGGTGCGGTCCTAGAAAAAAATAAAAGAGTTTAAGGTTTACCTTGTGCTGTGGGTGACTCATGGTCAAAAGATTACTAGAAGCAGCCTTGTTCCCAACACACAGAGGCTTCTTCTAAAAAATATTTTCGGAGTTCCCGTCGTGGCACAGCGGTTAACGAATCGGACTAGGAACCATGAGTTTGCGGGTTCGATCCCTGGCCTTGCTCAGTGGGTTAAGGATCCGGCGTTGCCATGAGCTGTGGTGTAGGTTGCAGATGAGGCTCGGATCTTGCGTTGCTGTGGCTGCGGTGTAGGCTGGCGGCTACAGCTCCTATTCGACCCCTAGCCTGGGAACCTCCACATGCCGCGGTTGCGGCCATAAAATCACAAAAAAAGACAAAAATATATATATTTTCTGCGCCAGCATGAAAAGACTGCCAACTAAATTGAGAGAACGAAGGGCTTTTGTTGAATTATTTTATTATTATTGTTTTTTGGCATGTGGAAGCTTCCAGGCTAGGGATCAAACCTGTGCCACATCAGGGTCCTTAACTGATAGGCCACCAGGAAACTCCCAGGAAGGTATTTTTTATTCTGTGTTTTTCTCTTTTCATGGCTGCACCTGCTGCATATGGAAGTTCCTGGGCCAGGGGGGTCGAATCGGAGTTGCAGCTGAGGCCCACTCCACAGCCAGTGCAACGCCGGATCTACGACCTACGCTGCAGCTTGCTTCAATGCAGGATCCTCAACCCACTGAGTGAGGCCAGGGATTGAACCTGCATCCTCAAAGAGACAAGGCTGGATGCTTAACCCACTGAGCCATGATGGGAACTCTCCAGGAAGTTTTAAAATAAACAAAATGATAGATGTTCATAGCTATATTTCAAGACAACAGTTTTTTTGAAATTGGAGTCTAGTTGACTTACAATGCTGTACTAGTTTCAGCTGTACAGCAAAGTGAACCAATTATACATATACATATATCCATTATTTTTTCCTGTATAGATTACAGAATATTAGTAGATTTCCCTGTACTATGTAGTAGGTCCTTGCTATGAAGACAACTGTTTTTTGTTTTTTTAGGGCCCCACTCACAGCATTTGGAAGTTCCCAGGCTAGGCGTCAAATTGGAGCTACAGCTGCCAGCCTACGCCACAGCCACAGCAACTCAGGGATCCCAGCTGTGTCTGTGACCTGACCTACACAACAGCTCAAAGAAACTCCAGATCCCTAAACCACTGAGCGAGGCTGGGGATCAAACCCATATTCTCATGGATACTAGTTGTGTTCCTAACCCACTGAGCCACAGAGGGAACTCTCTGAAAACAGCTGTTTTTAACATCTGATCCTGAACTCAAGCAGAGCACCTGTGGTGCAGAAAGCCAAAGTCCACCAGTGGGAGTTTGCAGCAAAATAAGGAATTACTTCAATGGTGGGGGCCAACCAAGAGAGTGGGAGACAAGCCTCAGATCCACTCCATCCTGGTCTTTTGAGTCAGGGAAATTTTTAAAGGGAAACAACAGAGAGGCTGGAATTAATTGTCATCTTGTAACATTTCTGTGACATTTTAAAAATTGAAGTAGAGTTGATTTACAATATTGTGTTAGTTTCAGGTGAACGACAAAGTGATTCAGTCATATATATATATATATATATATATATATATATATATATCGTTTTTTCAGATTATTTTCTATTGTAGGTTATCATAAGATGTTGACTATAGTTCCCTATAGTCAGGAAATCCTGTTGCTTATCTGTTTTACATATGGTAGTTTATATCTCTTAACTCCATACTCCTAATTTCTCTCCCCTCCCCCCCATTTTCTCCTTTGGGAATCATAAGTTTGTCTTTCTTTCTTTCTTTCTTTCTTTCTTTCTTGTGCAGGCACAGCACAAAAAATAAAAATAAATAAATAAAAGGAATGAAACAGGAGTTCCTGTTGTGGTTCAGCAGTTAACGAACCCGACTAGTATCCATGAGGACTGGGGTTTGATCCCTGGCCTTGCTCAGTAGGTTAAGGATCCAGCATTGCTGTGGACTGTGGTGTAGGTTGCAGACATGGCTCGGATCCCATGTTGCTGTGGCGTGGGCTGGCAGCTATAGCTCCGATTTGACCCCTAGCCTGGGAGCCTCCATATGCTGGGAGTGCAGCCCTAAAAAGACAAAAAGAAAAAAGAAATAAAAATTAAAAAATAAAAAAGGGATGAAACAAAAATAAGCTACAAGGATATAATGTATAATATGGAGAATATAGCCAATATTTTTTAGTAACTATCAATGGAGTATAACCTTTAAAAATGGTGAATCATTATATTCCACAGCAACTATACTTCAATATTCTATTAAATAAATACATATGTAAATAAAGTAATGATACAATATGTAGTCTTTTATGTCTGGGCCTGGCTTCTTCCACTAAGTATAATGGTTCCAAGTTTCATCCATGTTGTAGCATATTCAGTATTTCATTCCTTTTTATGGCTGAATAATAACATTCCATTGTAGGAAGTTTGGGATTAATAAATACAAACTATTACATTTAGAATGGACAAGCAATGAGGTCCTACTGTACACCACAAGGAACTATATCCAATCTCTTGAGATAGACCATGATGGAAGATAATATAAGAAAAGGAGTGTGTGTGTGTGTGTGTGTGTGTGTGTGGCTGGGTCACTTTGCTGTACAGCAGAAATTGGCACAACATTGTAAACGATGGCGTTCCTGTTGTGGCGCAGCGGAAATGAGTCCTGCTAGTATCCGTGAGGATGCAGGTTCCATCCCTGGCCTTGCTCAGTGGGTTAAGGATCTGGCATTGCCATGAGCTGTGGTGTAGGTTGCAGACTTGGCAGACACAGCTTGGATTCCGAGTTGCTGTGGCTGTGTTGTAGGCCAGCAGCTGTAGCTCTGATTCAACCCATAGCCTGGGAACTTCCATATGCCACAATTTCATCCCTAAAAAGACAAAAAAAAAGGGGGGGGGATATAAGGGAGGAGAGGCATTCCTTTCCTGGAAAGAGAAAACAAAGATGCAGATGGAGGAACTTTGGGACCATTCTTCCTTCTGTAGGCAAAAAAAATGGCCTGAAAGAAAGAAATTAACATATGTAGGAAATGGACAGAGAGAGTTTTTTGTTTGGGGGCTCTTTTTTTTTTTTTTTGCTTTTCAGGGCTGAATCTGCAGCACATGGAGGCTAGGGGTTGAATTGGAGCCGCACCTGATGCCCTACACCACAGTCACAGCAACGCAGGATCCAAGCTGCTGCTTCTCTCACCTACACCATAGCTCATGGCAACACCAAATCCTTAACCCACTGAGTGAGGCCAGAGATGGAATCCAAATTCTCATGAATACTAGTAGGGTTCATTACCGCTGAGGCACAATGGGAACTCCAACAGAGAGAGTCTTAAGAGCTTGTTTGCAGGTTCTAGCAGGGAGCACAGCTACTCGTATACCCTTGACCGAGGAACGGTCCTCCTCTGTTGGGGATGGTCGTCCTCTTCAACCGAGCACGCAGCTTCGGGAGGGATGCACATGGAGCGGTGAGGGAGGAAGGGGACACCCGCCTAGCCAGCCAGATCAGCCGAATCAACCCTGGCGATCAATGGGGTGACAGATGTCGCAGCCAGATCGCCCTCACGTCCCCGACAGAGTCTTGATGTGGTCTGAATCCCTGGTCTGATGAGCTGGGTTTGGGTAACCAGTGTCCCAGTATTGCAATAGAAGTGGGAACGCCTTAGAGGAGAAAGAGATATTTAGGCTATGGGTAAGTAGGTGTTTGAAAGCTCCAAGGTGAAGGCAGTGGAATGTATATTAGGATTTTAAAGAAGTCTCTTCAGTTATTCAGGAAAAAAAAAAAAAAAAACACCATTAAGGGGGGAACAGACAAGCCACAGTGTAGGAGGAGGTACCCGCAATACACATACTGACAAAGATTTGTATCCAGAACATATGAAGACCTATAAACCAGTAAGAAAAAGATGACCTATTTTTTAAAGTGGGAAAAGGGCTTATTATTATTATTTGTCTGCTCCCATGGCATGCAGAAGTTCCCAGTCCAAGGATCAAACGTCAAGAGCGACCCAAGCCACAGTAGTGATAATGCCAGATCCTTAACCTACTGTACCACCTGGAAATTCCCTCAAGTGGGAAGAAGACTTAAATAAGCATTTCACAAAAGAGGACCATTAAGTAGGCAATATGTGTATGAAAGGTGCTCAAATTCACTGGTCTTCAGGGAAAGGCAATTTTAAAACCACCACAGTCCCTCTGGAGAGCCACCCCCTTGTCTAAAACTTAAAGCATTAACGTTGCCAAGGACTGGTGAGGAGGCGGAGTAGCCACAAGTCTCATGCTTTGCTAACCGGAGTTTAAATTGATACAACCGCTTTGGAAAACTCCTTGGTAGTACGGTGGCCCTGGTGGCGCACCATTCAGTCTCAGTCTCCCTTCAAGTGTCTGCTGCAAAGAGGTCAGTTGCCCAGTAGCCTCCAGTGGCCACACCTTTTGGATGTATCACAGCATCCATGCTGTTCTCAGCCAGTGACTGTGCCTGGCAGGGGTACTAGCTCGGGGCCATTCCTGCCTTGCAAATGGCTCCTATGAAGAATGATCTTTACTCTGGGCTCCCCATCCTCCTGGCTGAGACCGTGGAACTTTCACAGTGGTCAGACCTGCACCGTGATCTGGAGGCTCTCTCTGCCTGCTCCTGCTCCCCGTCTCCTTAATCCTTCCCAGGCATTGTCCCCTATAAATCTCTCACATGTCTGATTCCACCTTGGCATCTCCTTCTTGGAAGACTTTAATTGACGGAGACACTCTTTACTAATACTATCTGATTCTAATTCCATTTCTGGATGTGTTCTCAATAGACATGGGTGCATATAGCCATCAAGACTTTTACAGAATGTTCACAGCAGCTTTGTTCATAACAGCTAAAAACTGGCCAAATGTTGATCAAAACAGTGGACAGACTGCATAAATAAAAAATTATGGTTAATCATATAATGGACTATTACATAGCGATGAAAAATAACAATTGTATGCAGTAATAGGAATAAACCTCACAGACATCAGGATGAGTGAAAGAAGTCAGATGACTGATAGATCTCATCAAGTGATTAAAGGAATCCTGAAAGACAGGGGTTTCAGGAGAACGAGTGCACTCAGATTTGTGAAAACCACTGGAGAATTAATAGTGGTGATCTTTTTGGAGACTATAGGTAGGCTTAGGCTTTAAGATGATCCTAATGACACCCCCCCCCCCCGGTGGTTTCCATGCCTTTGTATAATCCCCTCCCTTTCAGTGTAGACCAGATCTAGCCCCCCCCCCCTTTTTTCTTTTTAGGGCTGAACACTTGGCACATAGAAGTTCCCAGGCTAGGGGTTGAATCAGAGCTGCAGCTGTTGGCCACAGCCCCAGTCACAGCAATTTGGGATCTGAGCTGAGTCTTCAACCTACACTGCAGCTCACAGCAATGCTTGATCCTTAGCCCATTGAGCCAGGGATCGAACCTGCATCCTCATGGACACTAGTCAGGTTCGTTTCTGCTGAGCCTTAACGGGAACTCCAGACTGGACCTAACTTCTTTTTGTCCCCCAGTTTTACTGAGATCTGACTGAAATAGAACATTGTGTAAGTTTAAGCTATACAACAGGATGATTCAGTATACATTTATATTGTGAAATGATTACCACAGTAAGGTTAGTTTACACATGCATCGCCTGACATAATTACCTTTTTTTTTTTTTTGCCTAGAGGGAGAGAATGAGAACTTTCAATATTTAGCAGCTTACAAGAATACAATACAATATCATAGGAGTTCCCACTGCAGCTCAGTGGTAATGAACTGACTAGTATCTATGAAGACTTGGAATCGATCCTTGGCCCCGCTCAGTGGGTTAACGATCTGGGCATTGACATGAGCTGTGATGTAGGTCACAGAGGCGGCTCGGATCTCCCGTTGCTGAGGCTGTGGTGTAGGCCGGAGGCTACAGCTCCGATTCGACCCCTAGCCTGGAAACTTCCATATGCTGTGGGTGCAGCCCTAAAAAGAAAAAAAAAATACAAACACGAGAATATAATACAATACCATATTATTAACTAGAGACACCATCCTGTACATAGGATCTCCAGGATTGAATCACCTTATAATTGAAATTTTGTACCCTTTGACCAATGTCTTCTCATTTCCTTCACCTGCCAGCCCCTGCAAATTGATCAACTCTGTTTTTAAGAATTCAACATTTTTAGATTCCACATGTGGGTGATATTATATCATACAATTTATCCTTGAGCTACATGGGCTTGAACCACACAGGTCCACTTATAGATGGATTGTTTTCAATACATACACATTACAGCAGTACGCAAGCCTCAGTTGGTTGCATCTGTGGATGCGGAAGCTCAGATTTGGACGGCTGACTGTAAAGCTATATGTGGATTTTCAATTGCGTTGGGGTTGGGGGGAGAGGGGGCGTTGATGTTCTAACCTCTGCATTGTTCAAGGGTCAAGTGTACTTGCCTTTCTGAATTATTTCACTTAGCATAATGCCATAAAGGTTTGTCTTTCTTGTCTCAAATGATAGGATTTCCTGTTGTTTGAGGAAATGATAGAAGTGGCTGAATAATATTCCACTGGGTATATACACCACATTTCCTTTACTCATTCATCCATCCATGGACACAAGTTGTGGACTAGTTTCTAAGTAATAGAATATGTACAAGTTTCTTCTGAGATTAGGTTACAAAGAAGACTGTGAGTTCCATTTCCCTGTCTTTCTCTTATCTTAGCAGCTTCTTATGAAGAAGTGCAAAGATCCAGGAACTGATGGATCCAGCCATCAGCCAGAGAGGACCTGAGGCCTGCCAGCAGCCATGTGAGTAAGCTTGAAAGAGGATTCTCCAGCCTTAAGATACCTGCATCCCCAGCCAACTTCTTGAGTGCATTTTTGTGAGAGACCCCAAACCAGAGGACCCAGCTAAATAGCATCAGATTCCTGACCCACAGACACTGTGAAAAAAATTTTTTAAGCTGCTGCATTTGGGGTAACTTGTTATGAACAGTACACAGCTAATACAGGACATCAATTACTGAAAATCCCTACATAAAACTTTTGAAATCTGACATCTGCAACCAGGAAAAAGCTAGCAATATCCAAGAATTGTATGTTTCTTCTTAGAGAGTAATGTACATGTACTTTTCTTTTAGTTTTGGCCACCAGAAAGCTCACAGCTATATTTATGGCTCATTTTAATAATTATGTGATACCCTGTGGCCTGCTTATCTGTGTTCTTAACTCCTCTTTTTTCTTCTTTTTTTGAGCTGCAGCTGAGGCATATGGAGGTTCCCAGGCTAGGGGTCATATCAGAGCTGCAACTGCTGGCCTACACCACAGCCCCAGCAATACGGGATCCGAGTCACGCTGGCAACCTACACCACAGATCATTGCAACGCGGGATCCTTAACCCACTGAGAGAAGCCAGGGATCGAACCTGCATCCTCACGGATACTAGTCAGGTTCATTTCCCCCGAGCCACAACGGGAACTCCCTGGTCTTTCCTTTTGATTTGTCTTTTTCCTCATCCTCATTTTTCAGTTAATTTTTATTCTTTTCTATATTACATGAATTATGTTGTCATCTCAAATTCAGCTCACAGGAGAGCAAGTCATTCAGAAATAACTTTAAAACATAGTTAAATTTGCACTTGTTGAACACGAGGTGCCTGGAAGTGGTGATGGAGATTAGGTAACACAAGTGAGGCTCTGGAGCTTGGCTCTGGAGATCGGCTCTGGAGCTCTGTGCAATGGCCAAGGTTAGTTTGGGTTGGGTCCGAAAATATCAAGTGAAAATGACAAAAAATGGGGGGAGGATGACAATTGATTGCCACTCCGAGGAGGTGGGGCCAAGGGCTTATCCGGTCACACCCGGTGGTATCTTCAAAATTTATTCCTTGCACCTGGTCCTCTAGGGCCCGCCCCGCCCCGCCCCTCTCCGAGCCCCGCCCCGCCCCTCTCCGAGCCCCGCCCCGTCCCTCTCCGAGCCCGGGTCCAGTCCCTCTTGGAGCCCCCGCCCTTCTCTTGGCCCCTCCTCTCTCTGAGCCCCGCCCGCCGCGCGCGCCGCACCGCCTCTGGCTCCGCCCGCCGGTCCGGCCTCCCGGGCGGTTGCGCGCTCCTCCCCCTCCCTCCGCGCCCGCGCGCGCCTTCCCCGCCCCGCCAGGCTCTCTCCTTTCGGGGCGGTTGGGCCGCGCGCCTGTGGGGGCGGGGCCCGGAGGAGGCGGTCGAGCCAATGGGGCGCGGCGGCGGTGGTGGCGGTGGCGGCGGCGGCGGAGGCGGTGGCGGTAGTGGCGGCGGCTGGGTCGGGCCCCGACGGGCGGCGGCGGCTGAGGTGGAGGCGGAGGGAGGCGGCGGCGGCGGCGAAGGAGGCGGTGGCGGCGGAGGGGGGAAGATGGCGGCGCCCGTCCTGCTGAGAGTGTCGGTACCGCGGTGGGAGCGGGTGGCCCGGTATGCAGTGTGCGCCGCCGGGATCCTGCTCTCCATCTACGCCTACCACGTGGAGCGGGAGAAGGAGCGAGACCCTGAGCACCGGGCCCTCTGCGACCTGGGGCCCTGGGTGAAGTGCTCCGCCGCCCTTGCCTCCAGGTAGCCCAGCTGTGGGGAGAGAGCCGGGAGCGGCCGAGCGGGACGAGGGCGGAGGTTGGGGGTGGGGAGCGCGCGGCGGGAGCTTGGGCCTGGGGGACAGCGGGGACCGGGCCGCGAAGGGACCGACGGCGCCGCGAGCCTGGCCGGGGGCCGCGGCCCGAGTCGGGGGGCGGCGGCCGGAGGGGGCGGCCCGAGTACAGGCCGCCGGGGCGGAGGTGGCGGGGCCGAGAGACCGGCGAGGAGGGATGAGGTGGCAGAGTGTAGCCGGGAGGCCGGAGAGGACAGGCTGGGGCCGGGCTGGGAAGGAGCGAACGGTTCGCGGAGGGTGGGTCCCGACCAGCTTGACAGATTTCCTGGTTCTCGCCCTGGAAAGCGGGTCGTGGGTGTGGGACCCTGCCCGAGGGAGCGGTGAGGTCAGTGTCCACCCGTCGTCCGGGGTCGCTGCTGCAGCCCAAGGCTGTGCGGCCGGCGTGGGCTCGGGGATTGCATTTCCCACTGTCTTCCCGGTGCTAGGACAGGTGTTTCCGTGGTCAGGCCTCTTTGTACTCTGGAGCGCTAATGAGAATTTGCAGACTTCTTGAGACAGTGACATTTGCGAGCAAACACGAATTTGACCCTACTCTGGAAGAAGATACTGGCACTTAACATATCTGATTTCTTGGATTCCCCCTCGTATTTTTCATTGTGCCGGGTAGGGGGAAATGGCTTAAGCGTGGGTCTAGCCTAAGCTTAATTTGAGGAAAGTAGGAGTATGTCATGTATAGTGATGATGTTTGGGGCATTAGGATGATTTTTAAACCCTAATGAAATATTCACAGAAGAGTAAAAATACATGCATCACTAAACTGGAGAGACTGGTTTGTTTTACTGATAATTTTAGGGTTTTTAAAATGTTGTATTTGATTTATCTTTTTCTGCATTAGATTTTCCTAGGCAAGTTATTTTGAAAAAGAGAGGAGTTTATATCTTAAAAGTGGCTGTTATTTTTTCTTAATCGAGGAGGGTTCATGTTTTTAAAAGTAGCAAAAGTGAAAGAAATTATTTCACAGTTGATAGAGACGCTATGCCTAATATTTTGAGTTTGTTAACAGTAGTCACACTTTAGTAATTTCTTCCTCTCCTGTTGATCTGTAATAGATGGTAATGTACAGCTCACTAGTTTATTTTGACCTACATATCGGTGATGACATGAACAGCCTGGTAATGGAGTTTGTCTTGTTACAATTTACAAACTTTAGGTTGCTAACCTTCTCAGCCTTAGACAGCCTTCCCTGAACCAGGTACTATTTGCCCTTAAACCAAAATCCTGTAGCTTTTTAGTGGGAAAGTAGTCATCATTATTGCTACATTAAACATAATGTGTTTAAAATGTTGATGCTAATTAAGTTAAAATATATCCGTGTGACAGAAAGCTCACGTTTGTGGTTGGGTATTTTGAACTAAGTTAATAGACTTAATAGCCTCTCAGATACCCTTTGAGAGCCACTGAGTGTATTTGAGGCAAACATTTTTATGTTGTTTTCACTATCTTTGGAAAGGACTTTTATACTTAAAGTACCTTGCACCCAAAATTAGCTGAATAAATATATAATGAAAAGACTTTGCAGCAGTATATTTCAGTTATTTGAAAAAAGAAATAAAAATAACCTTTGATATTAGATTAATATGGAATTTAGGCTGAATTATTACCAGTTTTAGCTTTTGGAAACATTGAAATCTATAATAAATTTAACTGGACCTTTTAACATTTGGACATGGGAATAGTGCTTTATACTACTCATCCTGTATGTTTAAGTTCTTAAAATCAGCTTTTCTTTTAAAGACAATGTTTTGAGCCCTAAGTACATAAGTACAGATTATAAATATTTTCTGTTAATGTATCTTGCAAGGTGAAGGTTTTTGTGATGTTTTCCTTTTAATAAAGCCCCATAAAATAATATATCATCAAGTGATATTAAAAGTATATTTGTAAGACTAAAAATAGCTAGATGTCTTCCAAACCCCCAGTCCATCCCTCCCCACCAACCTGAGTTGTCACAACCTAATTTTCTAAATCGCTTTATAGTTTTAAATGTGAATTTAATATGTTGTGATTGTAACTAATGTTTAATTGTGTAGCTGTGTACGTAAAATGTTTTAAATTTGATGCTCACTACAGGAGGATAGGTAAGAAATGTCATGCTAATAAGAGGAATAAATAGCTTATTTGCCATGTATACAATAAAATTCAAGCAATGTATCTAGTTCGATCAGCCTGTTTATAAACTACTTGCAATATATATATATATTGCAATATACTTATACATACATATATACATATGCATGTATTATATATTAATAGAGATACATAATTTGGAAATTAAAGTGGCTTGAGTCTGATGTGTAGATCAATTTGCTTTTGGAACTGGGTAGACTAAACATAATTAAAAGTTTTTATTTTGTCAAAGTGAAAAAGGCTTTAAATAATAGCAGATTATTGGAGGCCTCAAATAGTAGTTCTTCTTATTTGACCTAAGTATTGATTGCCAGTTAGCAGTAGTAGTAAAAATGTGACTATTTTGGGAACAGAAAGTTTGAGCCCAGGTTTGAGTGAGTAGAACTGAAGATAAAGAATGAGAAAAATTAAGCAATGAAAAGAATCCTGAGGAAAGTTCTCTGTTAGTATCCAGCATTAACTCATGTGACTTTGGATTGCTGAAATTCACTTTCTTATTTCTCAATCTTTAAGTGTCCTAAATAAAATAAAGTAGAAATTAATGAGAGACCCTTGAGGGTGTGTGTGTGTGTTTAAAGTCCTCTTTTACTTTGGGAGGCATCACTGTCTAAGGAAGTAGCTCCCAGACTTATGGATTTCAAAAGAAGCATTTTCCACCAAATTGGGAGGCTGCAGTGGACTTGCCAGTTTGTTCAGCCGGGTATAGGCAATAAAACTAACAGCAATAACCCACAGCACTGTCTACTGTTGCTGTCATTTTATTTAATTTTATTTATTTTTTTGTCTTTTTTTTAAGGCCTCACCTGCAGCATATGGAGGTTCCCAGGCTAGGGATCGAATCAGAGCTACAGCTGCCAGCCTAGATCACAGCCACAGCAATGCAAGATCCGAGCCTCATCTGTGACCTGCACCACAGCTCATGGCCATGCCGGATCCTTAAACCACTGAGCGAGGCCAGGGATCGAACCTGCAACCTCGTGGATTCATGAATACTAGTCGGATTCATTTCTGACGTGCCACAACAGGAACTCCTGTCATTTGATTTTAAATAAGGATATTTTAGCTCAAATAATTAGAAAGAACTGATCTCAGAATAAAAGACCTTTGAATCGTTTAGTTTTATTAAAAGTTTACTTTCTTCTTCATATTTTTCCTCATTTTATTTAAATTACTAAAAACTATGTTGCAAGTCTGCACCAGCCTGCCAGCTAAAATTATCCCTGTCTGGTTCACTGAGCTTAGATCCAAAGATTCTGGGTGGACTCCTAGTTCTTCCACTTGTTAGACTGTGGCCTCAAGCTAGTCGCTTATCTTCATGGCGCCTCAGTTTCTTCTCATTAAATAGGGGTATTAAAACCGACTTTGCCAGATGAATGGTTAGGATTAAAAAGGATACATGGAATAAATAAATGGGTGAGTCTTAGAATAAAGTATATACTCAGTTATAGCTGTTATTGACTGGAGATGGTATTTTTTTTTTGCAGCATCTGATAACACCTTTAAGTAGTATAAGGTTCTTTTTTAGGTATAGTCTTTATATTTTTTACTTTTTAAAATTTCTAAATTTTTTTCATTTATGTATTTTAAATGTAAATTGTTTTAGTGTACTGTATTGCTCCCTCCATGGCATAGTAAAAGGACTTAAAGTCCATTTAAAACAACTCCAAAAATGTGGCAAGAGACACAAAGTAATATGCAGAGTATTCTTTCTTTCGGCTACACTCTCTCGGCATTTGAAGTTCCCTGGGGCCAAGGATTAATCCTGCACTACAGCAGCGACCCAAGCCACTGCGTGACAACACGGGATCCCTAACCTGATTCGCCATAAGAACTCTACACAGAATGTTATTCATGGGTATTTGCAATAAGTTGCATTAGAGCCCTTCTAAGAAGGGCTTTTATGTAAGAAAAAAAAATGATCTTGAGGGAGTTTCCCTTGTGGCTCAAGAGTAACGACCCCACCTAGTATCCATGAGGATATGGGTTTGATCCCTGGCCCTGCTCAGTGGGTTAAGGATCCTGCATCGCCATGAGCTGTGGTCTAGGTCACGGATCTTGTGTTGCTGTGGCTGTGTCGAAGGCCGCAGATGCAGCTCTGATTCCAGTCCTTAACCCAGGAACTTCCATATGCCTCAGGTGCAGCCCTAAAAAAAAAATGACAAAAATGATCTTGAAAGATTAATAGGCTTGACAATTCCCGTTCTCAAAAAGTTGCCTTATTTTGTAAAATGGTGGACTAAGACATGGACCTTCTTATGTCTTAAAAAAATAAGACTATTTACTCTCCCCCTCTCTGAGATGATATTTTTAGAATCAGAATAGAACCTAGAAATCATTGCTACTTTCTTTGTCCAGCTAGACTCAGGTTAAATAACTTTCATAAGGTAACACGGTTAGTGGCAGATTGGGACTAGAAACCTGGCTTCTGGAACTTCCCGTCGTGGCTTACTGGTAATGAATCTGACTAGTATCCCTGAGGATGCGGGTTCGATCCCTGGCCTCACTCAGTGGGTTAAGGATCCGGCATTGCTGTGAGCTGTGGTGTGGGTCGCAGACATGGCTCAGATCCCACGTTACTGTGATTCTAACAGCTACAGCTCTGATTCGACCCCTAGCCTGGGAACCTCCTCATGCTGTGGCTGCGACCCTAAAAAACAGACGAAGGAAGGAAAGAGAAAGAAACCTGACTTCCAGGATACTTGTTTAGAGGCACTCCCCCCTCATTTTAAGAATTAAATTCTTATATAGATAATATATTCACTGCTTCAAATTTGAAAGATCCTAAAGCATATACAGTGAACAATCACCTTCGTAGCATATTCTTGTAATTCTCCCTGTCCGTAAGCAGTTACAAAACTTGAGCCATTTTATGCTTATGCAAGCGAAAATATGACCATATTAATTTCCCCGTTTTTAAAAGATAAAATTAACATTCCATATTTGGATCTGTACTTCACTCTTCGCTAGCATTCTTTCCGTCACCACCATACTTTTAAGTGCTTACATTCGTATTTGGTGGAATGTTAATAACTGCTACTATGTAAAAGAAAATTTGTTCTACTAGTTAGTTTTGACTAAGATGAATTTAATAAATAAAACACAGGTTCCTATGTTCCCATTGTTTCCTGGAATGGAAATTTCAGAAGCACTATGAACTTCAAAGAGGGGGATAGAGAGATAGCACAAAGAGGGGAGCCTAGATTGCTGTACGTGTTAGATAATTATCAGTACTTGGAGAAGGCCGACTGTGTGCTAGGCAGTGTTCTAAATGCTTATATTATTCTCAACATCTGTCCTATGGGGCACTTTTTTCACCATTTTACAGATGAGAAAATTGAGACACAAAATGTAAATGAAACTTAATTTGGATAATACAGTGGCAGAGGCCACATTCTAACCCAGGCAGGCTGGCTCTTTACCACTAGTAAATTCCATTTGATCTGATATTGAGAGAGTAATATCTGATTCAGCCAAATTTTTAAAAATATGCAAACATCTGTGCCTTTTTTTCTTTTTACATCTGTCTGTCCAAGAAGCCTAGTGTTTATATTATAGCTTTTACTTATTTAGAGCAATCTTTTTGTAAAAGCATGGATATTTACTAGGAAGGCATGACATTCAAGAAGTAAATTCCTGGAGTTCCCGGCGCAATGGAAACAGATCCGACTAGGAACCATGAGGTTGCCGATTCAATCCTGACCTCGCTTAGTGGCTTAAGGATCCGGCATTGCTATGAGCTGTGGTGTAGGTCACAGATGCGGCTTGGATCCTGCATTGCTGTGGCTGTGGTGTAGGCCGGCAGCTACAGCTCCAATTTGACCCCTAGACTGGGAACCTCCTTATGCCATGAATGCAGCCCTAAAAAAAAAAAAAGCAAGAAAAAAAAGTAAATTCCTGGAGTGTTTGCCTTCTAAGCCTAAACTTGTGAAGATGCGGCATTTCTCACACCGTACATAGTGACCAGATATATAGTGGGGTGAGTTATCATGAAGAGCTGACTGCAAGTGGATCTAGGTACCTGGAGGTGTGGTGGGGAGGGGAAATAGGGTCGGTTTGAATTTGTGCTAGGGCGGGGTAGTGCTTTCTGAGAGAAGGTGTTGAGTCATAAAGACCTCTACTGCACAGAAAGACTGGAGAATTCGGCCTGGGGTGTGGTGGGTTCTAAATCACTAGACCCAGGAATTTTAAAGGGATTAATTTCCTTGATGATTCAAAATAATTCTAGGAAAGAGCATGAGGAATGGCAGAAAACGGTGACCATTTAGGGGGAATAGCAGACAGTCATGTTTGAATGTAACGTATATCTACCTGGGTTGGGAAAGGACTGGAATCTAGAGCTTGACCAGAAAAATGCAAAACCAGGCATTCTTGTAAGCCACGTATTCCAGTAAACATAGATAAGATTTATGACTTACAAGCACTAAGCCTTGGGTTTCTCTTCTGTCCTGTGTTTGTACTAGATTACACTAGACTTGTAATAGATGGTCAGTTTTTATTTTTGACCATTTTTTTCTTGTTGTCGATTTCCAGTCGTATAGCATTGTGGTCAGAGAAGATGCTTGAAATGATTTCACTTTTCTTAAAGAGATGGTCAGTTTTTAAAATTCATTCCCCAGGATCCTAGTTTTGTGGTGGTACAGCAGGGATTTCCTAAGCATTTGAGTCACATTTTTAACACTGTGAACTTTAAAATACTACAGACGTGTATATACTCAAATGCGTATCTTGCTGGATTTTAATATATTAGAGACCACTGATTTGTGCTACCAGGTTATCTCGGTGAAAACAAATAAGTCAATCTTTTTTTTTTTTTTACATTCTGTACTCTTGCAGTTATATAATATTATGTAAATAACCAAATTGTAGAGATGGAGAATAGATCAGTTGTTGCCAGGAGGTAGAACTGGGGGAGGGGGTGGTGTGGTGCCATTAAGGAGGCAGCATGAGGGAGCTTTGTAGAGAAGGAACACAGTTCTGTGTCTCACCTGTGATCCTGTGAAGCTACAGGTGTCAAATGTGATAAAATTGCATAGCACTACACGCACAAACACACACATGAATGTAAAACCGGTGAAATATGAATAACCTCTGTGGATTGTACCCAGGTCAGTTTTGTTATTGTGATCTTGTATTAGAGTTATGTTTACATACTATTATTACATACTAGTAAGATACATACTGTTACGTAAGTTAGGTAAGATACTACCGTTGAAGGAGGCTCGGTGACGGGTCCTCAGAACCGTCCTGGATTTATAACTATTTTTAAGTAAAGAGTAAAAAAAGCAAAAAGAAGAAAAAAAGCAGTGTATTTAGGGTTTTTGAGGGAAAAAAAGCAAAAGGAAAAAATTAAGATTATCCGTAATGCCAGCAGCTGAATAGCAATCCACCTTATGGGAGAATTTCTTTCTTTCTTTGTGTGTATACTTGAATTTTAAAAATTACATTGACTGGGAAGATTGTAGCTTTATAGTGGTCTTTTTAAAATTCAGGCCAGTGCTCATGTAAATTTTACTCTTGTAAAATTATATGACTAAATTTCCTACTGTAGACAGCTCTCATTGCATTGTGCAATAACATGTGACTGCCTTGTGTATGATGTCTTGGTGTCGTGATTAGTATATATTTTAAGATTTTTATGTTTTTACCAAAGTACTTGTTACCAAGTAGTCTCACTCCTAGTATTATTAGAGATTTAACGTAGAAATGTTCTACTTCTTGGACTTCTGGACAGGTGTTATGAAATCCTTAGATAGCATTAATTGTGCAGTATTTTCTTTCTAAAGACAGTAATTCTTATTTGCAACACTAATCTCTGTGAATCAGGTTTTTCTTTTTCCCTTTTTAGGGCTGTACCTGTGGCATATGGAAGTTCCCACCCAGGCTAGGGGTCAAATCGGAGCTGCAGCTGCCAGCCTACACCACAGCTCACGGCATTGCCAGATCCTCAACCCACAGAGTGAGGCCAGGGATCAAACCCGAGTCCTCATGGATACTAGTCAGATTTGTTACTGCTAAGCCACAACGGGAACTCCAGATCAGGTTTTTCTTGATACCAATACCGTGCAATCAGACAAAACAAATTTGACTGCCCAATTATCCATAATTTAAAGTTTGTCCATCAGAAGAGCTTCATTGTAAATGTTATAAATTTGAGCCTTTAAAATATACCAATAGAATAAAATACTGCTTCAATCTATTTCTCATATTGTAGATCCATATAAAATTTCATTTAGAAAAAAATTCTTTTGCTAAAAAACTTCTAAAGTCACTAGATTATGAACTGTAAAATTTCTTTGTCATTAGCATCTGTAACTTGGGGGAATTTTAAGGATGCTGTCGTCACTGTTGTGTGATTTCTTTTATTTTTTTTATGGCTTTTTATGGCCTCACCTGCGACATATGGAAGTTCCCAGACCAGGGATTGAATATGAGCTGCAGCTGTGGCAACACCAAATCCTTTAACCCACTGCGCTGGCCGGGCATAGAACCCATGCCTCTGCAGCGACTGGAACTGCTGCAGTTGGATTCTTAACCCACTGCACCACAGCAGGAACTCCTTTTGTATGATTATTTACCTTTTAAAAACAGTCTGTGAAGTTAACACTATGATACAGTGGGTTAAGGATACTGCTTTGCTGCATCTGTGGCATAGATTGCAGCTATTGACTTGGATTTGATCTCTGGCCCGGGTTCTTCCATATGCTGCTGCAGAATAAAACAAAAACCAAAACAAAACCTCAGTCATTTTTTTTGAGATGTAAAATAATGGAAGATCCATGGCAAAACAGGAATTAAGTGTATATTCAATTCCACTTTGTTTTGGGAGTTTATTTCCTCCTGTGCATTGTCCTGATAGTTAGGACCACAGACTCTAAAGCGAAGGTACCTGAAACCTTGGCTCTATAACTTGATCTTTCTCTTGCCTCAGTTTCCTCCTCCATAAAGCGATGATAATAATAGCATCTAACTCAGGATTATTGTGAACATGAAGTGCACCAATGCACCAATACCCGTCTTAGCACAGTAAACTGTCTAAGCACAGTGCCTGGCACAGAAGTAAGTGCTCATGAAACTTAACTATTATTTTAAAATATGGTTGAGATCATACTGTTTGAGTATTTTTTCGCCTCATTTAACGTCACAGCTATTTTCGCATGTCATTAAAAATTGCACCAGTAATGTAATGTAAGAGAACATCAAGTGCCCTGTACCCCTGCTAGTACTGGGCATTCTCATTTTTTATTTATGTATGTTTTTTCTTGTCTTTTTGCCTTATCTAGGGCCACATCCGCGGCATATGGAGGTTCCCAGGCTAGGGGTCTAAGAGGAGCTGTAGCTGCCAGCCTTCGCCACAGCCACAGCAACGCCCACAGCCACAGCAACGCGGGATCTGAGCCGCGTCTGCAACCTACACCACAGCTCATGGCAATGCCGGATCCTTAACTCACTGAGCAAGGCCAGGGATCGAACCCGCAACCTCATGGTTCCTAGTCGGATTCGTTAACCACTGAGCCACGATGGGAACTCCATTCTCATTTTTTAGATTTGCATTTTCCCACCAAGTATAAGCAAGGTTTAATGTTTTTCACATTTTATTAACTGTTTGCATTTCTTCTCTAGTCTTGCCTGTATAGGTCTTAGAATTTTTTTATATTGATTTGGACAAATACTTTATATATTTCAAGGATATGAATATTTTATTATATTTGTTAATACATTTTAGTTCTATTTCATTAGCTTTTGCAGTACTATGGGGTTTTTAAAAGTATATAAAATGTAACTATTTTTGCTTGTTAGTTTTTCTCATAGGTTTTAAGTTTAGAAGTGCACTTCTCAGGTGTTCCCATTGTGGCTCATTGGGTTAAGAACCTGACATAGTTGTCTGAGGTGGTGCAGGTTCACTCCCTGGGCTTGCTCAGTGGGTTAAGGACTCGGCATTGCTGTAAGCTGTGGTGTAGGCCACAGATGCTGCTTGGATCCTTTGTTGCTGTGGCTATGGTATAGACTGGCAGCTGCAGCTCCGATTCAACCCCAAGGCTGAAGGTGTGGTCTTAAAAAAAAAAGAACATTTCTAATTCTGATATCAGGTGAATATATCCTTATAATTTAGTTTTGAAATTTTATTTATTTATTTTTTTGTTTTTTAGGGCCGTACCCACAGCATATGGAGGTTCCCAGGCTAAGGGTTCAATCAGAGCTGTAGCCGCAGACCTCTGCCACTCCCACAGCAACACGGGGATCCAAGCCGTACCTGCGACCTACACCACAGCTCACAGCAACGCTGGATCCTTAACCCGCTGAACGAGGCCAGGGATTGAACCTGTGTCCTTATGAATGCTAGTCAGATTTGCTAATAGCTGAGCCATGATGGGAACTCCCTGAAAATAATTTCTTAATCATCTAGAATGTAGTTGTCAGGTGTGAGATGTGTCTATAGCCTAATTTATTTATTTATTTATTTATTTTGCTTTTTAGGGCTGTACCTGCGGCATATGGAGGTTCCCGAGCTAGGGGTCGAATCAGAGCTGTAGCCGCCCACCTGCGCCACAGCCACAGCAACACAGGATCTGAGCTGTGTCTGCGACCTGCTGCACCACAGCTCACAGCAACGCTGGATCATTAACCCACTGAGCGAGGCCAGGGATCGAACCCGCAACCTCATGGTTCCTAGTTGATTCATTAACCGCTGCACCAGGATGGGAGCTCCAAGCCTAACTTTTGTACAGACATGGGTTAAATGGGCATTTCTATTACTTCTGGATTTTACCTTTTCATGCCTTTGCCCATTTTTTCCCTTCAGGATTGTGTCTTTTTTTTCATATTGGTTAGCAGAAATTCCTTAGATACCACACTAGTTAATCCTTTGTTATAGTATTACATATATTTTCTCCTAGTTTCTCACTTGTCTTTTAATTTAGTTTATGGTGTTTTTATTCATTATAGAAGTTTAAACTTTTAATGTGGTTGCATCTTTGATTTCTTTGTAGCTTTTGAGTTTTTTCCTTAAAATTTGTTTAGCACGGTCTCTACTGTTTTGAGATTTTTTTAAAACTCTCATGTTATGCTTGATTTTTTTTTTTATTTTTTTTATTTTTAGGGCTGCACCCACAGCATGTGGAGGTTCCCAGACTAGGGGTCGAATCGGAGCTACAGCTGCTGGCCTGTGCCACAGCCATAGCAATGTGGGATCCGAGCTGCATCTGCAAACTAAAACCACAGCTCATGGCAACACCAGATCCTTAACCCACTCAGTGAGGCCAGGGACCGAACCCACAACCTCATGGTTCCTAGTTAGATTTGTTTTCCCTGTGCCACAATGGGAATTCAGTACTTGAATTTTTTTTCATATTTAACTCTTTTGGTTGGTATGGAATTTAAGTTTTTTTTTTTTTTTTGGGGTGTTCCTGCAGGACAGAGAACGTCCTAGGCCAGGGATTGAACCCACACCATTGCACAACAGCTGTAGCAATGCCGGATGGGAACTTCCTAGAATTTACTTTTCTTTTTTTTTTAGTTTATTATGATAGTTGATTTAAAGTGTTCTGTCAATTTCTGCAGTATACCACAGTGACCCAGTTATACATATATGTTCATTCTTTTTCCTACGTTATCCTCTATCATGTTCCATCACAAGTGATTAGATATAGTTTCCTGTGCTATACACGGAATCTCATTGCTTATCCACTCCATATGTAATAGTTTGCATCTACTAAACCCCAGACTTGCAATCCATCCCACTCCCTCCCTCTCCTCCATCCCTCTTGGCATCCATGCATTTCTTTTCTGTAGATACTCATTTGTGCCACATATTAGATTCTATATATAAGTGATATCATATGGTAATTGTCTTTCTGACTTACTTCACTTAGTATGAGAACCTCTGGTTCCATCCATGTTGCTGCAGATGGCATTATTTTGTTCTTTTTTATGGCTGAGTAATATTCCATTGGGCATATGTACCACATCTTCCTAATCCATTCAGCTCTCGATGGACATTTAGATTGTTTCCATGTCTTGGCTATTGTGAATAGTGCTGCATTGAACATACAGGTGCATATGTCTGGTGTGAGGAAGGGATTAACCTACCTTTTTCCTAAATTGATAGGCTTTTGCCTAACTCCATTTATTGGTTTGTCCATATTTGAGATGCTGCAAGAATTTCCTTACATACATAGTCCCTCTTTCTGGATTCTCAGTTCAGTTCCAGCAATATGTTTGTATATGTTCTGCAGAATTCCGTTACCACAGCCCCCCTTTCCCCTGTGACTTTTTATAATATAATACAGATAAAGCAAGCATGCTACTTCTTTTCAACTTTTTCTTTGTTATTCTTATGCATTTATTGTTTCAAGTGAATTTTATTTTTTTATTTTGTCTTTTTGCCTTATCTAGGGCTGCATCTGCGGCATGTGGAGGTTCCCAGGCTAGGGGTCTAATAGGAGCTGTAGCTGCCGGCCTTCACCACAGCTCACAGCAACGCCGGGTCCTTAACTCACTGAGCAAGGCCAGGGATCGAACCCGCAACCTCTTGGTTCCTAGTCGGATTCGTTAACCACTGAGCCATGACGGGAACTCCTCAAGTGAATTTTAGAATATGATTCCATGAGCTCTAAAAAAAATTCCATCAAGATTTTGATTAGAATTGTACTGAAATTATAGATGAATTTGGGAAGCAGACAGCCTTCACTAAAGTCTTTCTATCAGGGAACAAAAATGTTGTCTTTCTGTTTATTCTGGAGTTGGTAATCTGATGCCATTTTAACCTGATGCCCAGTGTGTTTTTGTTTTGTTGTGTGTGTGATTTATGTGGTGTTAGAAATGGAGAAATTTTATGATGGTATTCCAGTCAAGGATTCAGGAATATTAGAATTCTCTTTAATCCACAGCCTATTTTCAAGGATATAGGTCCTTAATGAGAGATTTATATTAAATATTTGTACTGGCAATGAAAAACCAAAATACTTTGCATCTTATTCTTAACTAGGACTTGGGCACCAAACTCCAAGACAAAAGACTGGAATGAGGCCAGCTAGTTCATGGGGAGATACTGTTTTTCTCTATTTAGTTAAGCTTCATTTGTTTCAAACAGAAACAGGCCATGAGATAGATGCCATCCATCTCCTCAGTTTTCAGATGCAGCCAGGTCTTTCCTTCAGATGTGGGCAAAGCCTGTTCTAGCTCATTCCTATCAGTGTTCAGGGCCATGTAACCAGAGAGAACCCATTTGCCCTGGCTGACTGCTGATCTGGCCTTGGCGAACTGCCTCTGGCCTTTTCCACCCAAGTAGTAGGTTTGGCCCTGGCTCTCACTTGGAGTAGTGGAAGTCTTCTCTTGAAGGCGTCTCATACCACTTCAGTCACATGGAAGAAGCAGAAAAGTGAGCCGGCACCTGTGTGCTGACCTTTTAATGGTGTTTCTACCCAGTGGCACACAGACCTATCAGCATGCTCAAATCTGTCTTCTCCCTTCCTGAGAGTCAGGGAGAAGCGGGAAGGGGGACCTTAATTCCTCTCCTATAAAGATAACACAGAAACTTCCAGCCATTCTCAGAAGCCTTGGTTTTCTCTTGGGTTGTTGCTTCTCTCAAATCAGCCAGAAGAGGTGGAGTAAAAACTGGCTTGCTGAGTATTGCACGTAGCCCTTATGTTTTCCTACCTGTGCGTTAACCTGCAACGAATGACTAATTACTCATGAGACGTTCTCTCCCCTTGCTTAATGGTTCGTGACACGTTCTTGATTTTCTTCCCACCACTTGGTTCCTTCTGTTTTCTTTACTGGTTTATCCTCTTGTACCTGCCCGTTGAATGTTGACATACCAGGGACCAACCCTACACCCTCTTGCCAGTCTTCTTTCCCTAAACAATCACATTCATGTCCATGATTTCACTTCTAGATGCCAAAATTTCTGTCTCTAGCCTGGACCTCTCTTTGAGCTCTAGATTTGCATATCTAATTGCCTGCTAGACATCTCTGCTTGGATGTCTCAAAGGGATGATAAATTCAACATGTTCAAGGTTTAATTCATGTTCTTCCCTTGAAAATGTTTCCTATCTCAGTGAAAGTCATCCCCAACCAAACAGTTGTGCAAGTCAGAAACCTGGGAGTTTTCTGTTTTTTTACCCTCCCTTTCCCCACTAAACACAATCAGTCACTAGGTCCAATTGATTTTTTTAAACCTTTTTCTGATTTGTAACCTTTTTGGTTTTGTTCTCATGTATGCAGAAAGTCATTGATCTGTACTTTTTTTTTTTGATGTGATTATTTTATTTTTTTTGTTTTGCAACTTTTTTTTTTTTGTCTTTTTGCCTTTATGTAGAGCCACACCCGTGGCATATGGAGGTTCCCAGGCTAGGGGTCTAACAGGAGCTGTAGCCGCCAGCCTACGCCACAGCCACAGCAACGCGGGATCCGAGCCGCGTCTGCAACCTACACCACAGCTCACGGCAACGCCGGATCCTTAACCCACTGAACAAGGCCAGGGATCGAACCCGCAACCTCATGGTTTCCTAGTCGGATTCGTTAACCACTGAGCCACAAAGGGAACTCCTGATGTGATAATTTTAAAGCGTAAGTTATAACCAACGTTCAGGTCCTTAAATAGACAATTGTCAGCACTAGGGGAAGCCGTCCTTAAACTCTCTCCTTATGAACTGTATACTCTTCTTCCTTTGCTAGCCTTAATATCTGCCCTGACTTTTCTTACTTTTTCTTACCTTTGTGCCTAGAGTTGCACCCAAACATGGTAGTTTAGTTTTACCTGCTCTTTCAACTGCATGTAAATGGAGCCATTTAGTTTGTATTCTTTATTCTGGCTATTTTCATTCAACATTATTTTGTGAGATGCATCCAAGTTTGATGGAGCTGTTGTTTGTTTTTCATGGTGGAATATTCTATTATACAAATATTTCACGGTTGCTTTTTGCTCTTTTTTTTTTTTTTTGGATGGGTATTTAAATTGTTTTCATGTAGTTCCCATACTGGCTCAGCAGTAATGAACCCAACTAGTATCCATGAGGCCTCGGGTTTGATCCCTGGCCTCACTCAGTGGGTTAAGGATCTGGCGTTGCCATGAGCTGTAGTGTAGGTCACAGATGTGGTTCGGATCCCGAGTTGCTGTGGCTGTGGTGTAGAACAGCAGCTGCAGCTCTGATTTGACCCCTAGCCTGGGGACTTCTATATGCCGTGGGTGCAACCCTAAAAAGACAGAATAATAATGAATTGTTTTTACTTTGCAGCAATTAGGAATAATGCTGCTATGAACAGTTTTGTGTATCTTCAGTTTTAGTTGATAATGCCAGACTCTTTTTCAAAGTGGTTGCATAAGTTTAGATCCCTTCCAGCAGTGTATGAGAATTCCTATTGTTCCACCTCATTGCCAAGCCTTGGAATGGTCAGTCTGTTAAATTAACCATTCTGGTTTATACGTAATGGATTTTTGTGTGTAATTTGAAGTATATGTCATATCCAATACATTGCAAAAATCTTAAATGGACAGTTTGAAGAATGTTTTACATATGCATGTACCATATCCAAATGAAGATATAGAACATTTCCATCACTCTGGAAAGTTCTGTCATACTCCTTTCCAGTCAGAAGCTGTTATTCTGACAAAAATATTTTTGCTTCTATGACTATAAATTTGTTTTGCCTGTTTTTTAACTTCATGTAATTGGGCCCCTAGCCATATGAATTCTTTTGTGTCAGACTTCCTTTTTGCTCAGCATAGTCATGTTTTTTGCAATTCTTCCAAGTTGTTTTTTTTAATCAGTTATTCTTTTTTTATTGCTTTGTTCCATTTTATGATTATTATTTCTTTCTTGATTATTGTTTCTAGGTTTGGCTATTGTGA
The DNA here is from genome assembly GCA_004024745.2 of Catagonus wagneri. Classification (NCBI taxonomy): domain Eukaryota; kingdom Metazoa; phylum Chordata; class Mammalia; order Artiodactyla; family Tayassuidae; genus Catagonus; species Catagonus wagneri. Next base: position 1,181,969 of record PVHT021183583.1, read on the forward strand.
ATTAAACTGCTATGAATATTCTCATGCAAATCTTTCTATATATACTCATTTCTCTTGAGTGTATATTCAGGAGTGGATTTTTGGGTCATCAGGTAGACATTTGATTTTATTAGAAACTACAGAACAGTTTTCCCAAGTGGTTGCACTATTTAATAATCCTCTTTGGTTTTAATTTGCATTCCCCTGATTACTAATAGGATTGAGCAGCCTTTTGTTTGTCTATTAGCCACCTTCTCTGTGAAAGGCTCATTAAAGTCTTATTAAAGTCATTTATCCATTTTTTCTACCTGGTGTTCTCTCTTTGACTTATTCATTTGTGTGCGTGTGTGTATGCAGATACCTGTATGACAGATACCCTCTTCCACTCAGTGGCTTTCCTTTCCTCTTCTTCCTTTTTTTTTCGCTATTTAGGGCTGCACCCGTGGCATATGGAGGTTTCCAGGCTAGGGATGGAATTGGAGCTATAGCTACTGTCCTATACCACAGCCACAGAAATGCAGGATCCAAGCCACATCTGTGACCTACACCACAGCTCATGGCAATGCCAGATCCTTCACATACTGAGCAAGGCCAGGGATCGAAACTGCATCCTCATGGATGCTAGTCAGATTCGTTAACTGCTTAGCCATGAAGGGAACTCCCTTAAAGGCATCTTTTGATTAACAGAAATTCTTAATTTTTAACGTTGTTAAGTATATGAATCTTTTCCTTTATAATTAGAACTTTTTGTATCCTGGTGATGAAGATAGATTCTGTATTATTTTCTGTTAGCTTATGCTTTTCACATTTAGATCAACAATCTATGTGAAATTATTTTCATGGTGTGAGATAAGGATCAATTTAATTTTTTTTCTCCATACGACTGTTCAGTTACTGTTATTGTGGCCAGTCTTTTTCTTTTCCTCTTTTTAGGGCCACACATGCTGCATATGGAAGTTCCCAGGCTAGGGGTTGAATTGGTGCTGCACCTGCCAGTCTACACCACAGCCATAGCCACTCAGGATCCAAACTGCATCTGCGACCTACACCACAGCTCACGGCAGTGCTGGATCCTTAACCCCCACTGAGCAAGGCCAGGGATTGAACTTTCATCCTCCTGGTTGCTAGTCAGTTCATTACCACTGAGCCACAAGGGGAACTTCTACTGTGGCCAAACTTTTAGAAAATGTCCATACTCCCCTGCTCTGTAGAGTTGTTTTTATCATAAATCAGCTGACTGTATATAGAAGGATTTGTCTGGGCTCTCCTATTTCATTTTTCTATTTGTCTGTCCTTACGCCAATGTGCCATTGTCTTAAATACTCTATTTCAGTAGTTCTCCTGGGACCATGTGGGCTCCCTGCGACTCTTTCAGGGGATCTCTGAGGTTAAAATTGTATTCATAGTAACAGTAAGATGTTATTTACTTTATTTACTCTTATTCTTTCATGAGTGTATAGTAGGTTTGTCAGAGGATGCGTAACCTGTGATGTTGAAATAGATTGAGTAAAGAAGCAGATAGGAGAATCCAACTATCTCCTACCAAGCCAGATATTAAAGAGATTTACAAAAATGTAATGCAGTGCCACTCTTAACATTATATATTTTCTTTTTAGCAAATGGTTATTTTTTAAAAAGTTATTTCTGTTATCAAGTAATGAGTTTTTTTATTTTTAAATTTTTATTATTTTTTTGTTTTTTAGGGCCACACCCGTGGCATATGGAAGTTCTCAGGCTAGGGGTCGATTTGCAGCTGCAGCTGCTGGCGTATGCCACGGCCACAGCAACATGGGATCTGAGCCAGGTTTGCAACCTACACCACAGCTCACAGCAACACTGGATCCCTGACCCATTGAGCAAGGCCAGGGGTCAAACCTGCATCCTCATGGATACTAGTTGGGTTTGTTTTCGCTGTGCTACAATGGAAACTCATTATTTTTAAATAAATAGAGATTACACAATTTTCTGTTTTAATTTCAATTGTGAAAAAAATAGATAAACTCACATAAACTAAAGCTCTCTCAATACGTTGTGGGAATGTAAGACTAAAAAATATGAGAATTACTACTCTAGTTTTATAAATCTTGATATCCATTACATAATAAATCTTGGTTATTTTGGGCCCCCTTGTATTTGCATATGCATTTTAATTTTTTTTTTTTTTTGGTCTTTTTAGGGCCACACCCAGGTACAGCATATGGAGGTTCCCAGGCTAGGGGTCTAATCAGAGCTGTAGCTGCTGGCTTATACTATAGCTCACAGCAACGCCAGATTCTTAAGTCACTGAGTGAGGCCAGGGATTGAACCCACAACCTCATGGTTCCTAGTTGGATTCATTTCCGCTGAGCCTCCACAGGAGCTCCTGCATATGCATTTTAGAATCAGCATATGAGGTTCCACAAGAATGCCCCTTAGGATTTTTATTGAAATTCATTGAATAAAAATACAGGGGTAGTTGAAATCTTTATACCAATGAGTCTTCCACTTCATGAACATTATCTCTCCATGTGTTTTGGTCTCCTTTAATTTTGTCCTCAGTAATGTTTTATAGCTTTCTAAATAGAGTTTTTACATACCTTTCTAACAAATTTCTGAAGAGAAAAAGGTAATTTAACAATAAGCATAAAATAAAAATTCTCAGCATTCTAGCATAGCTGGGCAATGACTTTTTAGTGCTACATGAAATAATTATACATCTTACATAGAAGGTATCTTAAAGTTCATAAAATATAATCTTTTAATTCAATGGAATAAGAGCATCTCAAACAGAGTTTTCAAACCTTGATTCTAAAATTTATATGAAAGGACAAGAGTGGAATTTTTCATAAAAACTCTCAAAAATCAATACACGTGAAGGGGAGATTAATGCTGTTAAGGTTTATGTTAAAGCTAAAGTAATTGAGCACCACATGAACAAGTTACCACTGGATAGAGTTGAGAGTACTGACGTGCCCTCATTATAGAAAAGTTATATTTGATAAAGATGAAAACAGTTCTTCAATATATAGTATTGGGTCAACTGAATAGCCACTTGGGAAAAAAAGAAAGCTAACTTGTTATTTCAAAGGAAAACTTTTCTTGAGATGCAGTTCATAGGAAAGTACACATATTTTTAGGGACCAACTCAATAAATTTTTATGCTTCTACAAAAATACCCATACCTAGATCAAGATATAGATTCTCTCCAACATCCAGAATTCCCCCTCTTGCTCCTCCCAGTCAATACCACATCCCCCAATGATAACTACTATTTTTTTTTTTTTAGATTTTATATATTTTAGATAACCACCATTCTGACCTCTGTCCGTAGTTAAGTATTGCCTGGTTTTTAGTCTTCAAATTGAATCATATAGTAAGTCTTCTTTTGTGTCTGACTTCTTTTGCTTAACATTATGTCTGTGAGATTTATTTATGTTGCAAATAGCAGTTCCTTTTTTATTGTTGTGTCATATTATATTGTTCCTATGCCACAGTTACACTTCTATCAACGCTTATACTGTTACAGAAATTTTGATTTTTATATTTTGGGGATAAAATGAATAAAACTGCTGAGAACATTCTTGTACATGTTTGGTGGTCATAAGTACTCATTTTCTGTTGGAATTGAGTGGAAATGCTGGGTCATAGGATATGCGTATGTTTTAGTATATATTGCCAAACAATTCACCAGAGTGACTCTACCAGCTTATACCCACCAGCAATGTTGGAGAGTTCCAGTTGGCCTAAGTGTTACAAAACCCCAGAAACCACAAAGAAAAAATTTGATGTATTTTGCATAGAGACCAAAAACCTGTGGATGGCAATAACTAACATAAACAATGTTGGAACTCCGCAGATAAACTGGGGAAAAAATTGCCTTGCCTCAAGTGCAAGGAGCTAATTTTCTTTTTTAGAAAAATCCAGGAGTCCTTTATTTATTTATTTATTTTATTTTATTTTTTTTTTTGTCTTTTGTCCTTTTAGGGCTGCACCCACGGCATATGGAGGTTCCCAGGCTAGGGGTCTAATTGGAGCTATAGCTGCTGGCCTATGCCAGAACTACAGCAATGCCAGATCTGAGCTGTGTCTGCAGCCTACACCACAGCTCATGGCAGTGCCGGATTGTTAACCCACTGAGCAAGGCCAGGGATCGAACCTGCAACCTCATGGTTTCTGGTTGGATTCGTTTCCGCTGCGCCACGACGGGGACTCCCCCAGGAGCCCTTTTAAGTCAGTAGAGAAAAGATCAACAACTCGGTAGACAAGTGAACATTCAAAGAGAGTTGAATGTAAAAAGAAGTTTTTGAGCAGGAAATGATCCTCGATTTCAGTCATAATAAGAGAAAAGCAAATTAAAAGGATATTGAAAGGATTTTTTTTTTTTTTTTGCTTTTAAGGACTGTACTTGTGACATATGGAAGTTCCTAGACTAGCAGTCGAATCAGAGTTGTAGCTGCTGGCCTACACCACAGGTACAGCAATGCGGAATCCGAGCGGCGTCTGCAACCTATACCACAGCTCACGACTAATGCCAGATCACTGACCCACTGAGCAAGACCAGGTATCGAACCCACATCCTCATGGATACTAGTCAGATTTGTTTACGCTGCGCCACGACAGGAACCCCAAAAGGATTTTTAATATATATGTTTGGTGGCATTCCCATTGTGGCTCAGCAGTAATGAACCCTACTAGGATCCATGAGTTTGCGGGTTCAATCCCTGGCCTTGCTCAATGGGTTAAGGATCCGGCGTTGCTGTGAGCTGAGACATAGGCCACAGACGCTTGGATCCTGCATTGCTGTGGTTGTGGCTTAGGTCGGTACCTGTAGCTCTGATTTGACCCCTGGCCTGGGAACTTCCATATGCCATGAGTGTGGCCCTAAAAAGAAGAAAAATATGTATGTGTGTATGTATGTATGTATAAATATGTATGTATACACACATACATATATATGTTTGGCAAAGATTAAAATGTTTGATTAACTTAACTGAGATATATAGAAATACTTTATATAATAATAGTAGGATTCTCAACTGTGGAGAACAGATGGTAATATTCTTTAAAGTTAAGAATGCATGCATCTCAAAAGTAGTATGGATAAATTGTGATGTATTTACACAGTGGAATATTACAGAGAGCAAGAATGAATGTATTATAGTTCACATACCATATAGATGATTCTTATAATGAGCAGAAACAGAAACACTCACAGACATAGAGAACAAGTTGTGGTTGCCGAGGGGGAGAGGGAGGGAGCGGGATGGACTGGGAGTCCGGGGTTAGTAGATGCACACTGTTACATTTAGAGTGGATAAGCAGTGAGATCCTGCTGTACAGTGCAGGGAACCATATCCATTCTCTTGGGATATAACATGCAGACTATGGTGGAAGATAATCTAAGAAAGGGAGTATCTATCCATCTACCTGTCTGTCTGTCTGTCTATCTGTCCATCCATGAACACATGACTACTTTGCTGTACAGCAGAAATTGGCACAACATTGTAAATCAACTATAATAAACAATAAGAAACAATTTTTAAAATAGTATATATACATAGTCATAAAGAAAGCATGTACCTTTGTTGTAGCATTTCCCTTCTATGCTTATAAACACATACATAAACATATACATTTGTATATGTGGGGGTTAAATAATATGAACATATTCATTGCTCTGTTTGTAATAGCAAATTTTTGGACAAAACCTATTTACTTGTTGGTGAGGAACTGGCAAAATGACTAATGGTATAGTCATACAATGAAGTAGTAGTAGTACTTTTTAGGGCCGCACCCGTGGCATATGGAAGTTCCCAGGCTAGGGGTTGAATCGGAGCTGCAGCCACAGCCACAGCAACTCCAGACTCGAACCACATCTGTGACCTACACCAAAGCTCATGGCAATGCTGGATCCCTGGCCCACTGAGCAAGGCCAGGGATGGAACCCGCATCCTCATGGATACTAGTCGGATTTGTTTCTGCTGAGCCACAACAGGAACTCCAGTAGTAGTTCTTAAAAAGAGTAAAGCAATTCTTATGTACTGCTTTAGAGATATCTCTAAAATGTACCGAATGAACAAGGCGCTGAATGCTGTATGTAGTGTCCTACCACTGCTCTGTTTTTTTTTTAAGGCTTGTACATATAAGCGTATATAAATAGAACATCTCTAGAAGGGTAGAAAATATATTAATGCTGGCTTTCTCTGGGAAGTGGGTGGCTGGGAGACAAGATGGCAGACATTTGCTCTGTCTACTGTTTTGTGACTTTTAAATTGAAAATTTTTTAATTGTGGCACAATACACAAAATGTATTAACTATTTTAAGCGTACAGTTCAGTACTGTTAAGTATATTCACATTGCTGTGCAGCCCATCTCCAGGATTTTTCTGTACCCATTAAGTAATTCTTCATTTCCTGCTTACCCTGACCCGTAGCAATTACCATTCTGCTTTTGTGTTTCTATGAATTTACTACTCTAAGCACCTCATAAAAGTGGCGTCATACAGAATTTGCCCTTTTGTGACTGGCTTATTTCACTCAGCATACTTGAAAAAGCATAGTTCATTCAGACTATTTTGTGACCTTTGAATTCTTATTCATTTACTACTTATTTTGGAAAGATCCTTAAAATGAAGTTATGACCTTATCATTCAGAGCTGCCTAGTTATATGGTAAAAAGTTGATAATATGTATTGTTCACCTCAGCACTTAATGCCTGTGTCAGCAGCAAAACAACTTTATGCCCAAGTGCCGTTTGAAGCTTTGTTTCACTACATGTTTCTCCTTTACTCATCTGTAGGCAGCAGCCAAAATGCAGGCTTCTCAAGTCCCAAGCATCTTGACCCTCACTCAGTCTGCTCAGTGGTTTCTTCCCTGGGCTTATTGTCCAACTTTGGTCTTCTCCTTAAAATCAACCTCTTTACCCCAGGTACAGTCTATGCCAAGGGCATTTTGCTTCCTCTTTGCAGGTTTCTCCTCTATCTGTGACCTGTTTAAAAAGGATTTTTCATTTTGCTAGCTGTTCAGTGCTGCTTGAGATCATTAGTCTAGAGCTTTCTGCAGTAATATTGTTTCCTGTGAATTGAAACTCATTGTTTCATAGAATTGTTGACTGTGGGGATTGATGTGGAGACAAAGGAACAAGTTGAAATGGCTTTGAAGTTTATGGGAGGACTTTGTACCGTTAAATAGAACAGAGGCTGATAGGCAGGCTTTAGGTGGAAGATATGTGACTAGTTTTTGAAAATGTTGACTTGAGATGCTGGCCTTTGAAACAGCAGGAGCTATGAGCTAGAAATCGGGATTTAGGAAATAAACTCCTTATAAATTTTGTGTTTGGACATGTATGTGTATATAGAAAATGCAGGAAACTATAGAGTAAAAAATAATTAGAGTTCCCACTATGGCACAGCAGGTTAAGATCTGGCATTGTCTCTGCGGTGACACGGGTTTGATCCCTGGCCTGGCATACTGGGTTAGGGACCTAGCGTTGCTGCAGCTGTGGCATAGGTCGCATCTGTGGCTCGGTTTCTATCCCTGGCCTGCGAACTTCTGTATGCCATGGGTGTGCCCCCAAAAATGTATTCATGAAACAGATAATTATTTTAAACGTTTAATTAATTTCTTTTTTTTTAGTGGTTACATACATATAAATGCACAGATGTAAACTCACATTTTAAGATGGAGTTGAGATTTTACATTTTATATTCACCTTTTTTTCTTTGTGTTCTATTCATGAATGAAGAAGTCCAAGGCCAGTTACATATGGTGCTTCTGTTGTGTTAAGAGTCCACAGCAAAAGAGGTCATAAATGCAACTGTGGGGCTTGTTGAAATTACTCATGGTGAGATCCTGCACAGATGGAGAAGAAAATATGGCGAGGACAGAGCTTTGGAAAGTTGCCTATATTTGAAGGTTCAAGAATAAATCATAATCAGAGAAGTAGAGTTAAAAGAGTTTAGCGTCAAACTAAGAGGGGAACAAATTTCAAGAAAAAAGTAGTTAGCATTATTATTATTATTTTCTTTTTTTGTCTTTTGTCATTTTAGGGCCGCACCTCCACAGCATATGGAGGTTCCCAGGCTAGGGGTCTAATCGGAGCTGTAGCTGCTGGCCTACACCACAGCCACAGCAATGCGGAATCCGAGCCGCGTCTGCGACCTAGATCACAGCTCACGGCAATGCAGGATCCTTAACCCACTGATCAAGGCCAGGGATCGAACCTGCAACCTCATGGTTCCCAGTCAGGTTTGTTTCCACTGAGCCACAATGGGAACTCCCCCCCTTTTTTTTTTAATGGCTGCACCCATGGCATATTGAAGTTTCCAGGCCAGGGATTGAATTGAAACACAGCTGTGATCTATGCCACAGCTGCAATAATGTCGGATCCTTTAACCCATTGTACCAGGCTAGGGACCAAACCCACATCTCCACAGTGACCCGTCCACTGCAGTCAAATTCTTAACCCACTACATCACAGCAGGAACTCCTCTCGGTTTTTTATATCTTCTTTTCAGCTCTAGGGAATTTAAACTTCAATGGCGAAATAAAAGAAAATGGAGTGTCTGTTTGTTGATTAGTTTTGTCATTTGTTCCTTAACTTCAACCACCTCGACACACAATTTAAATGAGGTATTGGAATTCCTGTTGTGGTGCAGTGGAAATGAATCTGACTAGCATCCAAAAAGATTCAGGTTTAATCCCTGGCCTCGCTCAGTGGGTTAAGGATCCGGTGTTGCTATGAGCTGTGGTGTAGGTGACAGATGTGGCTCAGATCTAGCGTTGCTGTGGCTGTGGTGTAGGCTGGCAGCTCCAGCTCCGATTGGACCCCTAGCGTGGGAGCCTCCATATGCCACAGGTGTGATCCTAAAAAGATGATGACAGAAAATAAATAAATAAATAATAAGCAAGTAAATAAATAAATAAATAAAGGTGATTTGAAGGAAAATGGGACTGAGCAATACACTGCTTGACAATCAACTTGAGTTTTACGCATGTGACTGCTAGAATCCTCCTTGCTTTTCATATTTAATGTGAAATTTATTACTAAAACCTCAAGTTAAAGTGGAAGTTGAAAAATATTTTTCCTCGTGATAGCAGTATTTCTGATGGCCTCAGGCATCTTCTTTCCCAACACTGATTACTGTCTTAAAAGAACGGCTTAGATTTGCTTTCGTGTTAGGCAAATGACCCCCAGTAGACCTCCTAGTGTTCAGTTTGATTACTGGCAACATGTACCACTGTGAATACTATGGTTTTGTTTTTTGTTTTGTATTTTAATCGTGGTGAAAGGTCTAATATTTCCATCGATATTGGCTAGGCTAATGACCTACAGATCTCTGAACCAGGTGTTTAATTATTTTTCAAGTCCAAATTTACTTAAACCTCAGCGAGTCTGGGATTAAAATCAGAACACTTTGATATTTCCAAAAATAATTTTGTTCAGTTTGTTACTCCAGAAAGTTTTGTTCTTAAGAGAATCTTCCTTGCTTGTCTTTTTTTGTGTTTTTTTTTTTTTTCTCCTATCAGAGACAATAGTTTCAATGGATAGAAAACTGGATTAAACATGAAAGTGTGCTCTGGTCTGAGCTTTTGTTATTTACTGTGAAAACAAGCCAGTAATATGTCAGGCCTGTTAATTCCTCTGATATGTGGGGGCCATTGGTGCTCTGCATATGAAAACCAGTAACTGGTTAAGACTTTCCTATACCCATCAAATTTCTAGATACTTAAAGTTTACTTCTTGTTCACAAAAATCTCAATAAAGATTTGTTCAGGATTTATGTGAATTTACTCTGTTGACACAAACTCAGGATACAAGTAGCCATTTAACGCTAGCCCAGTGTTTCTCAAACTATGGTGAAGGAAAAATGTGAAATTTCCAGTCTATTATGGACTGATATGTTTACAAAATTATTAAAAAGTAAATGAAAGCAACAGACATGGTAAATACAAGCTCAAGTAGTTTATTCACCTGACAAAATTAATGGTTAATATAATCAGTAGAATACAAAGAATTACAAAAACTATACACATATAGTCAATCACTGAGGTACATTTCTTTTAAATTTTTTTTAAATTAATTTTTATTATAGTTCATTTACCGTGTTCTGTCTCTGAAAAGTGTGTTTCGTTTCTTCCTTGTAGGAAAGTCTTAGGATTGTTAAAAGTACTGAGGATATTAGATAATTCACATCTTTTTCTTTTTTGGTCAACCCATGGCATATGGAGTTCCGGGCCATGGATTAGATCCCAGCCACAGTTGCAACCTACGCTGCAGACAGGGCAATGCAGGATCTTTTAACCCCTCTGTTCCTGGCCAGGGATCGAACCTGTGTCCCCGTGCTGCAGAAACGCCACAGATCCTGTTGCACCACAATGGGAACCCCCTCCCCCTTTTTTTTAATGCCCTAAGCCATGGCATATGGAAGTTCCCTGGCCAGAGACTGAATCTGAGCTGCAGCTGTGATCTACGCTGCAGCTGCAGCAATGCCAGATCCTGTAACCCACTGTGCTGGGGCGGGGATGGAACCTGTGCCTCCACAGCGATTCCAGCCGCTGCAGTTGAATTCTTAATCCACTGCACAATGGCAGGAGCTCCCAGTTCACATCTTTAAAAAGTTGGAACCAACCATTTTTTTTTTTTGATCTTGTAGAAGCATTGAGAGTGTGTTCTGTAATTCCAGTTTACCCTCAGTCACCAAGGTTTTACTGTGGACATTGCTTTATCATTAATTCATTAGCAGTCGTTTATAAGATACTTCTTTATTATTATATAATAAAGAGAATAATTTCTCTAAGTTAATGCTTTAGCATTTACATTTTCATGATTTTTATTATGACATTAAGCATGCTGTTTAGTTCAGCTGACTGTTTTTGTACCAAGATTTTGTCAACGAAAGAAGCAATGTGTTGATTTACTTTCTGGTACACCTTCTTAATCTGGAGAATTACTCCAGAATGTTTTCTTGTCACTGCAGCTGTGCCATCAGAACATTCTTCTCCACAAAACTCCAGATCGCCTTTGTCAATGGTGTAGTTCTTTATAGCGTTATCCAATTCATAGCAAATTGTGTTTGTTGGCTATAAAACAGAAAAGAATTCTTCCTTCATATCACCATCATGTTCAAACAGCAGTATCTGTGCGCTTGTCAAGGTGCAGTGAAAAATACTTTGCAAGTATTGTTTCGTAAATTGATCTTCCATGTCATTAGTTTCTAAATGTGGTGAGCTGTGCTCTTATTGGAAAGTACAGATTTACCCGGTATTTCCAAGCAAACGACTTTGATGTAATTGTTCACTTGTTCCGTAGCAGTTTGTGTTTTAGCCTTGGAATCCAAAGTGCAGGGGTAGGAAGCCTGTAAAAGCAACATTTATCCATGAAATACTGAATATTCACCTCTGTCAGCCTGTTAAATTCAGTGCCTTTTTTTTTTTTTTTTTTTTTTTGCCTTTCTAGGGCCATGCTCGCAGCATATTGACGTTCCAGGCTAGGGGTCAAATCGGAGCTGTAGCCACTGGCCTACTCCACAGCCACAGCAACGTGGGATCCAAGCCGTATCTGCAGGCTGCACTGCAGCTCTCAGCAACGCCAGATCCTTAACCCACTGAGTAAAGCCAGGGAACGAACCCACATCCTCATGGATGCTAGTCGGGTTCATTAACCTCTGAGCCACGATGGAAACTCCATAGTGCTCTTTCTTTCAAATAATTTTTGGTCTTTCTGGGGCCGCACCCATGGCATATGGAAGTTCCGAAGCTAGGGGTCAAATCGGAGCTGTAGCTGCTGGCCTACACCACAGCCACAGCCACAGCCACACTGGATCCTTAACCCACTGAGCGAGGCCAGGGATTGAACCTCCGTCCTCATGGATACTAGTCGGGTTCGTTACCGCTAATCCATGATGAGAGCTCCTCAAAGAATTCTTTTGATTTTGACCTTATTTTTGTGCACATTTTGTGTGTGAATGCTCCTTAAATTTTTTTTTTTTTTTGTCTTTTTGCCTTTTTATGTAGAGCCTCACCCGCGGCATGTGGAGGTTCCCAGGCTAGGGGTCTAACAGGAGCTACAGCTGCCGGCCTTCGCCACAGCCACAGCAGCGCGGGATCCGAGCCGCGTCTGCAACCTACACCACAGCTCACGGCAACGCCGGATCCTTAACCCACTGAGCAAGGCCAGGGATTGAACTGGCAACCTCATGGTTCTTAGTCGGATTCGTTAACCACTGAGCCACGAAGGGAGCTCCAACTCCTTAAATTTTGATGTTTTTATTGTTCCATTAACTAGTGTATCTCTGCAGTTAACACGGTGATACTAGCACTTCACCGTCAATTACGGCTACAAAACTGAACTCCGTGTATCAGGGTTCATACTCCTGAGCGAAAGTAGGCCTACTTTGGTCTTCATCTGTTCAGAATCTCTTTCTTCCATCATTTGGTCTTCTGCTGCTGGTGCATTCAAAAAGATGTGTCTGGGAGCTCCTAGTGGCCTGGTGGTTAAGGATCCGGTGTTGTCACTGCTGTGGCACAGGTTCGATTCTGGCCAGGGAACTTCTACATGCCGCAGGTGCTGCCAAAAAAAAAAAAGTGTCTTTTTCAATAAAACGATGCTGAAAAGTCCACTGAAGCTTTTGTCCATCTGTAAATTTGGTTAAAAGTTTCACTTCTCTAATTTAGCTAATGGTGTTAAATTGCAAATTAAAAAGCAGGCATATTAAGATTAAAATATTTATTAAATTAACTACTTATGAAAATGAGTAAACCTATGTATTTTCTCAGGTTTTTATATACCTCTGGATAATTGGCAAAATAACCTTAAAATATCACCTGTGGGAGTTCTCTTGTGGTATATAACAGGTTAAGGATCCTTCATCACTTCAACAGCTCAGGTTTGATGCCTGGCTTGGGGAACTACCACACACTGTGGGTGCAGCCCCCCCAAAAATTGCCTGTAACTTGGTTCTGCTGTGCTTCAGTAGCACACGTCATGCCAGATACAATTTGCCATATAAGTTTGATAACTCTTGGATCTGTCTGTATTCTCTTCAACAAGACAAACCCACTAATCATGTGCTTTGATGTCATGGCAATGTCAGGGGTCTATAAAAGTTTCTAAGCCCTTCCTCTCAGTTTTTGAACTGATCTCATCACGAATCCATAACAAATAGTTCATAGACTGTCACTGGCATGTGATCCATGCTTTCAGTGGCACTGGTCTACCAATAGTTTTAGGCTTTATGTGCACTAATGCTTAAATCTGTAGGAAATAACCTGTTTCAACTGCATCTTTTAAAAGGACTTGATATCTATTGTATGACACAACAGAGCATGTTACACACTATTAAGATATAATTCCATAATAAGATTATATTAGGGTAAAAGAATGTCTTATTAGAAATGAGAAGAAATACCATACTTATATATTTAGTCATTATTACATTTTAACTTTAAAATATTTGACAATACGTTCATGAAAAAATGTGTAAGCATCTATTTTAACTGGAATTTCAGAACATTTAAAGAAGATGTGAGCTGTTCTTAATGGATGAGAGTGTGTGATGAAATGTGTGAGGATAGCCCAACATATTATTATGAAAATTTTCAAACATACAGAGAAATTTCAATAATTTTATAGATTGCCTGTATAACCACCGCTTAGATTTTGCCATTAGTATTTTATTATACTTGTGTTATCAGATGCCGGCAGAAGTATCTACACTTTTATACACTAAAAACTTTAGCATGCATATCATTAACTAGAGTTCATTGTTTGTTTACAGTCTGTTTAAGCTAAAATACAGTGCTGTACACAGATTTCAAGTGTGTGTTCCTCGAGTTTTGACAAATGCATACACCTGTGTAAGCCAAAACTCTGTCAAGATATGGGACAGGTGTATTCATTTAGGGATAGTTTTGGCTTGAAGGGGACATTTGGCAGTGTCTGGAGATGTTTTTGGTTGTCCGAGCTGGGCAGGATGAGGTGGTGCTGACATCTGGTGGGTAGAGTCCAATCACACAGTGTTTTGTCAGTGGTGCCACTTTTGAGAAATCTTGACAGAGTGCATTACCACAACCCTGGAAAGTTTCATCATGTCTCTTGCAGTCATTCCCCCATTCCTCACCTTCTAACTTTCTAGAGGTAACCATCAGTATAGGTTTCTTTCTACCATAGTTTGACTTGCTCTAGAGTATATAAATGAAACGAAACCAAACATTATATGTTTCATGGCAGTCTTGCCAAAACAAAACCAAAATGAATTATTGTCTATAACTCATCCAGGGAGACATTTTTTTCCCCATTAACTATTAAAAATTCTCTTGTAGCCTTTCACATAAAGGACACAGAGATAATGTAGACAGTGTTTTCAGCAACGTTCCTAATAGGAAACAAAATACAGGCGTCCCTCAGTAACCCCAGGGGACTGGCCCTAGGACCTGCTGTGGATTCCAAAATCCGCAGTTGCTTAAGTCCCCTAGCCAGCCCTCTGTAATGGTTCCACATCAGATTCAGCCGATCAGATCATGTAGACCTGTGTGTGTTGAACAAAAATCTTCATAAAATGACCTGCGTAGTTCAAGACATTAATACTGTTTTGTACTTTTATTTAATTCTCCCCCCATATTTCCCCTTTCTGTCTTCATTCTTCCACTTTGCAGTGCTTCTATCTGGGATTATGTTTTCTTTTGCCTGAAGAACTTCTTCTGATGTGGGTCTTCTAGTGATCATGTTCAATTTTTATTCATCTGAGAAATTAGTTTCCCTTCATTTTCAAATGTTGTTTAGACTTGGTATAGAATTGTAGGTTGGCAGTTCATTGTCTTTTGGCTTCCCTTTCTGTTGGTGTTAGCAGTCGGTCTTATCGTTCCTGACTTAAGAGTAATGTGTCTTTTTTTCTCTTCTCTCTAGCTGCCTTTTTTTTTTTTTTTTTAACGGCACCTGCAACATATGGAAGTTCTCAGTCCAGGGCTCCATTCGGTGCTGCAGCTTACGCCACAGCCACCACAACACTGGATCCAAGCTGCATCTGTGACCTATGCCACAGCTTATAGCAATGCTGGATCCTTAACCCACTGAGCGAGGCCAAGGATCGAACCCACATCCTCATGGATACTAGTCGGGTTCTTAAGCTGTTGAGCCACAGCAGGTACTCCAGTTTTGGAAAGCTCTTAACTATTATTTGTTTTTTCAGATATTGTTAATGTCCCATTTTCTCCTCTGATTCTTACGGCAGAGTGGAAGGTTTGATCATGGGAATGAATAACTGACTTGGGGTTACTTAGGGGATAATTGATGTGGTTGGATGGTTCATCTCTGTGAAGTAAAAAGTCTCAAAAAGATGACAGGAGTTGGGAAAGAGAGAAAGACTATGAACCAGGAGCTAAAAGCTTCCTTGAGAGTGTGACTGTCAGTGTGATGATGAGGTTGGCAGGTGGCAGCAGTGAGAGCTTTTGCAAGAGGAAAGGGAAGCAAGGCCTTGAAAGCAAGAATTAGAAGGAAGGAGCATATTTTCCTTCCTGGCTCCGACAAATGACTGTGAGACCAAAACGTGTCAGCGTTTGAATGGATGGTAAGGGAATTCATGTTGTCAGAGAAGAACTGAAGAAGGCAAAGAGGATTTTTTTATAAGTTAAGAGCTTAAGGATCAATGGACAGGATTTCAGAAGATAACTGAGGTTTGGAAGGTAGAGGAAAATAATGACATGTTAGGTTTTTGCCGAGATCCTTAACCCACTGAGTGGGGCCAGGATCGAACCTGCAACCTCATGGTTCCTAGTTGGATTTTTTCCTGCTGTGCCACAGCAGGAACTCCTGAGATACTATATTTTAACGGGAGGTGCAGAGCGGTGTGAGATTCATGTGACGATGGATAGTTTATGCAGTTTGACCTTCTGTCAGTGACAGGTAAAGGGGATGATGACGTGAGGCGTAATGATAAGAGCCTTGATAGTTTCAGAGATTAAGATGGGTATGAGATTTTCTCTCCTGATTATGAAAGCTTCCCTTTCAGGTATGGGGAAGTGAGATGGTGCCTTCATAGAGCCTGAATGTATTAGTTTTTAATGAATTTAATGGAGAGGGTGATTTGGCAGCTGCAGCTGCCCATTAGAGACTCAGTGCTCTAATATTTTCATACATGTCTTACTGAGGCTGGAAATAGTAGCTTCTCAAAGCTTTTCAAGGTTTTGAGATTTTAAAACCCAAAGCTAGACCCTGGACCATGACCAATGCACCAGGTTAAATATCAATTCATGAGACCTCTAGTGGACTCACGTCTGTCTCTCTGTATTTCTTTCTCTCTCTCTTTCTTTCTTTCTTTCTCCCTCCCTTCCTCCCTCCCTTCCTTCCTTCCTTCCTTCCTTCCTTCCTTTCTGTTAATTTTTACCCAACGTTAATCTGGACAGTCTATCTTTACATTTTATAATGCATAATCTTTATCAGTAGTGACATATTCTGGTCAAATAGATTGCCAATTGACTTTTTCTTTAAAGGGCCAGATAGCCAATATTTTAGGTTTTGTGGGCTACATGAGCCTTGTCCCATTTAACTTGACTATATTTAGGGTGTGAAAGCAGAGATAATACAAATGATAGTGGTTATGTTCTGTTTTTGTTTTTGTTTTTGTTTTTAGGGCCATACATGCTGCATATGGAGGTTCCCAGGCTTAGGGGTCAAATCAGAGCTGTAGCTGCCAGCCTACATCATAGCCACAGCAATGTCAGATCTGAGCCACGTCTGTCACCTTCACCATAGCTCGTGTCAATGCCAGATCCTTAACCCACTGTGTACGGCCAGGGATTGAACATGTGTCCTCATGGATGCTAGTCAGATTCGTTTCCGCTGAGCCACTATAGGAACTCCTGAGAGTAGTTGTGTTCTAATTCAGCTTTATTTACAAAAATGGGCAGTGGGCTGAATTTGGTCCCTGGGTTGTAGTTTACCAACCTCTGGTCAAATAAAACATCCAAGTACATTTTTCACTGGAATTACTGTCAGACTTTGACAATATATTTCATAGTAAAATTTTTGTGTGCCATGTGGTCTTCAAATTTTGTGACAATCTATCTAGCAATTTTTGCAAATGTGGTAACAGACAAATGTTCAACTGCCTAGTTTTATTTATATGAATTTGCTGGGTGGTGATTGACAGCTATGCCCACCCATTCTTTTAAGTCATGGTTAATCACTAGCTTTAATTGCCAAATTTAGGAAGTAGTTTTTACTCTGTATTTTACTAATCTTTTGCTCAGGATTTGGTATTGAATATTGTATTCTTCCGTAAATTCTCCCTTTCATGCTCTCTCTCTATGACTACTCTCCTGGTTCTCCGACCACTCTCGCCTATTTTCAGTCATCCTCACGGATTCCTTCCTTACAGTCTTTTTTTCTGAATACTTTTCCTGAGCTACCTTATTCGTGGCTATAGTTTTTAGAACCACACTTCTAGATCCATCTTTTCTTTTGTGCTCTTTAGGGCTGCACCTGTGGCATGTGGAAGTTCCCAGGCTAGGGGTTGAATCGGAGCTGCAGCTGCCAGTCTACACCACAACTATAGCAACACGGGATCTGAGCTGTGTCTGCGACCACAGCTCATAGCAACGCCAGATCCTCAACTCACTGAGCAAGGCCAGGGATTGGACTCTCATCCTCTTGGTTACCAGTCGGATTGTTTCCATTGCACTCATTGGGAACTCCTTAGATACACATTTTAGACCCGCTTATAAACCTTCAGATTTTTATTTTTGGTTGCTTATTGAAAATAATTATCTCTGTGGCTCAGAGATGTGTGAAAACTCCAAATATCAAAACTAAACTCTATCAGCCATTGTTCTTCCTCCTGTGTTTGTCTCTTGAATGGCCTCACCATTTCCCCAGTCATCCTGGGAACTTGGGAGTCAGTCATTCTTCCCCACAATTCAGTGCGTTTTTGCATCCTCTCAATTGTACTACTTGCTAACTATCTTTTGATTCCATCTTTAGTGCTCTTAGTCCTGGTTCAGCCTTTCATGTTTCCCCTAAACTTTTAGTTTACTAATTGGTCTCATTCTTGAATTCTGACCCTTTGGATCAATCACTATACCAACACCACAATTCCTAGTTAACCCTTTCAGACAGAATTAAGCCTTCTTCATTAAGGTATATATGTGCTTTTCACAGTGTTTATTACTCTGCATTGTGTGTCTGGAGTTCATTTTATCTCTGTTCTTTAAGACTAAGCTTCTTGAGGGTATGGACTGTGTTTCATGCATTTATTTGTCCAACTTCACAGCCCCTGTTGCTTCAGATACTTACTGCTTGGCATATATGTATTTGATAAAATTTGAATAAGTGAATTTTAGGTCTCCAGATAAACGTAATGGATTTTATACGTATGTTTTATCTCTGAACTCTCAGGAAATCACAGGAAATTAGAGTAAAGCAATAAAAGAAGTTGTATAAAACCACAAGGACAAAAAGAATGGGAAAGTAAGACAACAGCTCTAAGATAGTAGCAGCCAGGCATCTTTGGCCATATCCCTACCCCTAGCAGTAGGAGACTGGTAGAATTTTTTTTTCCTAGGGAAAGAGTTTTTTCTAAAAAAAAAAAGAAAGAAGTACACACACATGCTTAGATACATAGAATATATTTAAATATATTAAGTATGTATTATATATATTATAGTATATATATTACATATACTTAAATGCTTAAATATATATAAAACGTATATATATACAGATACTGACATTCAGGGACCTTCAATGATATAATTGGCTCTTTACCTATTAACCCATCTATAGTAACATCTAACATTGACAAAGCCATACCCAATAATAGAAATTCCATTTTGCTTTTGAAATTTAAATTATTTTTAAAACTTAATTTAAATTTACACAAAGTGAAATCCTCTATTTGGTTTCCAGTTCGTGGAGTTTGGACAGATGCATTCAGGTAGCCATCGGTACCATCTGTATCAGAACTTTCCCCCTTTGTAGTCAGCTCTCCTCTATCCCTAATCCCTGGCAAACATTGATCTCTTCTCTGCCCTAATAAGTTTTGCCTTTTCCAGAATATCATTTGAATGGAATTTTACAATATCTAGCCTTTGATATTGTAACTGGCTTTGTTAACTTACTGTAAAGTATTTGCCCTTGATCCATGTAATTACATAGTCCTTTCATTTTATGACTCAGTGGTATCTCATGATGTATACTAGTTTGTCCATCTGTTTACCTATTGAAGAACAATTGGGTTATTTCCAGTTTTTGGCAATTTAAAATAAAGTTACTATAAACTTTTGCAAACAGATTTTTGTGTAGGTATAGGTTTTCATTTCTCTCAGGTAAACAACCAGTGGGAGTGCTGGGTCATATGATAAGTGTATGTTTGACTTCATTCATAAGAAAGTGCCAGTTTGTTTTCTAAATCAATATACCATTTTGCATAACCACCAACAATGTATGGGAGTTTCAGTTGCTTTGCATCCTTACCAGCACTTAGGTGTGTGTGTATGTTTTGTTGTATTATGTTTATTTACCATTCTGGTAGGTGTGTAGAGGTATGTCATTGGAATTTTAATTTGCATTTTTCTTAATGACTGAAGATGTTGAGCAGCTTTCTGTGTACTTAGGTACCATCTCTATATATTTGGTGATGTGCTTATTTAAATCTTTCGTTGTTTTTTTTTTTACCTGAGTTTGGATTTTTTCATGGCTGAGTTTTTAGAGATCTTTATATATCCTATTAAAAGTCCTTTGTCCGAAATATAATTTCCAGGTATTTTTCTCAGTCTCTGGGTTATTATTTTCTTAACAGTGCTTTCCCAAAGCAAATGTTCGAAGTTTTGGTGAAGTCTACTTTCTAATCTTCTCTATTGTGAGTTCTGAGGGATGGGGGTCAAAGTTCTTTTTGTGTGTGTGTGTGTGTGTTTATGCATGTCTGATTATTTCAGCACCCACTTGTTGAAGACTTTTCTTTCTCCATTAAGTTGTCTTTGCCCTTTTGTTAAAAATACCATTTGTGGAGTTCCCACTGTGGTGCAGCGGGATTGGCAGCCTCTCTGCAGTGCCGGGACACGGGTTTGAGCCCCAGCCCGGCCCAGTGGGTTAAAGGATTTGGTGTTGCTTCAGCTGCAGTGTAGGTTGCAGTCGTGGCTTGGATTTGATCCCTGGCCTGGGAACTCCCTATGCTGTGGAGTGGCAAAAAAAGAAAAAGAAAACAAAACAAACCACCTTTTGTATCTACCTTTTTCTTCTGGCCTTGCCCACAGCATATGGAAATCCCTGGGCCAGGGATCAAACCTATGCCACAGCAGCGACCCAGGCCACGGCAGTGACAACACCAGATCCTTAACCCGTTATGCCATAAGAGAACTCTCAGTTATATCTCTTTCTGAGCTCTATCTTCTGTTCTGTGATATCTGAGTCTGTCCTTTTTCCAGAAGCACAGTCTTGATTACTGTAGCTTTAGACTATCTTGAAATTAGTGTGTGTTTTCCAGATGTATACTTTTTCAAAAATGTTTTGGCTTCTCTGGTTCTTTTACCTTTTATATGCATATTTGTCACAATCTACAAAAACATCCGTCTGGTATTTTGATTAAAATTGCATTGCATCTGCATTGCAGTCTGAGAGAAATTAGTATCCTAACCATATTGTCTTCCAATCTTTCTCCCTCTATGTAGATCTTCTCTGATTTTTTTTTAATCACCATTTTGTAATTTTCACCATACAGGTACTACACATATTTTGTTAGATTTGTACCTATGTACTTTGTGTGTATGTACTATTGTAAATGATAATTTTAAATGTTTTATTTCCAATAATTATTTCTGGCATATAGAAATGCAGTTGATTTTTGTATGTTGATCTTGTGTTATATAACCTTATAAACTCATTCACCTTTTAATTCTAGGAACTTTTTTGCCTTGTATGGAAATAAATGAAGACTATCCAAATAAGAACAAGTCGGGCATCAGCCACCATCACTTGCATTTGGCACAAACTCAAAGGGAAATCTAAAAGGAGAATATAAAGCTTTGTATTGGAAAAAATACAAAAAAATACAAAAAAAGGGAAAGCTTCAGGTTGTCTTAATTGGACATTGTTGGCATGGGGAAGCTGGAAGGAGGCCTAACTAGAAGTAGGGCATCCTGTGTGATTGGTTAGAGAGTATATTTGGCTTTCTCTGGCGAGTCCAAAATTGGAAGCGGGGGCAAAAACTAGGGAGGCTGGCAGTTATTGATCAGGCCCTGGCTGTTCGGAATCCTGCTACAGAACTTGTAGTTTGGCTTCCTGGACTGGTTGCTGCAGAGACTGTGGGTCAGAGTTCTGTTTTTCATTGTGGTCTGGCTATTGTATGTTCGTATGTTCATTTCTTACTTAGAGTATTCTATGTAGACAATCATGTGGTCTGCAGATAGAGTTGTTTTTTCCCATCTTTTTAGGGTCACACCTGGGGCATATGGAAATTGCCAGGCTAGGGATCAAATTGGAGCTGCACCTGTAGGCCTGTGCCACAGCCACAGCAACACTGGATCCGAGCTGCATTTGCAACCTGCGCTGCAACTTGCAGCAACACTGGATCCTTAACCCACTGAGCAAGCACCGGGAATCAAACCCGCATACTCATGGACACTATATCAGGTTCTTAGCCCTCTGAGCCACAATTGGAACTCCTACAAATAGCTTTATTTCTTCCTTCCTAATAAGTATGCTGTTATTTTCTTCCCTAATTGTGCACCTGAGGACTTACAGTACAATGTTGAATACGAGTGTTGAGAACAGAAATATTTTTTCTTGATATTAGGGAAAAAAACTTAATCTTTCCACATTGAATGTGATGTTAGCTATAAGTTTTTTGTAGATGACTCTTACCAGATCAAAGAAAATCCCTCCTCAAAGTTCCCCTTGTGGCACATAGGAAATGAATCCAACTAGTAATCATGAAGTTGCTGGTTCCATCTCTGGCCTCGATCAGCGGGTCAGGGATCCAGCGTTGCATGAGCTACGGTATAGGTCACAGACTGGTTTTATCCTTGACCTGTGGACTTTTTAGAAGTGTGCTGTTTAATTTCCAAATAGTTGGGGGCATTTTTCAGATATCTTTCTGTTACTGGTTTCTGGTTTAATTCTCATTATGGTTAAAGGGTATATTTTGTGTGATTTCAGTTATTTTTAATTTGTTATGGTTTGCTTACAGTATATTTGTATTTTGTGGTTTATATTGGTTAGTGTGTATATATATTCTGCTGTTGAATGGATTGTTCTACAGATGTCAGATCAAGTTTGCTGATTGTTCCATTCAGATCTTCAGTATCCTTTCTGATTTTCTATTTGTTCTATTAATTTTTGAGAGATTTGTTGAAATATCTAAGCATAATTGAGTCCTTTTATTTCCCTTTTCAGTTCTATCACCATTTGTTTCATTAATTTTAGAGTCCTTTTGTTAGATGCATGCACATTTAGGATTGGTTTGTCTTTAGTTAATTGACCCTTTTATCCTGGGGCAATGTCGCTTTTTACTCCTTGATAAATTCCCTTTTTCTGAAGACTACTTTTTCTTGAGTTAATACAGCCACTCTAGTTCCCCCCCCCATGGTAAAATATACATAACATAAATTTTACCATTTTAACCATTTTCTAATTTTACCTTTTTTTTTTTTTTGGCCATGCCTGTAGCATGTGGAAGTTCCTGGGCCTGGGGTTGAACCTGAACCACAGTAGTGACCTGGGCCGCTTCAGCAACAAGATCAGATCCTTAACCCACTGCGCCATAAGAGAACTCCTGACTTTCTTTTCATGTGGTATTTTTTTTTCATCTTTTTAGTTTTGACCTATGTTATTATATTTGAAGTAGCTTTCTGGTAGGCAGCATACATTTAGTCCATTTTTTTTGTTTGTATGTTTTTAAGCTTACTCTGACAAGGTCTGTCTTTCAGGGTTTTTTGTGGGGGGAGGTAAATAATTTCTTTTTGAGCTATAATTGACATATTAGTTTCAGGTATAAAACAGTCTGCCTTTTTCTTTTCACTTTGTGTGTGTGTGTGTGTGTGTGTGTGCGTGTGGTCTTTTTAGGGCTGTACCCATGGCATATCGAGTTTCCCAGGCTAGGGATCGAATCAGAGCTGTAACAACTGGCCTGTACCACAGCCACAGTAACGCCAGATCCTTAACCCACTGAGCAAGGCCAGGGATCGAACCTGTGTTCTCATGGTTACTAGTCAGATTCGTTTCCCGCTGAGCCATGATGGGAACTCCCATAATCTGTCTTTTAATTGGTATATTTAGACCACTTACTCTTGATCATTGATTTGTTTAGATTTAGATCTACTTTTTCTTTCCCTCTTTTTTTTCTTTTATTTTGTTTGAACCCTTTCCTTTTTTGTTTATTCTCTATTTCATACCTTCTTTTGAATATTTGAAATTTTCTTGTATTTCCTTTAAATTTATCTAGACTTTTGTTCATATCTCTTTGAACTTCTTTTAGTGGTGGTTCTAGAGATTATAATATACATACATAACCTTTTATGTTAGATTGAGTATTTAACAGCTAAAAAAGAAAATGTAGAAATCTTACAATTATAAAAATATCTTTATCTTCCCCCGTTATATGGTTGTCATGGGTTTTACAGCTATATACCTTGAAATCTCAGTAATGTTATTACATTTGCTTTCAACAGTTTTATGTATTTTAAAGAACTCAAGGAGAAAAATGGTCTATTATAATTACCCAGATATTTACCATTTCCGTTGCTCTTCATTTCTGAAGTTCCATATTTCTATCTGGTATCACTTTCCTTCCTTCAGTATAAAGAACTTCCTTCAGCATTTCTCTTAGTGCAAGTCTGCTGGCAGTAAGTTCTTTTAGTTTTCCTTCTTCTGAAAATGTCTTTAGTTATCCTTGATCCCTGGAAGATACTCTTGCTGGATATAGAATTTTCAGTTGATGGTTCTTCCCCTCCCTCCCCCAGCATTTTGAAGAGTTTGTTTCAGTGTCTTCTGGCCTCCAATGGCAGTTTATGAGAAATCAGTAGTCATATGAATTATTGTTCCCTTATAATGTGTCATTATTCTCCAGATGCTTTCAAGAGTTTTTTTTCTCTGTTTTGGTTTTTAGCAGCTTGTGATGTATCTGGGTATGATGTTCTTTGAGTTTATCAACTCTTTCAGGTTCACTGAGTTTTTAAAAAAATCTATAAATGTTTGTTTTTTGCTAAATTTGAGGCGTTTCAAGCTACTAATTCTTAAAAAGTTTGCCTCAATCTCTTTTTCTGTCCCCTTCTGGAAATACAGTGACATTAAATGTTCTTCAGTTTGGATAATTTCTATTAATCAGCCTTTCACCTCTCTGAATCTTCCCGTTTGTCATCTTCATTCTGTTTTTTACTTCACCTAGTGGATTTTTAGTTTCATATATTGCATTGCTTAGATATATAATTTCTATTTGATTCCTGCTTTATAGTTATTCTTTTTCTTTTGAGAACTTTCATCTTTCTAGTCATTTCTCATTACCTTCACCTTGAGAAACATAGATAATAGCTTTTAAATCTTATTCTGAAAGTCCAATGTCTATGTCATTTAAGGATTGGCATCTTTTTTTCCTCTGAGAACTGGTTACTATAATTTCCTTGGTTCATTGTATGTCATATAATTTTATACTCTAAAACTTCTATTAAACTTTTCTATGAGTTCTATTAAAAGCTTACAGTGTTCTGTCAATTTTCTACTGTACAGCAAGGTGACCCAGTCACACATACGTATATACATTCCTTTTTCTCACATTAAAATGCTCCATCATAAGTGACCAGATATAGTTCCCAGTGCTATACAGCAGAATTAAAATCTTTTGAGAGTGTTGATTTTTGTTTTAATAGGCAGTCCACCCAGTTAAATTAAGACTACAAGTTCTGTCTCCTCTTTGGGTGACGGTTTCAGTATTACTGCCATTTGCAAAGGCTTTGCCCTCACATGTCTCACTCAGTAGTCAGCCTGCTACTTGAGGAGTGGTTTGTATGGTTTAGTTTTCAAAGAATTTGCTGTGCTTCTTTGCTGTTACATGCATGTGCAGCTCAGGGGTGAGGCTGGGACTTGTGTTAGTTGCTATACAGAATTAGGAGAATTCTGCTCCTCCCTGGGATTTACTTCCAATCTCTGGTTTCTAGTGGCCCCTTTCCCATTCCTCTAGCTAGAAAGACAGATTTCTCAGAGAGCATTTTAGCTTCCCTTACTGTCACCTGGTTCCACATGACACATTTCCCCCTCAGGTTACAGCAGTGAGAGAAAAGAGGAAAAAAATGATAGGATTCCCCTTATGTGCTTAAGACCCTTTTTGCATCTTCCAGGCAGAGACAAGTTTTCTCTCAGACTTTGAGGTACCTGGACTGCCATCCCTGAGATGCTGTTTCACCTTTAAGCAAAGCCAAGAGAAAAAGAATCAATATGAAAACAAACTGTGGTTGCCCCCCTGCCCCATTTGACTCAGAAGGGTCCCTTTTCCTCACCTTCTGACCAGAACAAGGCCCTTTTTTGCTGTCTACTGCAAATTCTGCTGTCTGCTGGGCAATTCTACAACTTGAGCCACTCTTGGTTCAAAAGCAGAAGATAAAAGAGAAAAATTCCAGAAAACTCCACTGCACTGGCTGTTCAGGTTTCAACTTTCTTCCCTATGTATTTGCTGTTTTTACTTTTTAGAGTCCTCAGGTAGTTGGTTTTATATTCTTTCCAATTTTTAGTTGTAATCAGTGAGAGAGAGAGGCTGTGGTGAACATAATCTATTCTGTCCAGAAGGGAATTGGCCTGAAATAAATAAATAAATAAATGTGTGTGTGTGTGTGTGTGTGTGTGTGTGTGTGTGTGTGTGTGTGTGTGTATAATGGCTGTGAGTTCAGTTCCTGGCCCAGAAACTTCCATATGCTGTGGGTGCAGCTATTAAGAAGATAATTCTGGAGTTCTTGTTGTGGCTCAGCGGAAACGAATCTGACTAGCATCCATGACAATGCAGGTTCAATCCCTGGTCTCGCTCAGTGGGTTAAGGATCTAGTGTTGCCGTGAGCTGTGGTGTAGGTCGCGGACTGTTGCTGTGGCTCTGGCGTAGGCCCGAGGCTACAGCTCCGAGTAGACACCTAACCTGGGAACTTCCATGTGCCGCAGGTGTGGCCCTAAAAAGACAAAAGCAAAAAAAAAATTTCTTTTTGCTCAATTGGTTAATATCCTATGTTGTTCCATAAAGTACTTGGGGCAACTCTCCAGATAAGTAGTATAGTAGAATTTGAATATAGATGGGATAAGGAGAAAATGGCTAGAAATTAAGAGAAAGTCAAGCATAAAGTTAGCACATAAAATATACTTCATATACTTTTGTGTAGCTTTTAGAAGTGGGAGAAAACTATAGTATTTTCAAATGTTCCAACTTGAAAAAAGACTCACTAAGGGTTTTAAATTACACAATCCTTAGCAACTTTATAGTGTCATTTATGAAAATCTGCTCTTATTCGCCTTTCCAAGGAAAATAAACTTATGTAATGCCAGTCTACTTTGCTAGTGAATTGACTTGCTAATAGTTATTACATCAGCTTTATCACGGTTTATTAAACTTTCTTCAACTTTATTGTACTTATTGAGGAATTAAGCTACTCTTCTGTTTGGTTGAAAATGCTGGAGTGGTAATTGCATTTGATAACTTAATGCAACAAAAGGGACGGAGTACAGCACTGTGATCTGGGAGACCAGGGATCTCATTTTGGTTCCATGGCTGGATTAGAAGCCTAGCCAGCCACGTACTTCTTGCTCATGGGTCGGGGAGTGTGGATTGTGGGAAGGGACTAACAGTATAAAGTGGGAGACGGAAACACGCTTTATAGTGTTGAGGTGTTGTTTGTTTGCTTTTTATGAGAGGCACTTAAATTCTCACTTCACACTATTAAAATTACTTAACACTCCAGAAATACTATACCAGCATTAGTATACCAGGATTACAGTTTATATACCAGGGTTACTCAGGTGTATGCCTTTGTCACAATTATACAAATAAGATTTGTGCATTGCATGTATGTAAATTTTACCTTAAAAAAAATCTAAAAGTAACTGTCAAGTAGTTAGTGGGTAGAGGTGGAGATAAAACAGGAAAGACACAATTTTCAAAGCTGAATGATAGGGAATGAGATTATTGCCTTGTTCTTTTCATGCTGTGTATATACATTTGATGCTTTCCATGCTTATTTTTTTTCTTTTTATGAAACATTCTGGTCTACTGTATTAGAAGGTCAAAAGATAATATGTAGAATCGATAAATCAAGAAGTAGCAATGTAAGTGTGTTATTTAGAAATGTGGAAGTAAATAAGAGCAGGGAAAAAAGTTAAAAAGCGTCAAAATGGTTGCTTATGATGATCAGAACGGGGTGTGCAGAGGGCTAGAATAGAAAATATCTTTTTTTTTAAATAAGGCTTTCAGTGTTACTTGATTTTTAAACCTTAGGCATGTATTTGATAGAATGATGTATTTATTCTGTGGGTTACTGCATTGTTTTCAAGGAAAATATCCATATGGTCATATGTGAATAATTAGGCATAGACTAATGCTTAGAATATATAAAAATGCTGTTTGCATGCAATAATTTTGGCAGCATGGAAATTATCTCCATTGCCAAAGTTGGTGATTTACATTTGAATTCCTGCTTCAGATGAGTAGCTTTTCAAAGTTTGATTGCATAGTTTGTCCCTGACCGTACTCATGCCCTCCTATGGTTTGTTATCTACACAGTAGTCGAGTGATCATAAATAAACTTATATTACTCTCCTGCTTAAAAGCCACTGAATGTCTTCCCATTGCAATTAGAATGGAATTCAAAGTCTTCATCAGGGCTACAAACAAGGCTGTAAATAATGTAAGTGATGGGAGTGTACCTCTTTCTTCCATCACTTCCCCTCATCAGTGTCAGCCTTGATGGCCTTCTTGTACCCACTTCTAGCTCATTCCTGCCTTCAGGACTTTGTACCTGCCATTCTTCATGAGACTGGCTGCTTCTCATCATTCAGGATTTAATTCCTGAAAAAGGTCTTCCCTGACCGTCTAGCTAAAGTAGTTCCTTCCGTCCCTTCTTCATCTAGAGCAGTGGTGCTGAGTGTGGTCCTCAGACCAGAAGCATGAGCATCACTTGAGAGCATTTTGTTTTGTTTGGAGATGCAGAGTCTTAGGCCTCACCACAGACCTGCTGAAGTAAAAATCTGCATTTTAACAAAACCCTAAGGTGACTCTATGAAGTTTAAAATTTTCGAAAGCTCTGATCTAGAATAACCCCCTTCTCAATTTTCCTGTGTATCTATTAATAGTTTATCCATTTCTGAAGGTAACTTAGTCATTTACCTGTACCTTACTTCTCCCTAAATGGAATATAAAGCCCACAAGGGCACCATTTTGTCTGACTTGTTCACTCCCGGACCCCAGCACCTGAGCCGTTATCTGCACCTAGAACATGCTCAACGAGTATCTGATGGGTAACAGAATATACAGCTATGATCGAGATTCTGTTGTGTTCCTTGAAGTATATAACCGTAAATTGTTCTCAGTTGCTTGTAAAATTGGGGTTATTCTTACTTCCCAACATCATCATTATGAAGAGGTTTTGCTCTGTTTCTGGGACACTACTAAAGTGGTGTGACTAATACTTATTTAATCTTGTTTTCAGGTTGTTTCTCTTCAGAACTAGAGTTTAAATTGCATTGAGTAATTTGCTACAGATTAAAAACATTGTCGTTTTGGTATTTTAAAAAGCACTTTCGGAGTTTCCGTCGTGGCTCAGTGGTTAACGAATCCGACTAGGAACCATGAGGTTGCGGGTTCGATCCCTGACCTTGCTCAGTGGGTTAAGGATCCGGCATTGCCGCGAGCTGTGGTGTAGGTTGCAGATGCGGCTCGGATCCTGTGTTGCTGTGGCTGTGGTGAAGGCCAGCAGCTACAGCTCCTGTTAGACCCCTAGCCTGGGTACCTCCATATGCCGCGGGTGCTGCCCTGAGATAAGGCAAAAAGACAAAAAAAAAAAAGCACTTTCATTCAAAGTTGAAGTTATTGTCAGAGGTTTTTATCCAGAGTAAATGTATCCAAAGTAAATATGATATTTGTATCAAATTTTATTAAATCAGAATTTAATAATTTTAATAAGATTCTAAAAATGTTAAGTCAAATGCAAAATTTGAAGTTAAACGGCAAATAAAAACTGGGCAACTAATGCATCAAGCTTTTACTCTTGAGGTAAGATTTCTAAGAAAGACATACAGTTTTGTTTTTTGCTTTTTTTTTTTTTTTAGGGCCACACCTTCAGTATATGGAAGTTCCCAGACTAGGGGTCGAATCAGAGCTACAACTGCCGGCCTATACCACAGCCAGAGCAGCGGGGAATCCAAGCCACGTCTTTGACCCATACCGCAGCTAACCACAATGCTGGATCCCTGACCCACTGATCAAGGCCAGGGATGGAACCTGCATCCTCACAGATACTGTTTGGATTTGTTTTTGCTGTGCCACAAAGGGAACTCCAGTAATGGGCAACTTTGAGGTGCAGATGGGTATAGGGGCATGTCATGCTCAGATAATTCTACATTTTTAAAAACAGGAAAACTCAAATATAGGGTTAATGGTTTTCTTTATCTTACAGATGGGGTCGAGGATTTGGTCTTTTGGGTTCCATTTTTGGGAAGGATGGTGTATTAAACCAGCCAAACAGTGTCTTTGGACTTATATTTTATATACTACAGTTATTACTTGGTAAGTATTTATACAGCAATACAAAAATTAGTTTGTTTTGTTATAGTTTGCTCAGTACTTTGTGTGTTTATCCTGAAGTGGTCTTTATATTAAATAAAAGCATGTGTTAATGGTAGAACCACTGGTTTGTAACACGTTTTTGTGTTGTGCAAACTTGGTTCACTAAGATTTTGATGATGCTCATGCTGAACTTGGTGTCTACTCGTGTTTGATCAGGGATATCAGCACCCATGACTCCTAGAGAAATAAGCCCCTTTTACGGAAATGACTCCAAAACAGTTTGTCCTGAAAACCTTTTTCCTTATTATTTTGTATACTCTGTAGCTATTTTAAAGTATTATGCATTGAGAAAACATTAATAGTAAACAATATTCATTCATAATTCCATCACCTTTACATAACCACTGCTGCCGACCAATGCTGCAGCCATAGCAATGCCAAATCTGACCCTGGTCTGGTTGTGTCTTCAACTTAATGCCACAGACCATGGCAACACTGGATCCTTAACCCACTGAGCAAGGCCAGGGATCAAACCCACATCCTCATGGATACCAGTCGGGTTTGTTTCCACAGAGCCACAAGGGGAACTCTGTATTCATTTTTTCACTTAATTTTAATTTTTTTAATTTTTAATTTTTATTTATTTTTAATGATTTTATTTTTTCCATTATAGTTGGTTTACAGTGTTCTATCAATTTCTACTGTACAGCAAAGTGACTCAGTCATACATATACATACATTCTTTTTCTCACATTATCCTCCATCATGCTCCATCATAAGTGACTAGATATAGTTCCCTGTGCTCTATACAGCAGGATCTCATTACTCATCCACTCCACATGCAGTGGTCTTCATCTGTTAACCTCAGACTCCCAGGCCATCCCCCTCCCTCCCCACCCCCACCTTGGCAACCACAAGTCTGTTCTCTAGGTCCATAAGTTTCTTTTCTGTGGAAAGGTTCATTTGTGCCATATATTGGATTCCATATATAAGTGATACCATATGGCATTTGTCTTTCTCTGACTTATTTCACTTAGTATGAGAGTCTCTAGTTCCATCCATGTTGCTGTGAATGGCATTATTTTGTTCTTTTTTATGGCTGAGTAGTATTCTATTGTGTATATATACCACATCTTCCTAATCCATTCATCTGTTGATAGACACTGAGTTTGTTTCCATGTCTTGGCTATTGTGAATAGTGCTGTAATGAACATACAAGTGCATGTGTCTCTTTCAATGAAAGTTTTGTCTGGATATATCCCCTAGAGTGGGATTGCTGGGTCATATGGTAGTTCTATATTTAGTTTTCTGAGGTACCTCCATACTATTTTCCATAGTGGTTGTACCAATTTACATTCCCACCAACAGTGAATAAGGGTTCCCTTTTCTCCACCTCCTCTAGCATTTATTGTTTGTTGATTTCACTTAATTTTATGTGAGCTCTTTTTTTTTTTCTTGTCTTTTATCTAGAGCCGCACCCTCAGCATATGGAGGTTCCAAGCTAGGGGTCTAACAGGAGCTGTAGCTGCCAGCCTTCGCCACAGCCACGCAGGATCTGAGCCGCGTCTGCAACCTACACCACAGCTCACGGCAACACCGGATCCTTAACCCACTGAGCAAGGCAAGGGATCGAACCCGCAACCTCATGGTTCTTAGTCGGATTCGTTAACCACTGAGCCACAGTGGGAACTATGTGAACTCTTATGTTGTCTGACCTCTTCAGTGTTTTATTATTGTGGACATCAAGGCTTCAGATTTTTTTTATATTCTAAATAACACTGCAGTGATTGACTTTGTTTAAAGTCCGCTTCACACACACCCTTCCCTCTTTGAATTATTTCTGCAAAATAGATATCTAAATGTGGGATGAATGAGCCAACAGACATAGATTTGGTATGGATTCTAGTAGGTATAATCAAACTGCTTTTTATTCAGCTGTCAGATTTCCCCAAAGCTTCATCTTCATTTTAAAAAGTTTTTTCTGTAAAATTTCTAATTCAGTAGTTATATATTAGTATCAGTTTTACTGTATTTTAATTTCCTTTCATTGCCAGTTTAGTTATTGGGATCCTGATAATAGAACATCTCATATTTGTTACAAACATTTTGCCCATTCTTTATCCTTTTTTACATTAGTTTTATGAATTTTGATTGGAAACAGTTTTTATACTTTTTGAGTTAAATCCCTCCATTTTTGCCCTTACATTTTAATTGTTAATATTTTATCATATTAATCTTCCAGGTCTTATGTCTAGCTGCAGTAGCTTTATTAATGAATCAGATTGTGAATCTAAATTTTTCTCAATAGTCGTATCAAGTTTGCCCAATTACAGAGTTCATGTTGTGGCTCAGTGGCTAACGAATCTGACCAGCATCCATGAGGACACAGGTTCGATCCCTGGCCTCACTCAGTGGGTTAAGGATTTGGTGTTGCCATGAACTGTGGTGTAGGTCACACAGCTCAGGTCCCGAGTTGCTATGGCTGTGGCCGGCAGCTGTAGCTTCGATTTGACCCCTAGCCTGGGAACCTCCATATACGGTGGGTGTGGCCCCAAAAAGCAAAAAATAAACAAAGATTTGCCCAATTGCATATCTACACATTCTGCAGAAATATAAAAATACACACAAGGGTATTCACAGCAGTACAGTTTAAAACAGCAAAAAAATTGGAAGTAGCTTAGCAAAATGGAATGTTGAATAAATTAGGTTACATACATGCTAGAAAATACCATGTAGCCACTAAAGGGAAATAGTAGGTCTGCAAACCCTGGAAGATCAATCATAATTTAGTGAAAAAAGCAGATTGTGGAATAATAGAGGATAAGCATACATTTTTATATATATGCACAGAAAGCGGTGTTCGTGGCTGGGGCCGGGGTTGAGACATCCACTTTTTATTCCATTTAACTGTTTTGTTTGGATTTCTAAAGAGGAATATATGTATAAGCCCTTATTAAAACAGTCTGGAGTTCCCGTCGTGGTTCAGTGGTTAACTAATCTGACTAGGAACCATGAGGTTGCAGGTTCAATCTCTGGCCTTGCTCAGTGGGTTAAGGATCCGGCGTTGCCGTGAGCTGTGGTGTAGGTTGCAGACGCGGCTCGGATCCCGCGTTGCTGTGGCTGTGGCGAAGGCCGGCAGCTACAGCTCCTGTTAGCCTGGAAACCCCTAGCCTGGACCCCTAGCCTGGGAACCTCCATATGCTTCGGGTGGGGCCCTAGATAAGGCAAAATGACAAAAAAAAAAAGTCTGAGAAAAGCTTTTCTCTGTGTTCTTTTGGAGATAGAAGTTGAATAAATTTCTGTTTATAATTCTTAATTTGTTAATTTCACTATATACACATTTTAATTAATTAATTAATTAATTTAGTTAGTTAGGTTTTTTTTGCCTTATCTAGGGCCGCACCCGCGGCATATGGAGGTTCCCAGGCTAGGGGTCTAACAGGAGCTGTAGCCGCCGGCCTTCGCCACAGCCACAGCAACGCGGGATCCGAGCCGCGTCGCAACCTTCACCACAGCTCACGGCAGCGCCGGATCCTTAACCCACTGAGCAAGGCCAGGGATCGAACCCGCAACCTCATGGTTCCTAGTCAGATTCGTTAACCACTGAGCCACGACGGGAACCCCTAAGCTGTTTGAGATAGAGCATTTTTAATTTAATTTTCCATAAGTAGTATATCCACATGGCTCAAAAATAAAAAAACATAAATTACACACACACAAAATTCCCAGTGGACTTTAAAATGTGCTGAAACTCTAAATGATGATACAATCAAGCGATGGAATCTTGTGCAGCTATGGAAAGATCACTAAGATACATCAGTTATGCAAAAAACAAAAACAAATCCCCGAAAACCAACGAAAACAAAAGAATAAGAAGGAAAAAAGTTGTTTGTTTTTTTGGTGTTTTTAGAGCCGCACCCACGGTATATGGAAGTTAAGTTCCCAGGCTAGGGGTCAAATCGGAGCTGTAGCTGCCACAGCCACAGCTACACCAGATCCAAGCCGTGTCTGCGACCTTCACCACAGCTCACGGCAACACCAGATCTGAGCCACATCTGTGATTTACGCCACAGCTCATGGTATCGCCAGATCCTTAACCTACTGAGTGAGGCCAGGGATCAGACCTGCGTCCTCATGGCTCCTAGTTAGGTTCTTTAATGCTAAGCCACCACAGGAACTCCTCCACTGGGAATTTTATCCCAAGCCACCGGTTATATTACAGTAGCATCAGTTTGTTACAGAAGTATTTAACTAATACTTTATGTATAAAGTATACTTTATACTTTTTACTAATACTTGAATATTTATGGAGCATTCTAAGAATACCTATTAGCTCTTTTAATCTGCATGACAGGAAGTTCCCATTGTGGCTTAGTGGTAACAAGCCGGACTAGTATCCATGCAGACGCGGGTTTTATCCCTGGCCTTACTCAGTGAGTTAAAGGATATGGCGTTGCCGTGAGCTCTGGTGTAGGTCCAGACTTTGCTCAGATCTGGCGTGGCTGTGGCTGTGGCTGTGGCATAGGTTGGCAGCTGCAGCTCTGATTCAACCCCTAGCCTGGGAACTTCCATATGCTTCAGGTATGGCCCTAAAAAGCAAAAAAAAAAAAAAAAAACCAACAAAACAACAACAACAAAAAGTCTTAGGAGGCAGTCATGATTATTATTCCAATTTTACAGTTAAGGGAGTTGCACAGAGAGTAAATAACTTGCCCATATCTTTCTTTTTCTTTCTTTTTTTCTTTTTTTTTTTTTTTGGCTACACTTGTGGCATGTGGAAGTTCCCCGGCCAGAGATCAAACCTGGGCTTCGGTGACAATGCCAGATCCTTAACCTACTGCATCACGAGGGAACTCCAATTTTTGAAGTTTTAGATGTCAGCATAGATGAGGTAAGCAAACTTTGCTTTTTAGTAAAGGGCCAGATAGGAAATAATTTTAGGCTTTGCTGACCTTCACAACTATTCAACTCTGCCACTCTAGTGCAGAAGTAGCCATGGATATGGATACATTAATGAGTGTAGCTGGGTTACAGATAAGTCAAAATCAGGTGGCATAAATAATCCAATAGCATCTTAGTCTTTTTTTTTTTTTTTTTGGCCGGGCCTGTGGCATGCAAACGTTTTAAGGCCAAGGATTGAACCTGAGCTATAGCAGTGACAACACCAGATCCTTAACCCACTGAGCCACCAGGGAATTGCAGCATCTTAGTCTTGAAGAGCCTGTTAAAGCCTCATATACTCTAGTACTAACTGGTCACATGGGCAAGACAGACCCTGTGACTAGGCTGTGGCCTATAGGCAACTTCTCATTCATCTGGCAGTGGGGATCTCAGCACCTTAATTAACCTCTTCAAACCAAATCCCACCTTTTCTTAATTTTTTCCTGTTGCTATGATCCTTATTCATGTGTTTTTGGGTAAGAGAGTAAGTAGTTTAAAATGCTGTGCCATCTTCCCTGTCCTTGAAAATAAACGTACATGTTCTCAATACTGTTGGCTACAGGAAATTACACAATAATACATGTGAAGGTGTCAGATAGCATCAAGAATTCAGGCAAGCCTTTGTCTTAAGAGCCCTAACAGCCTTTTTTCTTGATCTGCTTTGACCCACACATGGCCAACTGGCTAAATGCGGTTTCCCACATCCCCTAGGGTGAGCCCTTTCTGAAATGTTTATCGTGATTTTTTTTTTTCTTCAGCAGCAACATATTGGTATCATGATCTCCCATTACGGGTTTTTGATAAATGTGATCTAAACATGGGAAAACAGATTTTACTTGGCCAGGGGAGGAGTCTCACCAAATGTGTCCTGCTTGGAGGAGAAGGTTGTGGTCCCCATGTTACTTTAGTCATTAGAGGAGCTGGGGCTGTCAGCTGTACACATCAGCTACCTTGCATAATGTGACTGGAAGACTGTACATATTCTTTGTGCATTTAACTGAGGCTAGTTAATGAAGTAAGTAGTATTTCATCTAGAACATTAACAAGTCAAAAGCGTTGCTACTGTAAAACTGGTATTCTATGTGCAGAATCAACCTGCATCATCTTAACAATATGGACTTGTAGTTCTGTCCTCAGATTTCATAGAGTCTTGTTGTAAGATCAGTATTCCAGCACTTCACAAAATGTTACCTTTTACTATGTCTCCAGTGTCAAGGTCTGATGGAACCAAGTGTCTCTTTCTCTTGCAGGCATGACAGCAAGTGCAGTTGCAGCTTTAATCCTCATGACATCCTCCATCATGTCTGTAGTAGGCTCTTTGTACCTGGCCTACATTCTGTACTTTGTGCTGAAGGAGTTTTGCATCATCTGCGTCATCACATACGTGCTGAACTTCATTCTTCTTATCATCAACTACAAACGACTAGTTTACTTGAATGAGGCCTGGAAACGGCAACTGCAGCCCAAGCAGGACTGACAACCTGACAGACTCTTAACTGAAATCCCTTTTTCCATTAAGTTTATTTTGCAGCAGTTGTTTTTTTGTTTTGTTTTGTTTTTTTTAAATTCTTCACAACAGACACTTTCCCTAAGAATATCTTAAACTGATTTTTTAAAATCCTATAAATTAGAAGGGGCCCTAGCTATTTCTGTGTCAGTCTTCATTTTAAAGTATGGATACAAAAAAAAAAAAAGAGAGAGGATACACCGAGCCAATCAAAGACAAGCTTTAACTTTACTTTGGAGATGTTTCTGAAATAATAAATTGTAGCCCCAGCCCCCTTCCCTCAAATGTAAAGTGAGCAACCATTGCTAGTAATTCTCTAATGTGTATAAATTAAATTTCAGGTATAACAAATGTGATCATGACATGAAAATATTTTAGAATAGATACTGTATTAAATATTGCCATGTTTACAATATGTAATATGTTTTTAGCCGATGGATTTAAACATGTAGATTCAATTAGAATCCATTTATGTGATATTTGTAAATAAAGGTAGAAATATTGGATCCATCCCTGCAGAACTTACTGTACAGTTTAGTTGAAGTGTAGCAATGAAGAATTGTCAGCTCAACGTTGACTGAAGAAATAGTGAAAATAGTAAGTCCATACAGAGCATCTTTTGAAAAGTACTGACAGCTGTGGGTCCAGCATTGGCAGCAAAAATAATAGGGTGATTGGTTCCCTTTCATCTCCTTCTGAAAGGAAGAAACTAAATTTGGACGTTGGAGTCAAGCTTATACCTGGTCATAAAACTGGGTTGATGATAACCTTACAGAATGAGTCATGTGACCAGACTTTGAAGTCCAAGGCCCTCAGGACATTAAAGATGGGAAAATGGGTAGCTTTCTTTGGCGAAAAGCTGGAAATATGAACATGAGACTTTTTAGGTAAAGTCTCTTACAACAGTTGAATTCTCATGCAGATATTTTTCCCTAACATTGGTGCCAGTCACTCAAACAGTATTGACTTTGAACTAATCAGCCTAAGCCCAGTCACTCCAGAGTAGGATTGCCCTTGGATAGCTCCATAGCGTTTTCCCCGTTTCTTTCTGCTCTAACCAACCAGACGTCTAGTTGAATTGTTTCAGAGTCAGATAATGGACTTGTACCCTTTAGGGCTGACATGCTGCTCAGTTTGCTGAATTGGAAGGAGTACTAAAGGGAGAAATATCTCAAGGTGAAATACAGTAATGTCACTACTCTTTCTAATAACTCAAATGCGGAGTTTTTAAAAGTGATTTGAATAAACCCTAATGAAATAGTGACAGTATGTTTCTATGGTTAATATCTTCTATCAGAATGTTAAAAGTGCCTTCTGTCTTAAATCTCAAACCAAATATTTTATGTGTTGAAACTGGGCAGAAGTGTCCTTCCTTCCTTTCTTAGCATGAAGTAGAAAACTTGCATTTTGTGGAAACCTTCCGTATGATCATTTTATTCCTTAGGTTGAGAAGTGGTTGTGATGTTTTTGCTTCCAGTTCCGCTCATCGTTATGTTAAAAGTAGCCCGGTAACTTTTGAGTGCTTTATTTGCCTTCTTTTTGAAGGGAGGGGACAGGCTCTGCTCTCTAAACAGCAGTTGTAGAGTCAGCAGCTGTTCAGCAGTTTCCAACTAACTGTTGTAATTGATGCAATGTCTTCTTCTGGCCCAAGGCAGGTATAAAATGTGAAGTGTAATGTACTTTTAACCAGTTTAAACCAATTTTGTAAAAGATGGCTTAATTCAGATTTCATCAAGGCTTATGTTTTCCCATGAATGTGAATACTTCAATGCCTGTTTTATTATGGATGTATCGTTCTTGTTTCTATAGTTAAAGAACCCTAGAGAGCATTGGTTAGATGTCTGGTATTTATGGAGGAACAAGTCCTGACGCTGGAGAACTGTGCAGCGCACTCACCTGCCAGCAGTACTGCCCGTATTCCCCAGCGGTTTACTGCTTCTCGCTTCTCCGCTAGAGTGGAAATGGCTTCACAGTGAAGACTTCGTGGTATATGTAACTCTGGTTGTGCTAAACAAGTTCCTTGTGCCCCAGTCTTAAACTGTTTTTCACCATCTTCTGTATCACTCAGCAGGGGAGAGTTAAAGCTTGTCTTGACGTTGCATTCTTGTGAATGTCTTCAACCCTTACATGAGAAAAATGTCAGAATGTTCAGGCAGACCTTGGCTTTTCTAAGCCTTGGGGAAACCACTGTTTCTGTTGTAGAAAAATTGTTGCCACATTCCTATGACCCCAGAATGAATATCCTTCTTCTCACTGAGTAATGACCACGTGCTGCCTGAAATAACAGCATGGAGACGCCCAAATCTCTGTAAGGAAAGGACCCCCCCCCCCGCCCCCGCCATGCATGTGATTTGGTATTTTTGGTCTACATCCTCAATTCTACCCCAAGAAAGGGGCGGGGGGGCATGTTATAAAATCTGAGGATTATTATGACTATCTTAGGCTGAATATTTAAACACTGCAACATTTCTAGCCACTGATGTTGAAGAACAAATTAGGGGGAAAAGTTCAATTTCTGCCTCTTGGTTTTTGAAATTATTTGCAACAAATGAAGCCTCTTATTTATCTGACAGTCATATCATTTGAGGAAATAAGTGAAGTTGTGCTTAGATAATAAATTCTGGGGAATCTAGGTGGCTTGGAGAATTTCATTTGGTTTTTTTCATTGAAGCTAGTTGCTGTCAGTGAGGGTGAACTAACTCAGGTTTAACTAGCTGTGTGCCAGGAATTACTTTTACTTCATGTATGCAGCCTCTGCCTAAATCCATTACTTTTAAAGATGTTGAAACACTGACTATTTTCATACATAGAGACAAAGATCTATCATTTGGTACAAGAGACCTTTGGGCCTACGAGCTAGGATAACAGGACCAAGACTATAGTGAAAGTAAAACTGTTAAGTTGACTAGTTTGCTTGTATTTCATTTATCTTTAAAACTATCAGCAAAAGTGCAAAGTTATCTTCAGCAAAACTTGACACCAATGAATGCTGACAGATCTTGTCCTGAAAATCAGTACTGGACAAATGCCAACAAGAAACCCACTGTCATTTTTGTTAACCTGTTTGGAAAGGAATACCTAATATTCAGTCTTTGCCCTCGTGTGCTTTTCCCCAACAGGCAAGCACTGATGAACCATTTCTATTCAGCCATTGTCGGCAGCACTTACGATTCCTAATTCGTGAGAACCACTCATCAGTAAATCACAGGGGGTGCGGGTAGGGGTGGGAGTCCAGGGTACTTGGTTAAACATTTTTTTGACAAATTAGCCCAGAAAAGGCAAAATGTTTTATTATAAGACTGTATTAAGCATGGCCTAAATATTAGGTGTATGATCTGTATAGTATGTTCCATCAAAAATATTTATTACTAGTGCTTTAAGCTCCAGAGTAAAACATTCATTTAAAATGGAGTTCACTGGGCAGATCTCCCCTTTCATATAGATAGAAATATTCTTTATCAGAGATTTAGGACACAGTTTTGCTAACTGGTAAAAAGCAAATGTAAATATGTAAGAATGTTTATTTGTTGCACATAACTTTTTTGGTATAAAATAAATGTAGAAGTTACCTGTGGAAGTTGTGCTGCCATCATTCTTATACTGCAGTTATGACATTTCAAAAAAGAAAGGGAAATGACTTCAGTCTTATAAATTATTCTTGAAAATTGATATGTAACCTCATTTCTGCAGGGGCAGAGTTGACTTTCTCTTAAATGATATATACCTTGTAGAAGACACAAGCAGAATTCTTAGAGATTCTAGTTCTTGGAATTCCTGTAGGTGTATGATGTACGTGCTTGTCAAGAATTAATGAAAAAGGGAGTTCCCGTCGTGGCTCAGTGGTTAACCAATCCGACTAGGCACCATGAGGTTGCGGGTTCGATCCCTGGCCTCGCTCAGTGGCTTAAGGATCCAGCGTTGCCGTGAGCTATGGTATAGGTTGCAGACGCAGCTCAGATCCCGCGTTGCTGTGGCTGTGGTGTAGGCCGGCAGCTATAGCTCCTGTTAGACCCCTAGCCTGGGAACCTCCATATGCTGCGGGTGTAGCCCTAGATAAGGCAAAAAGGTAAAAAAAAAATTAATGAAAAAGGAGCGGCTCAGGGGTTAACAAATCTGATTAGCATCCATGAGGACGGTTTGATCCCTGACCTTGCTCAGTGGGTTAAGGATCCATCTTGCCGTGAGCTGTGGTGTAGGTCACAGACGTGGCTTGAATCCTATGTTGCTATGGCTGTGGTGTAGGCCGGCAGTTAGAACACAATTGGACCCCCAGCCTGCAAACCTCCAAATGTCGTGGGTGCGGCCCTAAAAAGCCAAAAAAAAAAAAAAAAAAAGGAAAAAAGATGTTACTGCTTACAATTCTGTAAGCACATGGAATGTATTAATCAACTATTTTTCCATTGCTTTACTTTAGCTCGCCTTGAATACTCTACTCTTAGAGTCTTCTAAAAAGGTAACATCTGCAAGAACGATGGTTCCATTTGAAATGCAATTAGCCGTACTTTACTGACTAGAACAAATGCATCCTGGGTTAGAACCTTAGGACTTAAGAAATGGACCTTACCCCTCATTTGTAAAACATTTTAAGTACCTGTTATGTGTAATTTTTTTTTAATGTTTGTCAAGTTAAGAGTTATGTATTATTCCTTAACATTAAACTGGAACACAAGCCTTGATTACTTCAAGGAACGTAGGAGAAGTTCAGTGGTGACAAAAGAAATAGGTGACCTCTAGCCTTCCTAACTTATTATCTGAACTGACTACACTCTCATTTCTTAAAAGTGGTCTAACGGTGGCCACTAAAAGGAGGTTAAATTATCTCTACTGTTTCTTTCACGGAGCTTGGAAAGTCACAAAAGGGCATGTGTCGTGAATGAAATCCACCACAAGTGAAGTGAATCAAGCTCTGTGTTAAGAACCGTTGTTGGTTCATGGTCTTTAATTTGCTTGGACAGTATTTTTCCAAAGCCTTCAGCTTTAAACCAGGATCGATGAATACTAAAATCTTACGAATAACGTACCTAACTTTCCTTAATGGAGCCCGTGGAGGAGGAGGAGGCCGAAATATTCTGTAAGGAAAGACCGTCCTCGGGAGCAGAGCAGGTGGCACCAGCTCAAGATACAAAGGCCTGTCCTGCTTGTCTGGGGCCAGCCCTTTCAAAGAGGTGTCGTCACAGTCAGCGGAGTCAGCTGGGATGAGATCGGTGGGCTCTGACGCCCCTCTGTCTGCTTCGGTCCAAACAAAACTACCCGTGAGGCTGGAAGAACGTCCCGTGAGAAACCTCCAAGCTCCCGTCCCGTTCTGACATCCCTCCGCTCTTAGCTTTTTCGTGCTTATCTGTCAGCCGAACCCTGGAAACCGGTACCCAGACCCTGCACATTATTCCAGCACGATGTTACTGTCTGAATTTGTTGGGACTTCAGCCCAGCTGACAGAGTCCAAGAGCAGAGGTCTTTTACTGTCGCCCCCTCCACTGAGGCAGCAGGGCTGTCCCCGTGGCAGCGCACAGTCCACGACCAGCCACTCTGAATGCAGCAGGAGCACTGGAACAGAGGTTTCTCGAGTCCCTACTTGGTTAAGGCTATGAAAGCAGCCTGACACATGAGAACAATTTCAGATGCTTTTCAGCAGTACAGATCATTCGATTTACGGATGGTCACCTTTAAGCCAACTCTTTAGTCCCGTACTACAAAGCCTTTATTTTCGCCGCTAATGACCACCAGAGTCAGCCCAGAAACTTCCCGCCCGGTCTGCCGTGCCCAGGCCAGGAAGCACGCACTCGGGGTGCTGGGGAGGTCGTCCTTGGGGAGAAGCCGGTGTCAGCAGAGAGGTAGTTCGTGCTTTAAAGGGTAAAGGGGCTCTTTCCTGCACACTGCGACCTCGTGGCTGACGGCTGGTACCTGGTTTCGTTGGCAAGCTTCCAGTATCTCTCTCGCAACAGGAACGCTGCACTTTTTGGTTGTCTCTGTCGAGTGAAGATCCCTTTTCGATTTCCTATTGCCCGCTGGGGTGCTAAAAACAAGGCAGAAGGCGGTTCAGATGACGTCTGATGGGCAGACCAGAACCAGCCCGGGCCCAAGCTGGGCAGTAACTGGAGCTGCCCTCTTACAGTTTAGACTTGCTGGCTCATCTCTTCCTTGCAAAATAAGGTTTAAGACATTCTGGGTGCCCAGCTGCCTGGTAACTGGCGGGGGGCTGAGACAGAGTTATCTTTGGAAAGGCTTTGGCTTCTCTAAAGAGACAGCTCTCCCAGTAGGGGCCAGAGTCTTGACCAGTCAGAAGCGCCTAAGCGGGATGTGCTGGTGGATTTTAAAGTCCTCCCGGGCAGACTTCCTGGTGGCAGTTGCGCCGGGGCTGGAGCCGGGAAGGGAGCAGAGCTGCAACGGCCTGTTACGGCTGTGCTCCCAGCAAACCCTCTCTCCACCCCCCAGAGAAATCACGGCTTCTGTTAAATGTAAAGTAGGTCTTTCCCACTGAGACGCTCGACAACAGTAATTCTTTCCGTGAAAAGCAAATGCCAGGCACGGAGCCAAGGACCTCATCAAACGGAGTCCCCAGGTCAGCCTGCGAGGAGGAGGTGGATGTCAGCCCCCCTTCACACTTCACCTCACCCAGGGTCACACAGCTGATTTCTTACTACACAAAGCCAGTGCACCTATTCACAAAGCTAGGCTTTCAACCAAGAATTTCCAGGAGCCATTAATCTCATTTGCCAACCAGAGTGGAGGCTGGCATTCTCTTCCTTTTTTTGCTTTACCTCTTTCCATTCTGATTTTTTTTGGTCTTTTGTCCTTGTAGGGCCGCACCCTTGGCATATGGAGGTTCCCAGGCTAGGGGTCGAATCAGAGCTGTAGGTGCCGGCCTACGCCACAGCCACAGAAACGCGGAATCCGAGCCGCATCTACAACCTACACCACGGCTCACGGCAATGCCACTGAGCGAGGCCAGGGATTGAACCCACAACCTCACGGTTCCTAGTCGGATTCGTTTCCTCTGTGCCATGACGGGAACTCCTCCATTCTGATTTTTAATTCAATTTTTCACTTTCCAAAAACCTGTCTTTCCCCCATAAGTAATGTAAGTCCCACTGCCACCGAATCTCTCCCCACGTCCCCAGAGTGCTCTTCTAAGTTTATAGTGTATCGAGAGGCTAGTAACCTAGAGGCGTAGAAAGAAATGGGATTCCTCTGGAATGTCTGTGAAGTAGCCCTCATTATCCCTACTGGAGAAAGTACAGATTGTGTTCACGCTGAAGGCTTTTAAACCTTCCCCCGTTCACAATGCTTTGACACTTGCCTGTATTCAGTGAACCTGCCTTTTATAAGTGAATAATAGAAAACAGACTGAAATGTTAAGTTTCTTGGGCTTTGTACCTTACTCTGGAATAACAAGTGTATATACTACAAATGGATCTAGTACCAGGTCCACATGCTGGAGTGAAACAGACAGGCAGGTTAGACATCTTTGCCTTGAGACGCTGGGCTCTCCCATTGGCTTGTCTACCATAAAATGACACAGGAAGCAGGCAAGTGATAGCTGCTTGCTGACTGCCACCGGCTTTTCCTAAGAAATCCTCTATGTGCCTGCCTTGATTAGGTCAGCTTTCCCCCCTCTTGTTTCCAGTGTTCTGACAACCAAAATGTCCTGAACTAAAATGCCAACCTGAAAAAAATGACACGTGGTACCTTCCATAAACCAAACTGCCACTTACATTGGTCGGTCATA
This sequence comes from Catagonus wagneri, assembly GCA_004024745.2. Lineage (NCBI taxonomy): Eukaryota > Metazoa > Chordata > Mammalia > Artiodactyla > Tayassuidae > Catagonus > Catagonus wagneri. Next base: position 1,225,839 of record PVHT021183583.1, read on the forward strand.
AAATCGGCGAAATTCCAGATGAGCTCTCCAACCACATACTCCTTGCGTTTCTGATCCAGGATCACGTGATATTGCTCTAGCAGGCCTTTCTGGTACTCCTCACTGAACATCAGAGGTGGATCCTGGAATTCAAGGAAAGAGAGAATTGAGGAGTCAGAACCAGCAGAACTGGAAATGGTAGATAAAAATAACAATCCACGTGACGATGACCAAAATATCTGTCCTTGTGGTGGGCTACAGTGACTCAGGACTTGCTGATTTTGGTGTAGACACACAGCCAAAGTATGACGTAGCCCAAGGTAAAAAAAAAAAAAAAGTTAGGAAAAAAATCTTCATCAGTAACTGCTTTATTACAAACAAAACTTAATATTTGCTTTATCTTTCTTTTCTAGCTCTGTTCCCCAGTGTACCTTTTTTTTTTTTTAAATGCTGTGCCCGCGGCATATGCAAGTTCCCAGGCCAGGGACTAAATCCAAGCCATAGCTGCAACCTGTGTTGTAGCTGCGGCAATGCTGGATCCTTTAACTCACTGTGCCGTGCCAGGGATCGAACCCATGCCTCTGCAGTGACCCGAGCCATCACACTTGGATTCTTAACCCACTTCACTATAGCTGGAACTCCCCTGGTGCTGCCTTAAAGCTGAACTACACTAGGAGTAAAAGTATGTCTCTGGATAATAAAATTTAAAACTTAAGTTTTGAGTAAATATCAGTGTGTAATCTGAGAACTGGTGTGACTCAGATTTAACTCAACTCAGATTCACCTGTATCTCATCTGGGTAAGTAGCTGCTATTCAGCACATTCACCCAGTCAACAAATAATTACTTAGGGAGTTCCCGTCGTGGCTCAGCGGAAATGAATTTGACAAGCATCCACGAGGACGCAGGTTCAATCCCTGGCCTCGCTCGGTGGGTTAAGGATCCCGGGTTGCCGTGAGCTGTGGTGTAGGTCCCAGGCATGGCTCGGATCCTGCATTGCTGTGGCTGTGGCGTAGGCCGGCAGCTGCATCTTTGATTCAACCCCAAGCCTGGGAACCTCCAAATGCTGAGGGTGTGGCACCCTAAAAAGACAAAAAAAAATTTTTTTTACTTAGTATCTGCTTACATGGCAGGTGTTGGGGACAAAGTGACAAGAAAGGTAGGGTCCCTGCCCTCACAGACTTTACAACCTAGCAAGACACAAGCTATAAGTATAATGAGGGTGAGTCATGAGCTTTCAGAGCACGGGGGTAGAGTTGGGGGGGAGAAGGGGGGCTGGCACCGGGAGCAGACTGAGGCAGGGGCTGCAGAAAGCTCCCCTGCGGGAGCTCAGCTGAGACGGGCCAGGCGAAGCGAAGGCTGTCCTCGGCAAAAGCGGAGGCCTCCTCTATGGACTCGCTCAGTATCCGGAAGAGCTCTTATGTGTCAGGCACCGTGACAGAGTGAGCTTCCAGATGTTCATGGAGCGTAAAGCCTGAGGTTGCATCTCAGGAGTGGGGAGCGCTGCTCAGCCTTAGATGCTCGAGGATGCAACCTTTCACTTATTTTACGAGAGAACCAAACCCAGGTGGCTTTGAATCCCCTTCCCAATGAGAATTAAAAGGCTGCTACGTAGGACGTGCTGAAGCTCCGGCTGTATAATTGGGCCATTCTGTTCCCATTGCCAAAGCTGAATTTGAGGGCAGGGCAAGATGTCAAGTTCCTTACTCTGTGTTCTGTTTTTTTGTTTTATGTCTACACCCGCAGCTTATGGAAGTTCCTGGGCCAGGGACTGAATCCAAGCTACAGATGCAGCAACACTGGATCCTGAACCCACTGCACCATGGTGAGAACTCTTCCTTACTTTGTTTTAGTGAAAATGACCTTGCATTGTCTAACACTCGGCCACATGTGGCTGTTTAAATTTAAAACTACATCAACTCAGTCATGCTGGTCATGGGCCAGCTCCTCAACAGCCAGCCCCTGGTCTGGACAGTGCAGATCTAGCACATTTCCAAATCAGGCGGTGCTGACCTGGACTCAGACTGTCCTCAAAATTCAGAGCTGGTCACCTTTTCAAAGAGGGAGAACAAATGTGTCTTCATAAGATACTGGCCCTACTTTACCAGTTTGGAGAAATGGCATTCTGCACAGGCAAGATGAATGTAAGAGTGTCACAGGATAATATGGTCCATATGGATTACTATCCCACCGACTAAGGAGCAGCCAATTAAGAAACGTGTGTCAGCAAGGAATCCCGGTAGCTGTGACAGGTGAAGTGGAAGAGGGCTGGGGTGGGGTTCAAGAATCCACGGGGGGGGGGGAAGTCCCTACAAGGAGTTTCCAAGTGGGGCAGTGGGTTAAGAACCTGACTGTAGTGGCTTAGGTTGCTGCAGAGATCCCTGGCCCGGTGCAGTGGCTGAAAGGATATGGCACTGCTGCAGCTGTGACACAGGTCATAGTAATGCCTCGGATTCAGTCTCTGGCCTGGGATCTTCCATATGCTGCGGGTGTGGCCATTAAAAAAAAAAAAATCCGCACACGACAAAGCAGCCTATGGACAAATTAATGAGAAAAAACTAGTGACTGAACCTTGCGCCAAGATCTCACTCAATCCCTTAACAAATACTATTTAGCACCTGCTCCGTGCCAGACACCGCTGAGCGAGTGGGAAGCAGTGACAAAGAAGATTTATTCTCCCTCCTGGAGCCCGGTCTGGTCAAAGAGAGCCGAAAAACCCTGACGGCGCACGGTGAGAAACGCGGAGACAGAGGCCAAGCAGCGGCGAGCTTCCTCTGCCTGGGCAGGTGGGTAGACCCCCCCAAGAAAGCCATCTCAGCTGAGGTCTGAACATGAGTAAGAATCCACCGAGCTGGCGATTACGGCGCTAAGGAGGGCGTTCCGGGCAGAAGGAGCAGGCCGAGCCAGTGAGCCCGGGGAACAGAGGCCGGGGGCCAGGACTGAAGGCCGAGGAGGGTGAAGACCTGGCGGAGGGCGGAGGACCTGGCGGTCCTGACCGCGGATGAGGGCTTCATCCCGAGGGCAGGGAAGCCAGGAACGGGACTCCCCGAGGTCTGGATTTGTTTGACAGCAATCGGGAGGGTGTCTGGAAACAAGGCCAGTAAGGAGACTGTCTGAGGGCCACGCGAGCGAGGCGGAGGCCCCGTCGAGGGCGCAGGGTGAGCCTGGTCGACTGCAGGTGAGCAGCAGGGACAGGTGAGGGACGGGGCAGGAGGCAGCTTCCTAGCCCCGGGCAGGGAGGGACGTCAGCGTCCCGGAGCGTGAATAACCCCGAAGGTGCCACGTGCCTTACCTCGTGAAAGCCTGCGATGGTTTCCGCCCCGTACTCGCTCTGAATAATTGGCTTCCGGTAGGCCTTATACCAGTTCTCAAACTGGGTGGCCAGCTGCAGCTGGATCACCTCCATGTGCCCGTAGTCATGGTACCAGGAGTAGTAACTGTTCACGCAGATGACGTCCACGTACGGCACCTAGGGGAGCGTCGGCGTGGGTTCTCCACTCGGGACATTAGAGGAGCGCGTCCGGCGTGTGCCGGGGGCGGGGGACGTCTGGCGGAGGCGGCAAGATTGGGATGCAGAAAATGATTTAGCTGCTCACGTGCGTAGGAAACTAGTCAGAACCGACCCGAATGCGGCAAGTCTCTAGTTCTGGGCTGGCGCCCCTGCCTGGCTTTAGCCGGGCCGGGGTGAGGCGGAGCGGGCGCCCCGGGCGCCGGCCCCAGTGGGAGCCTAGAGCGCACCCCGACTGGACTTCGTGCCTCTATAGGAGGTGCTCCTGTCACTGGCTGTCCCCTGGCCCTGGAGAAATGTTCCCAACAGAGCGATGGAGGCAGTTTTCCTCTTTACAAAGCCTCTTCATTCACCTTCCTGAGCTAGTGCTGTGAACCCCAAAGTGGCTGGAAAATTCCCTCCTAGGAGGGTAACCCAGGCGACAGGGCAGGACGGTGGCGAGTCCGAACGATGTGCTGCTCAGGACGGAACAGCAAAGTCACCTGAACCCAGGCTCACCTCCAAACGCTGCCCTGGGACCGACCCGGCCCTTCTTTTCAAGTGACCGTGGCACCTTTCTGAACTGATGGAAAGATGTCGGCGTGGAGCGAAGGCTGGGGCGGAGACTCTGGGTGGGCACCTGACCATGGCTCACACACCCCAACAGGTGAGGTGCCAGCCTTCGGGTGGTGGGTGGCACAGACTCCCCAGGGCCACTGGAAGGGGAAGGGAGGCCACCTGAGGCGTCCAGGCCTGCCTGTGCCACACTGGTGCTTGACCACAGGCTTTGTGCTCCTTTGAAGGGGGTTGTTGAGAGATGGCACTGGAAGACCAGGGCTGCACGCGGTCCCTTCCATGTGATGGTGACAGTGCACATGACTTACACCCGCCTAGAGTGTTTTCTCATCCACTCCTGCATTAGACGATTTCTCTTCCTGTTGCACTTTTAAGTACAGACCCCAGTTCTCTTAACGAAGCAGCATTTTCTTGCTCCCATGTTTTTTGACAGCTTCAGTGCAACTCAACACTTTCTGAGGGGCTGCTGTGCCCAGGGACCGAGAGGGTGGCCATGGGGTCCAGCTGGCTGTGTGAGCATGTCCATTCGATTCTCAACCCCAGGGCCTGGTGTTGGGAGCCAAGTCAGAGGTTCCCAAATCTGGCTGAGGACTGGAATCACTGAGGAGCTTTGTGCAAACTGATTCCTGTCCTGGGCTTAGTGAGTCCGAATCTCAGAATGCAGACAGCTGTACTTGCAGACGGCTTCCCTTAGTGGTTCTGACAATCGACCAGGTTTGAGAAGCATGGGACAATGACAGCTCTAAGGGCCCTTAAACCTCTGTCCATTTATGAGCATATTAAACTGAGGGGCCGTAAAAGTACACTGAAGAGCATAAAATCCTGAGTCTGGACAGAGAGTGAACTTGACCTCCGGGTGCCCAGCCTCCTTAGATTTAAAAAGCCACACTGCCTGACCGATCAGCAAGCGGTTCCCATTAACCTGGGTGGAAATGGCTGGACTGGCTGCTCATGGTCCCTCCCAGCAGTTCATGTCCCCGAGCATCAGGGCAGGACTAGAGGACAGACAGGGGGTGTGGGGGGGGGACACGGACGTGACATGGAGACCCCCAGGCTCACCCCCAGGTCTGCTTCATAGTTGGAGTTGGTCACGAAGGTCACGGGCCGGGAGGGGTCCAAGGCTTTGGTGTGGCTAATCAGCGTCCTGTTCGCGGGAGCAGAAGACATGGTGCCGTCAGTCTGGGGAGGACCCCCGGCCCCCTGCCTCGCATCCTCTGCGTCCCATCACCCAGCCAGAAAAGGCCCACTGCTCCCCGCCCCGCCCTCAAGCAAACATGTTCTTTTGGACACCACGCTCCCTGACTGCCTTCCTTCCTCCTTTCTCTCTCCCCAGATCCCCCCACCCCCCAGAGAGGCCGTCCTCCAGGGCTGAGAGAGGCTCGGAGCCGAGGTCTGGGTGCTGCCAAAAGCTGTTCTGCGGCTCTGGCAGAGCTCTTGGAAACAGGAACGGATGAGGTGTGGCTTACGATGGATATATTCACTTAACAAACAATTAGGGGGAGTTCCCGTCATGGCTCAGCGGAAACTAATCCTACTAGTATCCACGAGGATGTGGGTTCGATCCCTGGCCTCGCTCAGTGGGTTAAGGCTCTGGCGTTGCTGTGAGCTGTGGTGTAGGTCAAAGATGTGGCTCGGATCCCATGCTGCTGTGGCTGTGGTGTAGGCCAGCAGCTATAACTCCGATTGGACGCCTAGACTGGAAACTTCCAGATGCCGCAGGTACGGCCCTAAAAAAAAAAAGGAAGAAATGCCTGATTGTAAGGAGCTACGGAAAACCCCTGAGATGGGTGGGAGCAGCCCCCTGTGCGGAGACAGCTGCTAGGTGGTGTTTCTCTCCATAGCAATGCCTGAGGCCGAGGAGGGCCCATGGCATTCAGTGATGGGGCCATGAACTTTAGATGGTCTGGTCCTGTCCAACAATGTCACTTTAAAATAGAATACGCATGTCATTGAGAAACCTGTTTATAATTATGTGCCTAGGTGAGCCAGTTTTATAAAGCTTAACTCCCCTTTACAGATGAACCCAAAGCATCAAAAAGTGATTTTGTGCAGTTTTAACAAGCACTAAATTTCCTGGGAATGGCGGTCCTATAAAAATCGTGGGACGATTATATTTAGTTTTGTTTGCCATTTTAGCGGCTCAGAGTTTTAGAAAGCAGAACACTGAAGGAAACGCCAGCCGTGCTTTCTAGCCCCTGACATCAGCCTTTGCTGGTGTGCCTTCAGGGAGATTCCACCTGTGGGTGCAAACGCCTGACCCCTTCAGTGGGTCTTCTGCAGAGTCAGGCCCATGCACTCACATATTATTTTATAAATGACCCTCTCTTATGTCAGTAAGGCCATGACACTATTTTTTTTTTTTTAACTTGAAGTTATATGTTAACTCTGGATTTCATTTCAGCTGTGTAAAGGAGACACTGAAATCACAGTCTGGGCAGGTGGGTATTTGGTCTCTTGCACTGAGCAGGTATGGATCCACCTGGGCTGGGATTAGATGCTGCCCCTCTCCCAGCCCAGTCCCTGCCCAGCCCGCCCCCGCCCCCAGCCCTCCTGTGGCTGCCAGCCAAGGCTGAGCTGGGCTACAGGGCTGAGGTCCCATGGCTGCCTGACTCAGCCCGGGGAAGGCAGGGGCACTCACTTGAAGTAGTAACCAGCGGGTTTCAGGAAGGAAGAAGGTTCATTGGCCACGGACCACATCACAACCGCCGGGTGGTTCTTGTCCCTGCGAACCATCTCCTCCATCACCGCTAGGTGGTGCTGCAGAGACACGTTGCTGTAGCTTTGGCTGCGGTGGGGGGGCGGGGGGGGGAGCGAGTCACAAACCCGCGGCCCGGGCGGCGCGGGCTGCGCGGGCTGGGCAGTGCGGGCGGCGGGCACTCACACCAGCACGATGCCCACACCCGGACTCTCGTCGATGACCACGATCCCATAGCGATCGCAGAGCTGCATCACCTCCTCTGCGTAGGGGTAGTGGCTGGTGCGGAAGGCGTTGGCGCCCAGCCAGCGGAGCAGGTTGAAGTCCTTCACCAGCAGCGACCAGTCAAAGCCCTTACCTCGGATCTAGGGGACAGCAGAGCAGAATGAGCCCCTGTCCCCTGTCCCTATCCGACATGTGCTTCCTTCCAGAGCCGAGCCCCTCAAGAACCGCCGTTAGCCCTCTGCTTTGCCGCAGCCCAGGCCCCGCTAGGCGGTGGTTTTGAGCAGTTGGCTTAACTGCTCTGAGCTGCCCTCAGCCTCTCCGGGGGACAAGGGCAGCGGATGGCGAGAAACAGCCCCCACAGGGACAGGGGCGGGGGCCCGAACTCACGTCCGCATCCTCGTGCTTGTTGACCCCGTGGAAATAGAAGGGTTTCCCGTTGATGAGGAACTGTCTCTCCGTGACAGCCACGGTGCGAATTCCCACCGGGAGGGTGTAGAAATCGGACAGGGGCCCGGCCGAGGTCTGTGCCGTCAGCTTCACCTGCCGAAGCCAAACCGCGGACGTGAGGCGTCCTGGAGGGCCTGAGGCCATGCAGCCCGCGCTTCAGCAGGACCACCCTTGTCAACCACGGCAGCCGCCTCCGCGACTGGCGGCAGAGCCACGCAGGAGAATTTTCACCCACCCTCCCCCCTGGGGCTTGCTCTTCAAAACTGGGCCTCCCCACCAACGGCTGAAAAAAAAATCAGGAGACTCTTCAATCCAAGGGACCTGGAAGCTCAGAGGACCTCGCCTGCCTACCCGCCTGTCCTGCACCCCTGCTGAAGCCAGGCCGCCGGATGGGTACGAAAGGCCTCCCCCCGCCCCCACGCTCATCGCCGTTACCTCCAACGAGTATAGGTAGGCAGGGTGCTCATGCATCAGGTAGGGCCACCAGAGGTGGGCCCTGGGCACCTGCAGCTGGCCCTGGCCCCCCGTCCCCTTGGCCACCACCCTGCCTTCCTCATCCAGAAGGTGCACTTCCAGGTGGAAGTGGTCACTGCCCTGGATGAAAATCTGGTAATTCACCAGTCCTGCAGGAGACAAGGGAGAAGGGAAACGGGTGTGACCTGGGGTCAGACAGACGGGAGCACCTTGAGGCCACCACTCCGAGGAGTCCCCAGCCCACTGCTGTTTATTTCTTGAGCTCAGTCAGCAGTGGGGGGAGACGGAGTGAAGGCGGCACGGCCGGGACGGGACATGGGATTCTCAGGTGTCCCGAGCTATGATTTCAGGCGAGCCCCGCTTCTCACTGGGGCTTACTCCCTTCCCAGATGAACTGGGCAGATGGGCAATTTCTGAGGCCCCCGCCCACTCGGACAGGCTGGATTTCAGCTTCTGAGACGGACGGGAGCCTGCGAGGGTGACGAGGTGCTGGGAGAGCCCTTCTCCTGGGGGATCTTTCCCAACAGGGAACAAAGCCACTTTGGGCCCAGCTGAAGGCACGTCCTGCAGGAGCCTCACCTGTGTCCTGGTCCACGTCGGTGGTGACGGTGATGTCAGCAATGTAGGCGGCGGGCGTGGTGTACAGGAGCACGGGCCGATGCAGACCCGCGTAGTTGAAGAAGTCGAAGTTTGTGTTCTGGACAAAGTAACCCTTGGGGTACCTAGGGTGGGAGGGCAGTGGCCTCGCCCTGGGTCCTTGGAGCTCAGCTCACACGTCTCCCTGGCCTCCCAGGGCCGGGGCCTCACCTCGGCTAAGGCCACCCTGCCCCTGGCGGGGAGACCACGGGGCGGGGCGGGGGCGGGGGGACAAGGCGCTGCTCACTTGGAGGTGTCCGTCTTGTAGAGGATGGCGCCCGGGGGCAGGGTGTAGGGGGACAGCGTGTTGTTGACGGCGATGGTAACGCGACAGGAGGACAGGGGCCCAGTCTGGACCAGCTTGCTGATGTCGGCCTCGAAGGGGAGGTGGCCCCCCTCGTGCTCTGCCACATGGACCCCGTTCACCCACTGCAGACATAGGGAGACGTGAGGAGGGGGCCCTAATGCCTCAGGTGCCCCCTCAGGTAGAAGTGCAGCATGGAGCAGGGGGTCCTGCCACCTGCCTCGGGAGTGGAGGAATGGACCTTTAAGGGGTAGACGAAGCAACCCTCCCAACCTGGGCACAAACCCCAGACTCTCCCCCGCAACCCCTCCACATACCCCCTAGGAAGCAGGCTGTCCTGTGACAGCTGGGAGCCAGGCACCCCAAGGCAGCCCCGGGCGTGCCCCGTGGCCGTGCCTGGCCACGCGCTCCGCCTGCTGCCCGCTGCACTCACCACAATGGCGTAGTAGTGGGCACTGCCGATCCTCAGCACCACTCTGGTGCCCAGGTCCTGGGTCCAGCGCTGGGGCAGGATGGCCTCCCGTTCATACCACACCCAGCCGATAAAGCTCCGCAGCCGCCCGTCCTGGCTTATGTCGTTGAAACTGGAGGGAACCGGCATGTCCAGGGTGGGGCCCGACTGCGGAAACAAGGACTGGAATCGGTCTAGATCGCCTAGGAATCTAAGGGGCCAGGTCCCCCAGCAGCCCTGCCTGCAGGAAGAAGTCTGGATGAGAGGACCTCTCCCAGACTCTTATTCTTCTTTTTTCTTTTCGGGGCCGCACCTGCGGCACATGGAAGTTCCCAGGCTAGGGGTCGAATCAGAGCTGTAGTCACCAGCCTACACCACATCCACAGCAACGCCAGATCTGAGCCACATCTGTGACCTACACCACAGCTCACGGCAATGTTAGATCCTTAACCCACTGAGCGAGGCCAGGGATCAAACCTGTGTCCTCATGGATGCTAGTCAGATTCGTTTCTGCTGTGCCATGACGGGAACTCCTACATGACTGAGAATAAAAACAGTGAACAGGTCCTCTGCCGTCAGGTGATTGGCTCTAATGAAAAGAGTACGGAAAGTGGCAGGGGGGACTATCTTAGGGCTCAGGGGAGGTCTGTGGGAGCCAGGGCCCATGGGATATGAACTCCAGACATCCTGGCAGAACAAGATGAACCTGAGCCCTGCAAGGAATCCTTGAACCTCTGGACCTTTGAACACTTCAGGTAGAAGGCAAGGCAGGAGTGAGGCAAACAGCTCCGTGAGTCTGGGAGCAGCCTGGAGAACTTCCTGAAGACATACGTGGGGCATGTGACTGCCATGGGGCATATGACCACCAAGGAAGACAGGATTGTGGCGCCTCGGATTACAGAGTCCCCCCCTTGTCATTGCAGGGACTGACTTCTGAGGCTGGGGTTCGATCCCTGGCCCAGGAACTTCCACCTGCTGTGGGCGTGGCCAAAAAACCACCACCAAAGAGGCAACGATTTGCTGTCCCTCACAGCTGTATGCCCAGCGTCTGGGCACAAGCCCTGCCATACAGGAGGGACTTGACACACACTGGATGAAGGGACAGATAACGTGCTGATAAGAGATCAGCTGCTCAGATGGTTTGTGTCCAAGTTCTGGTGCCAGAAGGGCCTTTCTCAGGGCAGTGGGCACCAGAGTCTCCACGGAAATAGTTGCGTCCAGGCCCACAACCAGTCTGGGGTAGGGAGGATCTGCAGAGACAAGACTCTAAGAGGAAGATGATCAACTCACTGCCCCAGGGAGGAAGGCTGGCGGGGGTACAGGAGCCGCCTTGCTGAGGAAACTGTGAGTGGGGCACATGCCTGGCGCCAGCCCCCGCCCCTTTCTTCCTCTGCTGATGAAGCCTGGGCGGCAAAGACTGAAAAAAGAGGATCTAAGTAAAGCGAGCGACACATGGGCACACAGGCTTGCCCCATTCCCAGTCCACCGGACCCAAGTCAGAGGGGAGACTAAATGGGGGTCCTTGGCTGGCTGGCTGGCTGCCAAGCCCGGTCCTCTGCCTGAGCCTTGGAACCCAAAGTCCTTCCTGCGGGCCCTAAGATGCTCAAAGCCTCCCCTGCTGCTACTCTGCAGCCACCCGCCCCGAGCTCCGTTCGCGAACTCGGCTCGGGTTCCGCCTCCCCCACCCGCGTCGGGCCCGCCCATTTCCTCCTTCCCGGTCCGTCCGGTAAGCCGACCCCAAAGCCCCCAAGCCCGTCGGCCTTTAACCTCCTCTTGGCCAGCAGGTCCGAGGGCACAGGGGAAGGCGCCCCATACCCCCACCTGACTTCCAGGAGTTTCCCTGCCCTAACCCCGTGCCCGGTCCCCGCAGCCCGCACCTCCCGCAGCGGAATCCGGTACCACTGCTGCTCGAAACCCTGGCGCCGGTTGTCGGAGAAGTCGGCACGGAAACTCCAGAGGCCGTTCAGCTCCTTGCGCTCCCGCGACCGGCTCTCCTGGGGGTAGAGCATCCCGCCCTGCAGCAACGCCAGCCCGCAGCCCCAGAGTAGCGGGCCGAGCACGGCCCAGGCGCCCGCCGGCCCCCGGAGCATGATCCGCCGCGCGGGAAGCTAGCGGCCAACCTCCCCTCGCCGGGAGCCCCGAGCGCGGGAGGCGGGGCCGGGGGCGGGGCGGGAGTCACGTGCCCCCTTCCCCCGCCCCGGGGGTGGTGCATCTTGACGGCAGGCGATGGCGGGGCGGGGCGATGGCGGGGCGGGGCGGGGCGATGGCGGGGCGGGGCGGGGCGATGGCGGGGCGGGGCGGGGCGATGGCGGGGCGGGGCGGGGCGGGGCGCGGCGGCCTTCGCAAGGCCAGCGCCCGGGAAGCCGCACCCCGCCGGGCTTCCTGTCCGAGGGCGGTGTTGGAGGCGGGCCCGCGGGGAGCTCGAGCCCCAGCCCCGGCCCCGAAAGGAGGAGCTTAGGGGCTCCGGGTCTGCAGGGTCACACTGCCGCCCCTGCCCGCCCCTCCTCGGCTGCTCCAGACCCTGGAGCGGGACCCCTGTCGGCCCGGTTCGCCCTTTGCTTCTAGAACGCCGACCTGGGCCACGTCCACTCGCTTATGCCTGCGGGGCACTGGTGAACTCAGGCGAAGACACAACATGCCTAGTGACGTCTGTCCTGCATGGTGGCCCGGCCCTAGCCTTGACCCTGAACCTCCACCTTCGGTCACCTGGGCCCCAGACCTGTACCCGGCATGGCGTGAGGAGACGACGACTATGATGCTAGTCGTATACCTGGCCTGGATACAGTTGTTCCGTACAATTACCTGATTTTTAAGGTATTACTTTTTACTCAGATTTCCCGTTCACCAAAGCAATCTTCTGTTAATGGACCTTGGTATTGTAAACAAAGCATTTCCCAGGATAGTAAAAATATATTTTAAGAGCTGACAAGGTCTGAAGGTTTTTTCCCCTGAATGCTTACAATATAAAGATAAGAGGCAGTAGGATGCAAAAGTTTATATAGTTTGATCCCAATATTGCTAAAATTATATCCACACAGAAATAGAGACAAATGTAAAGTGTTATTATCAGTGTTATAGATGATTTCCGTTTTGTTCCTCATAGAGGTTTTGAAAATTTCTATAACAAACATGCTTTTTTTTTTGCTTTTTAGGACCACACTGCGGCATATGGAGGTTCCCAGGCTACGGAGGGCTCTAATCAGAGCTGTACTGCCAGTCTGCGCCACAGCCACAGCAACTCAGGATCCAAGCCGCGTCTGCAACCTACACCACAGCTCACGGCAACGCTGGATCCTTAACCCACTGAGCAAGGCCAGGGATCGAACCTGCAACCTCATGGTTCCTAGTCGGATTCGTTAACCGCTGCACTGTGACGGGAACTCTGTGAACACACATTATTTTTATAACCAGAGTGACACCAGTGACACTTTTGAAAACAGCAGGAAGCGAGTTCCCCATGTGGCACAAGGGGATCGGCAGTGTCCTGGGAGTGCTGGGTTGCAGGTTCCATGCCTGACACAGTGGGTTAAGGATCTAGCATTACCGCAGCTGTGGCTTAGGTCCTAACTGAGGCTCATATCTGATCCCTAGCCCCAGAAAGCCGTATGCCTGGGGGGGTGGGGGGGACCAAAAATGAAAAAACAAAAAGAAATAAGAGGAGGGAGTTCCACTGTGGCACACTAGGTTAAGAGTCTGACTGCAGTGGCTGGGTGCCTGAGGAGGCAGGTTAACATTCCTGGCCTGGCAGCAGTGGGTTAAAGAATTTGCCACAGCTGCTGCTTCCTGGATTCATTCCCTGGCTTGAGCACGTCCATAAAAGAAATAAGAGAAAGGGCGGAAGGAAGGAAGAAAAGAAAAACAGCAGCAGTTCCCTGGTGGCTCAGCGGGTTGAAGATACAGTGGTGTCCCTGCTATTGCTCTGATTACTGCTATAGGGTGGGTTCATTCCTTGGCCCAGGATCTTCCACATGCTGGTGAGGCCAAAAAATAAATAAACTTTCCAGAAAAAAAGCAGGTATTAAAAAAAAAAGCAAACAGGCAATAAATAAATAAATGTTAATCTGCTTCTATCAATTAATAAATTGATTTTCCGTTTGCGAGTCAACCTGCATGTATTTAATACAAGTTGATTTTTTGCTGGTCAAGATTTGTACTTGGTCCAGATCAAGGAAAACTTGGTTTCCCATTGTATGAACCTGACAACCAGACCCTGTTAAATTCCATCCACCAGTTTTTTGTTTGTTTGTTTTTTGTTTTGTTTTCTTTTGTTTTTTTGTCTTTGCCTTATCTAGGGCCGCACCCGCGGCATATGGAGGTTCCCAGGCTAGGGGTCTAATCAGAGCTGTAGCCACCGGCCTGCGCCACAGCCACAGCAACGCAGGATCCGAGCCAAGTCTGCAACCTACACCACAGCTCACGGCAACGCCGGATCCTTAACCCACTGAGCGATGCCAGGGATCAAACCCACAACCTCATAGTTCCTAGTCGGATTCCTTAACCACTGAGCCACGACGCGAACTCCCAATACAGCTCTTCTTATGTTAAATTAGTTTCCTTCTATTCATGGTTTGTTGAATATTTCTTATCATGAAAGCGTACTAAATTTTAACACATGCTTTTTCTGCACCAATTTAGATACTCATGTGATTTTCTTTCCTCTTTATTCTGTTAATGTGGTATGTTACACTGACTCATTTCTATATGGTGAACCATTCTTGCATTCTAGGGGAATGTCTCACTTGGTCATGATATATAATCCTTTTAATGTTATTATTTTTATTGAGTTTTTTGTTGTTGTTGTTGTTACAATTTTGTGTGATAAGATTCTAAAGATTCATGATTCTCAAACCTGAACTCACACATCAAGATCACCTGAAGCACTTGCTGAAGCAAATTGCTGGGCCATACCCAGAATATGATTTAGCAGGCCCCTGTGGGGACTGAAATTTGGTTGTGTTTTTTTTTTTTTTAAGCCGTGGCAAGGAGATTTGATTTTATGTGACATGGAATGGAGATGCGCCAGAGTGGTTGTTTTTGGGAGGGTGGGGGCAGCGGAGGGGCTAGCCCATGGCGTGGGGAAGTTCCTGGGTCAGGGATCGAACCTGAGCCACAGCAGTGACAGTGCCAAACCCTTCACTGCCAGGCCACCCAGAGAACTCTCTGAAAATTTACTTTTTAAGGAGTTTGAAGATGAGGATGATAATAGTCAGGAACCACACTTTGAAAACTGCTACTCGAGAAGATTCTGTCTATGATCCACAGCTTTGACCCTTTTGGGAATTTGTCTGTTGTGTCCTCACTGCTGGAGTTTTGGTTCTTTCTTTCTTTCTTTTTTTTTTTTTTTTGTCTCTTTGCCTTATCTAGGGCCACACCCGGGGCATATAGAGGTTCCCAGGAGCTGTAGCTGCCGGCTTGCACCACAGCCACAGCAACGTGGGATCCGAGCTGCGTCTGCAACCTACACCACAGCTCACGGCAACGCCGGATCCTTAACCCACTGAGCAATGCCAGGGATCGAACCCACAACCTCATGGTTCCTAGTCAGATTCGTTAACCACTGAGCCACGACGGGAACTCCTGGTTCTTTCATTTACAGTCTTTTCCTTGCTCCCAGAATCACGTGGGGGGAGTTATTCATTCTTCCTTGAGTTTAGCTTATTCATCTTTGTTGTTAAGAAATGTCTGAAATGTGTGTTTTAGCATCAGGATTTTGATGAGATTTGTGTGGAAGAGGTCTCTGCATCTCTGCAGGTTCGCTGTTACTGAACACTCACTGTGGGCCAGGCCTGGCCTCCCATCCCGCCCTTAGCCGCAGCACAGGCAGGCCCCTCTGGACTGCCCGCCTGTGGTCCTCGCCCCCCGGCTGGTGGCTGGGAATTTGCTTGCACATCACTCTCCAGGATGCAGGAAGCCCACCTAGTGCCTGGCGTCGCGGGCTAGCCGGGTAACTGACTTTATCACCAAACACAGCACCCTCCTCCGAGGGTACAGGGTACCCTGCAGTGGCGCCCAGTGGTCCAGGGAAGGCCTGGTTAAGCAAGGGGAGTGTGTGAGCAGGAAGGACACTGGGAGGAAAGGGGATAGAAGGGGGCTGACTGGGTTAATCAAGCCCATCGGGTCCACCAAGGCACCCAAGGCTCGAAATCACTGTGATGCCCGGCAGTGAAGGGCGGGGCATGCGCACGGCAGAGAGCCCCGCCTTCCTCCCCAGCCGTGACTCCAGCCGCACTTGCCCAGTTTTTCCACTTCCTTGATGACTTCCTGCCAGCTCAGTACTGCCAAGGGCCCCCATCCGAGGGAGATGGGGCTGGGCAGGAAACACACACAGCCTCCTCTTGGGCCTGCTTTATTTGGGAGCGGGGAGCGGAGGGTTCTAGGCCTGCTGCGCACGCAGGAGTGCTCGCACCTGGGCGATCTGCCAGTCAACACTGGAGCGCGCGGTGCCACCCAGGGCTGTGTACTGCTCCACGCTGTGGCTGTAGTCCCACACCTGGCTCACGTCACCTGAGAACAGGGGGCTGGGGGGGGGCGCAGAGGAGATGGACCAGGGCAGCCGGCTACCCCAGGCTCGCTTCCTGGAGGGCAGCAGAGGGGAGGGGAAGGGGGTAGGAAGGGGACGCACCTGATGGTCTGTAGCTCCTGCAGTGACAGCTGGTTGAGGGCCACCCCCTTGGTCTCGGCCATGAACACGGCTTTCCCGGAGGCCTCGTGGGCCTGGCGGAATGGCATCTGGGGGCACCGGGGCGGAGGGCGTGCTAATGCAGGCATCCTCTGCTCTCTATTCTGCTGGGGGTGTCTGTGCCCTCCCTGACTCCCCTCCCCCGTGCCTGTCCCGGCCCCTCCACCCTGGCTGCCCCACACTCACCCCTTTGCGGACTAGGTAGTAGGCAAGGTCAGTGGCCAGCATGTCGGGACTAAGAGCCTGTGCCATGTTCTCATGTTGAACCTGGGGACAGCAGGCCAGGCGAGTGGCGACTCCCACCCACCTCAGCCAAACGTCCCCCGCCTTGAGCAGATCCCCTCCGCCATTCTGTTCTGCGCTCTCTGCTTGCACCATCTTTTCATAGTTACTGATCATTATTAGCTGTGTCCGGGGGGGGGGGGCCTTGACGTTGTCAAAGCCTCTTTAGCATGCATCAGAATCTCCTGGAGGATTTAATATGCAGACAGATCGCTATGACCTAACCCAGAATCTCTGATTCAGTAGGACCTGGAGTGGCGCCCAGGATTGCCGTTCTGTCAAGTTCTCAGGTGACGCTGATGCTGCAGATCCCGGAGCCACACTCTGAGAACCACTGCTTTAGAGACACATCCTGAAAACTATTTAGGAAGGAAATGACACGATGAGGGGGATTTGCTTAAAAACAGCAGTGGTGGGGAGTGCAGTGAGTAAAGACAGCCGAAACAAGAGCCGACTGTCGTTGAAGCAGAGTGTTGGTGCACAGGCTCATTGTGCACAGAAACTTTCCATAGTGAGTGGTTTAAAAAGACATCTGGGAGTTCCCGTCGTGGCTCAGTGGTTAACGAATCCAACTAGGAAACATGAGGTTGTGGGTTCGATCCCTGGCCTCACTCAGTGGGTTAAGGATCCGGCGTTGCCATGAGCTGTGGTGTAGGTCGCAGACGTGGGTCGGATCCCGCACTGCTGTGGCTGTGGTGTAGGCTGGCGGCTACAGCTCCAATTAGACCCCTAGCCCGGGGACCTCCATATGCCGTGGGTGCGGCCCTAGAAAAGACCAAGGAAAAAAAAAAGGGAAACAGAACAAACAAACAGAAAAAGACATCTGGGAGTTCCCTTTGTGGCTCAATGGTTTGAAAATCCGACACTGTCTCTCTGAGGATGCAGGTTCGATCCCTGGCCTCACTCAGTGGGTTAAGGATCCAGTGTTACTGCTGACAGCAGCGTAGGTCGCAGATGCAGCTCAGATCCAGTGTTGCTGTGGCTGTGGTGTAGGCCGGCAGCTACAGCTCCCTTTGACCCCTAGCCTGGGGACTTCCACACGCCATGAATGCGGCCGGCCGTAAAAAGGGGAAAAAAAAAAGACATCTTGCAGGACCAGTCGATTGGGCCTCTGGAGTCTAACCCACTTCCATTCTACCGCAGCAGCTTCAGTTTGTCTCTTCACAGTTCCCAGGGCAGGAACAAGCAGGTACCCCCTCCCCCTGCCCCAGGGCTTCCGGTCCCACCCACCCACCCTTGCCTCCTCTCAAGATCACCCTCCTGGCATCCCACCCCTGAGTTTAGGGACCTAGGGGTGAAGAGGCGTGTCTTGCCTGCAGCGTAGAGATGACCCCAGTGGCCACCTGGAGGACGGCACTCATGGTGTCAGACACTTCAAACACAGCTTCCTTGTCCTCCTAGGAGGCACGGGGCAGGAGGTCAGGGCCCAGCGGCTGGGTCCCCACTGAGGCATCCCCACTGCCTTCCCCTGGGAACACTCAGCACCCCATACACCCTACACCCAGGGAGGGCGAGAGCTCTAGGGTGTAAGGGGCTGGCTGCACAGGACAGGAGGTGGCAGTTCCGTGGGGCCCCTGCCTGGGTGTGGCAGGACCCGAGAACTGGTATGTGGTGTGTATGCAGGCGGGTCCTTCACCCACTGTCCCTAGCCTCGCACCTGTAAGTCCTTGTTGTAGGTGCTCGGAAGTCCCTTGAGTGTCATCAGGAGCCCAGCACACTGAGGGGAGGGCGAGGATGAGGAGGCTGCACCTCGGAGCTGCCCTGGAAGTGCCCTCGGGCCCTCCGGGTCAGCACGGAGGCTTGCCCCCACTCCCTGCCCTGCTCACCCGCCCAAACACTCGCCCCGCCTTGCTCCGGATCAGCTCCAGGCTGTCTGGGTTTTTCTTCTGGGGCATCAGGCTGCTTCCAGTGCTGGACACAGAGAAGCTGGGGCTGAAGGCTCTGCTGGGCAGGTCAGCCCAGGGACTGGGGGGCTGGGGGAGGAAGGAAGCCAGGCTCCCGGGCTGGGTGCAGCTGTCTTACCTGTAGGCGTCTGAGAGCTGCACAAAGTTGAATTCCTTGGTGCCGTAGAGGATCAGGTCCTCGGCCATCCTGCTCAGGTGGGTCATGCACAGCGAAGCCCAGAAAAGGAACTCGGCTTGGGGGGAGGACAGGGAGAGCGGGCGGTCTGGGCACCTGGCATCTCTCGCCCCCTCATCCCCGCACCCCGAGAAGCTCCAGGTGGGCCATATGGGGGTGGCAGGAAGCTGGAGAGGCACCAGGGCTGGGGGACTAAGGCAGCACACACTGCAGCGGGCTGGCTGCCAGGACTCACCCACGAAGTCCCGCTCACTGGTGGCATCCATGCTGTTGAGAGTGATGGCGCCAAAGTTCAGTTCTGGATGGAAAGGGGAAGGCAAGGGGGCTGTGCCGGAGGATAGGGGGGCCTTCTCCCCTCCCCCGAACCAGCACCTCCCCCTGCGCCCCTCTCAGGGAGGGGGAGTAGGAGGGGCAGGACGTTGGGGGGTCTCGTGTACGCCCCGGGAGGGAGGTGGGAGCCCTGAGTCTCCCCGGCACTGGGCACGCCTACCCCGGGCCTTCCCTTGCTGTTCCAGCCTTACTGTCCACAGGTGATAAGCCAGTTTCATGCAGACCCCTGCCCCGAGTGTGTGTCTGTGGTGCTGCCCCGGGGAGGGAGGGGCAGCGCCTCACCTGCTCGGAGCAGCTCCCGGTCCACACCCAGAGGGTTGCCTGCAATGGCCCCGCTGTGGGGACAGGGGATTCCGAGTCACCGGGGCGGGGCTCCCGGCAGGCAGGGCCTGGCACATACACACACGCACACCCGCGCTGGGCTCTGGCTGCCAGGGCCTCGGCCTGGCCAGCTGGGGTGCCAGATACCTGTCCCCACGCAGGGGACACGACACATTGTGAGCTGCTGGCTGGCTCTCTGGAGTTCTTTAGAGCGCTGTGGCCTTGCTGACACACCCGTCCTCCTCTCGGAGCCGAGGATCCGTGTGTGGCCCCACCCCCACCCGGACAGCAGACAGATTGCCTGGCTTACTGTCCCCCTCTGTCCTCCCTGCCTCTTCCTCTTCTGTTGAACCCCGAGGACCGTCTAACCACGTGGCAGCCACCCCCAGCCTCCGCCCTCGGGGTCTCGGGGCCTCGCTCACCTCCCCAGGGGCAGGACGTCGATCCGCTTCCGCACCTCCAGCAGCCTCTCGGAGTCTCTGGTCAGTGCCACAGCATGGCTGTGGGGAGCCGGGAGCGGGGTGGCGGGGAGACGGTCAGGGCGGCCCCTCCCCTCGGGCGCGGCCCCTCCAGCACCGCCCCGCTCACCTCAGGATCCAGTGGCTCCAGCGGATGGGCTGAGCCCTCTGCAGGTGTGTGTACCCTGGGAAGAGGGTGTCACGTTCCCTGCGGGGGGAAGAGGGGAGGCAGGGAGACTGAGGGGCTCTGGAGGTTCAGGTGAGGCTGCCCGTGACACTCGGGGCCCTGCAGGCCTGCAGCGCGGGCCCGCCAAGGATCTGCATGCGGGCCCGCCAAGGATCTGCATGAGGACCGAGTGCTCTCCTGGGGATAGACATGCTGTCAGAGAAGGGTCGGGAAGTGGGGCCCCCAGGGGGCGAGCGCAGGACAGGGTATGGATCACGCTTGGGCCCTGCGCCTTGGCAGCACACCCGGGCGGGGGCTGCGCGGGGAGGAGATGCGCACAGGTGCCACCTGGCAGTGAGACAGGAGTTTGTTGTGAACGTGAGAGTCATTCTGGGGGGCCCCAGAATAGCTGGGGGCACTTTAAAGTATGCGGGACAGAGGCAGAGGTGCTGTGGGTGACGGTTCTGCTTTGGAAAAATAAACAGCTTTATTGCGATATAATTCACATATCAAGTGCAGGTCTGGTGTACAGCCATCCCGACAGCCAGTTTAGAACAGTCTCATCAACCCGAGAAAGAAACCCTCCGCTCCTCTGCTGTCACTCCCTCTTCCTCCCAACACCTGCCCCCAGGATGACAGCTCTTGGGCCCTTGTTCTCCCCAGTGGGGAAGGCAGTGGAACAGGGGTCACGGGGAGAGAGGGGAGAGGAGGGGTCCACACTGGCTCTGTCACCAGACAGAGACTTCTCAGCCGTGATATCCCAGAGCCAGAGCTTGGGATGAGGCTGGCGGGAGGCGGCCTGCGGCTCTGTCCTTTGCCCGCCGTGCCGTGCTGGGCGGATATGGGGACGTGGGGTGCTGGCAGGCTGAGGAATGACACCCTGGCTGCTCCAGCCAAGCCAGCCCCTCTCCCCAGGCTTCAGGGCATCCGCCCAGTGCCTTAGCCTCCTGCCTGTGGATCTGCCAGGGTGAGCTTGCCCTGCTGCTGAGCGGGGCTGCCTCAGGGAGGGGTGCTAGCTGCAGGAAGCGCCCCACGCCTGGCTGCTCTGGCTCACTCCTCACTCGGTGCAGGAGCTCTGGGAACCCCTGTACCCCAGAGCCCGGCTCCCTGACGCTCGACACTCTGGCCACCTAGGTCTGGCTGCCTGTCTCAGGGGAGCGAGACCTCAGCTGCCCTCGTGCCCGTCTCTGCTCCCCGGCGCCCTGGGGACTCACGCCTCTGCCCGATCCACCATGGTTCCGATGAGCTCCCGGAGGAGGGCGGAGAGGGCGGAGCAGTTGTGCCGCATCCACAGCCTGAGGTCAGTGACCACCTGTGGGGAGAAGGAGGTGGCACTCAGGGACACAGATGTGCTGCTTCCCTGGGGAGCCAGGACGGCGGCTGAGCCCTAACTCTGCTGCCTGTGCTCCCCAGGGCTGGGAGGGCACAGGGCGGGGGCGGGGCTGCAGCACCTGGTCATTCCGACTTCGGCCCGTGTGCAGCTTCCCTGCCGTTTCACCGATGAGCTCCTGGGGGGACAGTGCAGGGAGGCAGGCGGTCGGGGTCAGCCCAGTGGGGTCAGCCCGGGTGGGGTACAGCCCTCCCCTGCCTGTGGCCCTCCCTCCCTGCCCCAGGGTCCCCTGATGCTGCCCACGTCCCTGCCATCTCTGCTGAGACCTCCTGTTCTGAGGCCGCACGATGAAAGGAACAGAATGACAGTGCTTATGCTCAGAGGGACCCAGGGCAAGCAGGGCGGAGGGTGGGGCTGGCGTTGCACCTTCAGACGCCGCTCGTTGGCCGTATGGATGTCTTCATCATTGGGGCTGAGTTTGAAGGTGCCCTGGGCCCACTCCTCAGCCACCTGCAGCAGGTGCCAGCAACAGCACGGTCAGGAGGGCAGGCATGGGCAGCTGAGTCCTGGCAGCACTCCACAGGAGGGGCTGTGTCACCACCTGCCCCAGGAGCATCTCAGGCCTGGTGCACCTTGGCTCAGGAGCCAGGGACCACAGGGGCATTAAAGGATGGAGAGAGACAGCACGGCACAAGGTTAAAGGGCATCTGTCTAGGCGTATAATCACCACAAGGGGACAGGACAGGTGCGCTTGGGGATTTGGTGAAAGCTTGGGACCACAGTGGGGTGTGTGTGTGGGGGGGGGCGTGGAGAGTACCTTGTCCAGGCCGTGGAGTATCTGGTCCATCTCGGCCTTGGTGAGGAGCCCCGCCTTCTCCAGGCCCCGGCTGTAGGCCTTGCTGCCCTGCACGTCCACCTCCCACAGGTGCCGGTCATAGGTGATGGACGAGTTGAACTTCTCCATGATGGGGTCCACCGCGCCCACAAAGCGGCCGCCCCACAGCTTCCCGCTCTGGCCGGGAGAGCAGAAGCCATGAATCTCCTACGCCCCTTGAGAACAGGGCCTCTCCCAAAGGGCCCTCAGCAGAGTTATCACGTCTGATGGCAGGGGCAGCTGGCGGGCAGGGCGAGTCTCACCGGACGGACAAGGAAACTGAGGCCCAGAGAGGCTCAGGAACTTGCCCAGAGTCGCTCAGGGAGTGGACGTGGGAACCTGGCTGGACACTGAAGTTGGGGGTCTTTCCCACCAGGCGGCGCTGCTCCAGGGAGATGGTGACAGGCACCGCTCAAGCCACAGAGAACTTCCGGGACCTTTCCCTCCACTGACCAAGGTGAGGCATCACTCTGGAATCCAGAGTTTGAATCCAGCACTGCTATTGGAGGGACGATGACAATAATACCAACATGTGTCGCCTTCTCACTGTGCGCCAGGCACCATTCAAGCTGCTTGGCAGGTGCCGTCAGCCACCTTCTGAAGGAGGTGGCAGTGCTACTGTGCCACAGACAGGGGCCACACT
Source organism: Catagonus wagneri (assembly GCA_004024745.2). Classification (NCBI taxonomy): domain Eukaryota; kingdom Metazoa; phylum Chordata; class Mammalia; order Artiodactyla; family Tayassuidae; genus Catagonus; species Catagonus wagneri. The sequence continues at coordinate 1,248,274 of PVHT021183583.1, forward strand.
CTACCAGGGCCTCTGCTTGCTCTGCTGTTCTGACCTTTTGCTGCAGGGACAGGGAGGAGGCACCTGAGGGCCCCCTCACACTGCCTGGGTCTCCCTCCCCAAGCTGGGGGTGGGGCTGAAGGTCCCAGCCCCACCCCCCAGCCCTACGACGTGCCCTTTGTCATTGCCTTCTAGGAGGTCACCGGCTGACGCTCTGCCCCCCCTGGAGCCAGGGGCAGAGGGATGGGACAGAGATACCTCTGTTTCGAAAGAGGGCATAGGTCAGGGCATGGGACAGATGGGGGAGTGCAGAACCCCTGAGGGGCACTCAACCGCCCAGTACACCAGGGACGTATGCCAAGGACGGAAGGACGGGGTGCTGGTGGAGGTTGTCGTGTTGCTTCACCGGCATCTTTTCTGTGGAGGGCTGGTTTACAGTGGCCACTGGGGACATATGTTCTCCTCTGTCCCCGGGCAATGTCCCAAACCTGTGTAGCCACTTGGCCCTAGGCATGTTACATAAACTCTCTAATCCTCAGGGTTGCCACTCTATAAACTAGGAATAATAATAACTCCTTTTTGACGGAGTTGTGAGCTTTCAGTTAGATTAAGCTAATGGCATACAAAGCCCAGTGCCTGGTACTGAGTAAATTCTAGGTGTGACTAAGGGAGGAGCCGGGGGCTGCCAGGGTCTGGCTGTGCCTTAGCTCCACTCCTGGCACCACGGGGACCTCCACATGCCCCCGGCTGTGAGCTGACCCCTCAGTGTGCAGCCGCCTTGGCTGCCAAAGGACTCTGCCCTGCAGATGCGGCTTCTGTTCCCCTCAGAGGCTGGACTCGCTGCCCGCCCCTCTACTGCCCGGCCACACCTAGATCTCCAGCAAAGCACCACGTGAGGCCCCGGTCCTGACCACTGGGGCCAGAGGGCCAGGGCCAGCCAGTCGGGATAGGGAGCCAGCCTTTCAGCCAGTGGCCAGGCCATACCTCCCAGCAGGCCCCTGGACTCCCTTCACGAGTCGTTTGTCATAACAACTACTTAAGGAACGGAGCTGCAGCCAAACCACAGGACAGCCCGGGGCAAGCAGAGTCTCCTGAAGGCAGCCCACTCTGCATCGGGACTGAGCTTCTACCCCACTGGCAGGCTTAAAGGGACCCCAGGAGGATGTCAGAGTGCGGTGCCACCTCCTGGGCACTGAGGGAGGGGCCAGGTGACGGGAGAGGGCTTTGTAAGCCAGAGCACATCTGGCCCAGAAGCGTCCCTTTGGGGCAAGGGCACAGGGACGCCAGGAGTGAGCCACAGCCAGGTTTGAACACACTTGGGGAATACCAGTGTGTCACTCTTAGTGTCATTAACACCATGTATTGAGCACCCTGGGCCCTGTGCAAGGCGTTCTCCAGATGCTATTACACCCTCCCATGAGGTGGGCCCTGTCACCCCTATTTCACAAACGAGGAAGGAGGTTCAGGGAGGTTGAGTAAGTGCTTCAAAAACCAAGCCTCTTTGGATCCAAAGTCCAGGCCCTGCCACAGGCCCTCCACTATGACCCAGAAGCCAGCAGGCAGGTGGTCTAAGCCGCTTTATTCAGAAGAACAAACAGGCCCAGAGAGGAAGTGACCTGCCAGCTACTGAGGGCCAGAAGGGACTGGAACCCGGACCTCCTGCTTCCCAGGTTCAGGGTTCCCTTCACTGGCATCCAGCAAACAGCCCCTTTTACCTGAGGGGTTCAAAGCAATGACCTCATATGACCCAGTACCTCACAGAGGCAGACAGACAGCTGTTATTATCCTTATCTGCCAGATAAGTCAGCTGAGGCCCAAGGAAGGGAAACTGTGCCTTGGGCTCCCGCCACTGTCAGGACCCGGGATTCCTCTGGCGCTGAGGGGGAGAGGCCAGTGAGACCTGAAGTCCCAGGCTACTGGGGCCACAAGGCACAGTCCCATACCTCCCGGCTCTTAACACCCTCAAGGGTCATGTGGACTCTGCTACACAGGCACCAGTGGCTACGCGGAGAGGGGAACGCGATGGGGATTGACGCGGTGGGATGGGGAGGAATGAAGAGGCGAGGGGGCTGAAGGAGTGGACAACACCTTTTTCCGCCCGACTTAGAGCACTGTCAGGCCAGGTCCGGGCCACCTTCCTCAGCAGTGTGGACTGGTAGGTTTGCCACCCAGGCTGCCGGGGGGAGGGGGGGGGCAGTGGTGGTGGGGACACCGGGAAGTCGGGACAAAGTTCTTCCCTGGGGCTCTGGCAGGTGCACCACGGGGCACCCACCGCCTGGAGCCAGCGAGGACAATTACCAGGAGGGCGGCGGGAGGTTCGCGTGCCCAGGTCCCGCCCCGACAGGCCCCCGGGGCGCCCCTCCCCCTCCGAGGTCCCACTAACCTCCGATGCCATGTTGGGCGGTTCCTTGTCGTCCGGGAGCCTCAGTCCTCCGGGTCTGGAAGACAGGACAGGGCTGAGGATCTCCTCGGCCCCCTGGCTGGGGTCCCTCGGGCGAGGCGGCTCTAGACTGGGGCACGGCGCTTGGCCGCGCGCAGCCGGTGTAGGCGGACGTGGGCAGCCCTAGCGCGCTGGTCTGGGTCCTCTGTGTCCTCCGCTCCCGCCCGTCCCGCCTATCCAGACGCACACGCACCACCGCCAGGCTACGCCGCGAGTCTCTCCGAGCCACCCGGCTGGGCTTTTCTGGCCCGGAGCGTCAACAGCTGCACGGCTCTGTCCCCTCCTCCAGGCAGCGGCCGCACCAATCCTGGCGGCCCGGCCTGGTGGGCGTTGCCTCCGCCCTCCAACCCGGACTGGGGGCGGAGCCGCCTCCGGTGCAGCTCTGGGCAGATCCGCCACAGGTGGGGGACCGGGAGGGTGGTGCCTGGGCGACAGTGCTCAAGGCTGCAGACTGCAGCGGGCCCTGGAGGGAGACCCAGGCTGGGATAGAGACAAAGACACTGGGCTGGGCCTGGCGGGCTCGCTAGATGTAGAAGGTGAAATGGCATGCCCGATCATTCATTCATTCAACAAGCACCTACCCGGCACCTCCTCTGTACTAGGTACAGAGTTAGGCACTGAAGAAATGATATCTGCATCAAGAAGCTCTAACAAAGCGTGGACAAGGTGTGCAGGGAGCACAGCGGGCAGCGCAGAGTGGGGTGTTTATCGAGATTTCCTTGACGCGATTTCAGCACAAATGATAGCCTGGGTTCTGGGCGCCAGAAACACAGGCTCGAACTTCTGACCTGGAAGTTCTGCATTCTGGGGGGGAGATGTCCCCTGAGTTGGGTCATAAAAGATGAGTCATTTTGCTGTTTAGCTCCGCGAAAAAGAGAATTAGAACATTCCCTGCAGGAGGAGCGGCGTGGGCAAAGTCCTCGAGGCCAGAGGCCAGAAGCCAGAGGCCAGAATGTGAATGGCCTGCTTGGAGAACAGGAAACCACCGTCAGAGAGACCATCACACAGGGTCATGGGTCGGGGGCTTGAGGACAGGGGTGGGGAGGAGCGGTGGGAAGCAGGTTGGGGCAAGAGTTGTGAAGGGTCTTGAATGTCAAAGGAGAAGGTTTGGTCTTGGTTCCATAGGTCATAGGGAGCAAACAGGTTTTAAAAGTCAGGGGAGGAGTTCCCTTCGTGGCTCAGTGGTTAACGAATCCGACTAAGAACCATGAGGTTGCGGGTTCGATCCCTGGCCTTGCCCAGTGGGTTAAGGATCTGGCATTGCCGTGAGCTGTGGTGTAGGTTGCAGACGCGGCTCGAATCCCGTGTTGCTGTGGCTGTGGCGAAGGCCGGCAGCTACAGCTCCTGTTAGACCCCTAGCCTGGGAACGTCCATATGCCGCGGGTGCGGCTCTACATAAAGTCAAAAAGACAAAAATAAATAAATAAATAAAGTCAGGGGAGGAGTGCCCGTCATGGCTCAGTGGTTAACGAATCCGACTAGGAACCATGAGGTTGTGGGTTCGATACCTGGCCTTGCTCAGTGGGTTAAGGATCCGGCTTTGCCGTGAGCTGTGGTGTAGGCTGCAAATGTGGCTCGGATCCCGCGTTGCTGTGGCTGTGGCGAAGGCTGGCAGTTGTAGCTCCGATTCGACCCCTAGCCTGGGAACCTCCATATGCCACGGGTGCGGCCCTAAAAAGCAAAAAGAAAAAAACAATGATAGCTAATATTTGTTGAGCTCTGTGTGCCAGGCACTGCCAGGGAATAATTCTAAAGGTATTATAGAGTGATTATAGTCCTTGAATCCTCATATCCACCTCTGTGGTCAATGCTGTAATCACTCCCATTCTGCTGATGAGAATACTGAGTCTGGAAGAGATTAAGTGACTTGCCTGTCAACACCCAGCTAGGAAGTGGCAGAGCTGAGTTTGAACCCAGCAGTCTGGCCGCAAAGCCTGTGTTCTGGGCAGGCGGCAGTGACATCCATCTGTGAGCATGCCGGGAGATTGGTTTATCAGAAATTAATGACCCAAGGGATTGAGTTAAAAACAACTGGCTAAAAGGATCATTCTAAATCTCACATGACCATCAACTGCCTTTCCAGTCTCCATGGTGAAAACAAAAGTTGGACTAGGAGTCTTGAGGGCTGTGAGTTACCGCACTCTCCATTTGTTGAATTAAGATTGACCCCATATATATGGTGTCGAGTGTGTGCGGCCACAGGGAGTAACAAGAGCCCCAAACCTATTAGTTTTTAATGGAGACAGTTGTGGGTGACCCAACTAGGCAGCACTTCAGAAAGGTTCAGGGAGCAGTTACCATACTGGAGGCGTGTTTTGTGGTTTTTGTTTTTGGCCATTTCCCGCAAGATGTGGAAGTTCCCCGGCCAGGGATTGAACCCACACCGCAACAGTGACCTGAGCCTCCGCAGTGACGATGCTGTATCCTTAAGCCACCAGGGAGTTCCTGGAATGTGCTTCATCCAGACTGATAGTCATAGGAGCCATGGGTTGAATCTGAGCCACAATGACTCCTCGGGTGTGGCCTCACGTAAGTGACTTAACTCCTTGGAGTAAGTGACTTAACTCTTTAATTCAAAAGGGAAAATCTTACCCATGCACTGAGCATTGAGTGTTGGGGGGGAATCGTATATTTACGATGTCTGATGTTTACTGAGTGGTGGTTGTTGTTATTAATAAATGAAGCCCTACTGGGCCAGGATAATGCTGGTTTGAAATAGTAATAATCATGAGGACAACCATTTATTCTACACTGCAGCTCATGGCGATGCCAGATCCTTAACCCGCTGAGTGAAGCCGGGGATTGAACCACATCCTAATAGATAGTAGTCCGGTTCATTACTGCTGAGCCGCAACAGGAGCTCCTATCATTGTGTTCTTGAAGCTTTATTCAAAATCTTATTTCCTTGCTCTGGGTATTAGGAGGATAATAGTTAACATTTCTCCCCACACTTTCCATTGTCAGGTGCTATTTTCAGCGCCTGCAAAGTAAGTACTGCTATTACTATTGACAGGTGAGTACACTAAGGCACAGAAAGGTTAACAAACTTGCCTAAGATCACACAGCTAGTGAGTGACAGAGCCTGGATTTAACTCAGACTGCCTGGCTTGAGAGCCCATAACTGTAACTACCAGATTCGATGGCCTTGTCCCTGTGTGTCCCCAGGAATATAATCCATGATTAGATGTCACCAAGGGTCTATAAATCCTGCCCCTGTGGTGGTAAAAAAGGGACCCCAACCCCACTCCACTTTGCCGGTTTTCCTTTCAGGACCTTGAACGTAGGCGAACCTTCTGTGTCCATTCTCATTGCTGCCTTGGGTGTCCAGGACCCTTCAGTTGGATGAGAGTCATTTTCAGCTGGGGCGGAGCGCTAGGCAGGATTTATCTGCCTCGGAAGAGTGGAAACCTTGTCTGAGCTCTCTCCCCTGAAATTACCGCCGTGGTGCATCAAAAGGGTCTAGGGAGGGTCTGGTACAGAACAGACAGGAGAGGGGTGAGGTTGGAGTCGGCCAGAGAAGAGTGAGAACCCTGGCTCTGAGCCTTCCCACCCCGTCTCCGAGCTTCCCTTTCCTCTCTGTGAAATGGGCTGATCACGGTGCTCGCGTAGCCCTGAGAAGCCCTTGGGCAGGTGAAGGAGAGATGCTCAGGCAGCACCTGGCACGCATCCCTGTGCGGGTTTTGTGAGGACTGAATGACTGTACACGTGTGAAGAGCTGAGATCAACTCTGGCAGCTGGTAAGCACCCAGCAGGTCTGACTCTGCTAGACTTTCCCTGGGTGACTTTGTTTTTTCCCTTGTCTGCGGCATGTGGAAGCTCTGGGGCCAGGGACTGAACCCTTGCCACAGCAGCGACCCCAGTGACAATGCTGGGTCCTTAGCCCTCTGTGCCACAAGGGGACTCCCTGCATGACTTGCCTTTAAAGATTTCAGTCTCTGTTTATACCTTCAAAGGCTCTATCTGCCAATTTCCTTCTGGGCTCACGAGGAGGGGGAGGCGGCAGAGGGGGACAGAGGGGAAGGCAAGGAGGAGGAGCTTCAGTGTTCAACAGGACACTTCTACTTGGAGGACATCCCGGCTTTGCTCACGCTCTGACCCTTTGTAGATATTTAATACCTCTGCCTAAGAAAAGCCTGCCGTTAAAGATAAAAAAACATTTTCTGGGATTGCGTGATTTGAGTGGCAAAGAACAGAGACTCATTAGGTAGCTTCAGGTTAGGAAAGCTCCAGGGTAGCTCTGCGTGGGGACAGGCCAGGTGGGAGTTTCAGCTGTGGACTGGCCCAGCTTTGTTGCCTGGGTCACTTCATTATGCAGGCTTCTTCCAGGCAGCTTTCTTGACTGCTTTGCTGCTGCCATGAGAAAGGCTGGGTGGCAGCAGATAGCCCCCCGAAGTTTCAGGGTAGCGTCCCTTGGAGAACCTGGAGCTTAGCCATTTTATCACGGGGCCCTCGGAGTCACTTTTCTCTCTTCTGTGGAAGCCCATCCCTGAAGCCTTGGCCTCGTGTGTCCCTCCCCACACCCAGCTCAAAAGGCCCTGGCTTTGGGACGCCTCTCCACCTTATTAGTCATTCGCTCTTCTTCTCTATAGCTTCTAAACACAGCGTGTTGTAGTTATTGATGTCCAGAGCTGGTTCCCCAACTAGGCTGTCAGCCAGCCTGGGCAGGAGTTGTGTATTATTCACACTTGTATCATCACTACCAGATGGGCCATCACGGCATGTTTGCTGAGTAATGCAATGGGCATCTTTGGGGCTTCTTTGTGGGGCCTGCCCTGCTCCAGGGAGGACCAGGGGACTCTGCCTGAATCAGGCCAGCTGGGTCTGGGTTGGAAGTTTATTTATTTGCTGATTTTTTTTCAGTTTCTATCTATCTAGCTATCTATCTATTTAGCTATCTGGCTATCTGGCTGAGCCCACAGCATGTGCAAGTTCTCAGGCTAGGGTCTGATTTGGAGGTGCAGCTGCCTGCCACAGCCACAGCAATACCAGATCCAAGCAGTGTCTTTGTCCTACACCACAGCTCACAGCAACACTGGATCCTTAACCCACCAAGTCGGGCCAGGGATTGAACCTGCACCCTCATGGATACTAGTCGGGTTCGTTACCGCTGAGCCACAAATGGGAACTCCAACACCAGATCCTTTAATCCACTTCCCCAGCCAGGGATGGAACCCATTGCTTCGCAGCGACCTGAGCTGCTGCAGGCAGATTCTTAACCTACTGTGCCATGGCAGGAATTCCAAGAACTCCTGTGATTCTTAAATTAGTTATTCAAAAAATATTTTTATAGTTTAAAAATAGCTAAACTGAAAAAACTTTTTAAAATTCTGAATGTGTAAAGTTAAATGTCTCCTCACTTCTCTTCTAATGCAATCCCCAAAGGCAAACGTCCATTAAAAACATTCTAACAGCTTTATTGATATATAAATCATCAGATACCATACAATTCACCCATTCAAAGTGTCCAATTCAAAAAACAAGCCTGCCTCAGTCTCTTCAGTAGTAAAATTTGGGTGACAAATGTATCTACCTCATAGAGTAACATGGTTGTACTGTGACGGCAACTAAGATTTGTTGAGCATTTACTATGTGCCACGCACTTTAGATACCTAACGGATCTGTGATTTACAGATTAGGGAATTGAGGTTAGGAGAGGCTAAGTAATCTCCCAGCCCATAATAACTGATTGAGATGAACAGAATTAGAGGCTGCCTGCCAAGACTGCATTGTAACCTGTTAATATCAGGGAATAACAAAGCACTTATCAAGGAGACTGTGTTTAGTAAATGATGACTGATATAACTATAAAAGAATGGGAAAATTAGAAAATTAGCAATTGATTCATCACCTAAAAATATGCCATTTTTAATTTTTGGTGTATTTCCTTCCAGTCTTTAAGAAATACTTCAAATTTACTAAAAATTCAGAGGAAAGTAGACAGCAACCTTGCATTTTTTTTTTAATACACAAAATTTAGTAGACTAGGCAACTCTATCACCCTTAGCCTTAGGTATTTTTTCCCCTATGCATTATTTTTCCTTAGATTATTAGAGTCACACCACATAATTTTCCCTCTTTAAAAAAAAATTCTATCCTGAGCATTTCCCCAGCGTATTAAATATGCTATATGACTACTTGGGCCACATATATCATATGTATAATGTATGGCTGAAACATGATTTACCAATTTTCCATTGTTGGGCACTTAGGCTATCTCCCAGCAAAATTATCCTTACACGTTGATCTCTCTTCAAGCATCTCATGATTCCCTTTGGACAAATTCTTAAAGACCAGAAGGTCAGAGACTGCCATACAGGCTCTTCAAAATTTTCTGACAAATAGTTCTGAAGAAAGGCAATAGGGAGAAGGAACTCTGAGATTTTTTTTTCACCTTTTAGAATGTTTTATTCCATTATAACACACATACAGAAAAAGTGCACATAAGCTACAGTCCACTGACTTTTCGGAAAGACACACCGCGTACTCAGCGTCCAGATCCCTAAAGAGAGCATTTCCAGCAGCCCAGGGACGCCTGGCCCCTTGCCATCGATATTATCCAAGGGGTGGGATTTTAACGCTGCAAATGCCTACTGATGCAATTACATCTTTGGAATTAATACTTGGTCATAACCTAGACCACAAAAACATGAGCTAAGTCCGTCTTAAAACATTTAACAGCCTGAAGTCAGGGTAAGAGCACAGACACCTGTCAGCAGGACGTGCCAGCACGGCTCTCCGCCCCGCGGGGTCCTCCAGGCTCCCGACATGCAGCGCGGCGATCCCGGCGTGCACCGCGGTGGGCGGAGCCAGTCTCCGGGCGCTTGGCGCGGGCGGCGGGAGCAGAGGCTGGGCGGCGAGGGTCTGCCTCAGCTTGTGTTGGCGTCCGAAGGCGACGAGGCAGGGACAGCATGGAAGTGTGAGCCGCCGGGGCGCGTCCTCGGCTCTGGGCCGACGCTTTGAGCTGGGGACGGCTAATCCATGGGAGCCGGGAGATGTGGGCCGGGGGCGACCCCTTGTCGGGGCTGGCGGGGAGGGCAACGGCACAGAAGGCGAGGAAGGGACTTCCCCTCCGGCCTCCTGAACCTTCGCTACCTTTCCCACCTCGTGCCCAGGACGCGGGGCGAGGGCCATTTGGCCCTGTTGCCTTTCGGGGTGCAAGGTGTCTGTTCCCTCCCTCACCCACTCACTAGCGTTGCCAGGTCACGGTGGGGATCCCGGTATGAGAGCAGGGACTTAGAAAGTTTAAAACCCTGGATCCTGCATGGAAGTACCTGAAGGAGAGATGGGTAAATGCTGGAGTAGAGCTCTGCTTAGGAGCAGTGGGCTCCTGGGGAGCCCTGATTCAGCGGAGGTGATGAACGAGCTTGTTGAGAAGCAGGTGGCCTGTGGGGGTGGGGCGGGGGGCTAGGAGTAGAAGCCATTCTAACAATTGTAATTCCATATCTTTTCCATGTTTGCTCATTGTAATGTGTGCGGAGGGAAGTTTTTTGCAGCTACTTTGTATGTGGATTTTTATACCGATGTTGTGTTCTCTTTGGCACTGATTATGTTTTGTTTGCTTTTTAGGGCCACAGGTGCGGCTTATGGAAGTTACCAGGCTAGGAGTCTAATGGGAGCTACAGCTGCCAGCCTCCTCCATATATACCACAGCGCACAGCAATGCCGGGTCCTTAACCCATTGAGCAAGGCCAGGGATCAAACCCGCATCCTCATGGATACCAGTGTTTGTTGCAGCTGAGCCACAGGGGAAGTCCGACATTGATTGTTTAATACTGACATTTTCCTTTATGTTCCTTTGCTTCGTGTTTCACGTTTATGTGTACTTTTTTAGCGACTTAAAAAAAAACACAGTATGTAAATGTAACTGAAATGAAAGCTTCATGAGACAGTGTTGTATGCAGTAACTCTGGTAGTCTCTTCTCTTTTATTAAAATAGAATGTTGACCCATTAAGTTGATTTTGCAGTCCTTTAGTGGGCTCTAATCTGCAACTTGAAAAATATGTAAGTTCCCATTGTGGCGCAGCGGTTAACGAATCTGACTAGGAACCATGAAGTTGTGGGTTCGATCCCTGGCCTTGCTCAGTGGGTTAAGGATCCGGCGTTGCGGTGAGCTGTGGTGTAGGTCGCAGATGCAGCTTGGATCTGGCGTTGCTGTGGCTGTGGTGCAGGCCAGCAGCTGTAGCTCCAATTCAACCCCTAGCCTGGGAACCTCCATATGCCGCGGGTGTGGCCCTAAAACAAGAAAAGAAAAACATGTAGATGTATTACTCTATCCCAGGCCATCATTATCAATTTTTTTTTTATCTTTTTGCCTTTATGTAGAGTCGCACCCGCGGCATATTGAGGTTCCCAGGCTAGGGGTCTAACAGGAGCTGTAGCCGCCAGCCTTCGCCACAGTCACAGCAACGCGGGATCCGAGCCATGTCTGCAACCTTCACCACAGCTCACGGCAACGCCGGATCCTTAACCCACTGAGCGAGGCCAGGGATCGAACCCACAACCTCGTGGTTCCTAGTTGGATTTGTTAACCGCTGCGCCACGAAGGGAACTCCCATCATTATCAATTTTTCCTCTGCTAGAGCATTTCCTGTCAGCATACAAACTTGCTTTAAATTATCTTAAAAAAAAAATATAGGAGTTTCCTGTTGTAGCTCAGCAGTAACGAACCCTACTGGCATACTTGAGGATGCAGGTTTGATCCCTGGCCTTACTCATTGGGTTAAGGATCTGGGTTGCTGTGAGCTGTGGTGTAGGATGCAGACAAGGCTCGGATCCCAAGTTGCTGTGGCTTAGGCTGGCAGCTGCAACTCTTAATTCAGCCCCTAGCCTGGGAACTTCTATATGCTGCCGGCTTGGCTCTAAGAAAAAAAAAATCCTTTGCATAACACTGTAAATCAGCTATACTTTAATAAAAAATTAAAAAAAAAATCCCATGTCTGCCCCCACATCCATGTCCACCTGTTGCTCCTGTCACCAGAAAACTTTTTTTTTTTTTTTGGTTTTTTAGGGCTGCACCTGTGGCATTTGGAGGTTCCCATGCTAGGGCTTGAATCAGCTGTAGCCCCTGATCTGCCCCACAGCTTCAGCAGCACCAGATCTGAGCCTCATCTGTGACCTACATCATATAGCTCATAGCAACGCTGGATCTACATATCGAGGCCAGGAATCAAACCTGCATCCTCATGGATCTTAATCAGATTCATTTTTGCTGAGCCACAATGGGATCTCCACTTTCTCTTCATTTATTTACTTATTTATTTTTTAATTTTATGGCCGAATGTTTGTCACATGGAAGTTCCTGCACCAGGAATTGAACCTGAGCCACAGTTGCAACCTATGCCACAGCTGCAGCGATGCTGGATCCTTTAACCCACTGTGCCTGGCCAGGGATTGAACCTTCATCTCTGTAGTAACCCAAGCTACTACAGTCAGGTTCTTAACCCGTTGTAGCACAGTGGGAACTCCTTCTGTTCATTCTTTTATTTTTATTCTTTTGGTCTCACCTGTGGCACATGGAAGTTCCAGTACCAGGAATCAAACCTGCACCCAAGCTACAGCAGTTGCAACACCGGATCCTTAATAGCACGCTGCGCCACAGAGGAAACTCCCATTCTTTTATTCTTGAACTTAATATACCTAGGGAGAATGGACTCTTCTCTATGATCTTTTTGAGATAATACCAAATTTTCTTTCATTTTATAGCTGGAAATACTGAGATTTAGAGAGGTGAGCTAACAGGTCCTATGGCAATTCAGTAACAGGACAGGAAAGAAGAAAATTTGTTTGCTAGCTCCTGAGAGAATGCTACAGTTTAAATTGTTAATTGAGGGAACATTGTGGGACAGACGAAATGAATCCAACTAGTATCCATGAGGATGCAGGTTCTGTCCCTGTCCTGGCTCAGTGGATGGGGGATCCGGTGTTGCAGTGAGCTGTGATGTAGGTTGCTTGAATCTAGCGTTGCTGTGGCTATGGTATAGGTCGGCAGCTATAGCTCCCACTTGACCCCTAGCCTGGGAATTTCCATATCCTGTGGGTGTGGCCCTAAAAAAAGCAAATAAATAAATAGTTCATTGACTTTGAAGCCTGCTCAATTTTCTTGGATCATAATTTAGTTTTTCACAGCAGGACTTGAATTGATAACACAGGTTGAACGTAGGAGAATTTGAGTGATTCTGTTTGTCATTGTGTTCCTAAGAGTTAACTGTGTGGCAACTAATAGGCACTGTTTGCTTGGGATTTTTTGTACGTGTGTGTGCCTCTAAGGAAGGTCTGTCAATAGATCATTTTGTTCTGTTTATTCAGAATAGGTGTTTATATCCATTCCATGGACTCAGCAAAAAGTTAAGGAAATTTTATAGGTAAATTGCAAGTCACCTTCAGTCAGCTAATTCATTACTTAAGGAAATTAAGTGACTGCCTTCCTGTAAGTTTAGATTCAGACAGTATTTAATATTCACTTAGAATATTTGTTTTAAACATCTGTAAACAAAATCAGTACTGTTCTCAGTCCTCCAAGAGAGTGTGAAGGAGCATTGGAGGAAAGTGTCCTCAATTATGAGTTATACTAATGTCTTTTTTTTAATATTTATGGAATTCTGTAATTTTACATCTTCATTTTTCTCAACTTTTTATCTTGAAAAATTTCAAACTCTTTGGACGGTTGCAAAAAGAGCATCACAAGTACCTTTTTTATCTTTTACCTAGAGTCACCGTTTGTCGACATTTGATATATTTGCCTTCTCCCGTCACACATGCATGCATTCTCTACACACACACACACACACACACACTTTTTACTGAACTATTTCCGAGTTATAGATATATTGTTTTATCAGTCTTTAAAATGCATTCTCCTGTGTAACTGCAGTACCATCATCACACCCAGGGAATTTAGCACTGATAAAATGCAACCTACATTAAATTTTTTCCAGTTTTCCTAGTAATATTTTAGCTTTTTTTTTTTTTTTAATGTATGTAGGATCCAGTCAGTAGTCACATATTGCATTTAGTTTTATGGTTCTTTAATTGCCTTTAAGAACAGTTTCCTAGCCTCTTTTTGTGTTATTGGCATCATGACGAATGACAATGATATTTGAAAAATCTAGGCCAGTTGCTGTGAAGCTTCCTCAAATTGACTTTGTCTGATTATATTCTCATAACTAGGTTTAAGGTTTTTGACAGGATCGCTGTAAGGGATGTTTCCTTCTCAGTGCATCACGTCATCATTACTGGTGCTATTAAATTAGATAACCTGATTGAGTTGATATCTTTCAACTCTCACCATATCTTGTTCCCAACAACCTGCCACTTAGTGGTGGTTACGGTAGCATCTTCAGAATAAAAACTTCCTTAAAAAAATTTCCCAATACACATAGTTCACTTAGGACTTAATAAAAGACAGATAACGTACTCATTGATATTTTAATGCCTAGCATGTTATGGCATTTATTCCACTAGTATTTGGGTAAAAAAAGTAATTGTCTTCCTAATAGAATCAGTGAGGGGAATTCCCGTTGTGGCTCAGTGGTTAACGAATCCGACTAGGAACCATGAGTTGTGGATTCGATCCCTGGCCTTGCTCAGTGGGTTGAGGATCCGGCATTGCCGTGAGCTGTGGTGTAGGTTGCAGATGTGGCTCAGATCCTGCGTTGCTATGGCTGTGGCGTAGGCCGGGGGCTACAGCTTCGATTCGACCCCTAGCCTGGGAACCTCCGTATGCCGTGGGTGAGGCCCTAGAAGAAGCAAAAAGACAAAAAAAAAAAAAAAAATCAGTGAGGGAGTTCCCTTCGTGGCGCAGCGCAAACGAATCTGATTAGTATCTGTGAGGATGTGGGCTGATGCCTGGCCTTGCTCGGTGGGTTATGCATCCAGCCTTGCTCTGAGCTGTGGTGTAGGTCACAGATGCGGCTTGGATCTTGGGTTGCTGTGGCTGTGATGTAGGCCAGCAGCTGTAGCTCAGATTGGCCCCTAGCCTGGGAACTTCCATATGCTGCGGGTGAGGCCCTAAAAAAGCCCCCCCCCCCAAAAAAAGAAGCAATGAATAAAGCAGCTTGTGCTCACCAGAGTCTGTAAGATGCAGTACTTGTTTAAACATCCATTGTTCTTTTGGCCCCCAAACACAAGTTCATTAAAATATACATGAAAGAGCCTTCCCCTCTGTGTGTTGGCTCTAGAAAAGGCAGATGATATTCTTTAGATTCTTGCAATTAACACTGTTTTCTTGGGCAGCAGAGCAATAATTTGGAAGGGTCCTGGACAGATTTTCCTGGGCTTGGAATATGCTGCGTAACAGAGGAGGGGCTATGATTTGGAAATGAAGCTGTCTCGGTGGCACCTAGGATGGATCCATTGGCCTTGAGAAAAAATAACGTTTGTAATTTTTCTTCGCTCTGTTCCAGGGAGGGTTGTTTGTCTTAGTTGTGCCGAATGTTAGGATACAGGGAGTTGTAATTCAATTTCAAGCAAAAATAGGAGGAGGCCTTGTGGGCTGACTTCCTGATTAAGTAGGCAAAGATGACATGGGATTTGATTTGTCATTTTCAATTTTAAATGAACCATATCACGTGCTCTGATTATGCATTATCCTTCCTGTGTTAGATTCCTTTTAAATATGATACTCTTTGTGACCTGAGTGCAGTTGTGGTCATTTGGGCGAAGCAGCACTTTTGCGAAATCCTAGCTATTGAATGACATAGCGTTTGGGAAGTTTCACTTGCTGATTTCATTACAGTTGCTGACATCACTGTGCTGATGACCTAAGGCCTAGGTTGGGCCCTTGTGTTAACTACCTGCTTATTTTGCTTCATTTATTGATTGGGGAAATCACCCATCTGTTTGATCCTTGTTTTTGAAATTTTGTGTCCTCGTTTTCATCATATAGCCCCACTCCTAGTTTAGGAACAATCTGTAATCTTTGTTGCACATTAATGGCAAGTCCAAACTCCTTCCTGAATTTTTAGGATTCTGCATTATTGGTTTCTATTTGTCCAATCCAGTTTTATTTTTCACAATTCCATAGTTATTGTCTACATTCGTTAGGCTTTTTACTGTGTGCCCTTGAGCAAGTGTTTTAATCTCTGAGCCTCAGTTTCATCATCTATGAAGAAGGAATCATAATAGCTCCTAAATCAGTTTTTAATGAGAATTTCAGTGAGATGATGTCTTTTAAAAATGATAGACTTCGTTTAGGGAGATCCCAATAAATACCAAGAAACATGTTATATTTATAAAATTTGTTGTCTCCTTTCATCCTTGTACCAGCTTTATGAAGCGGGAAGAGGTTGTGGTGGTGATGGCAGCATAGGTAGTAGTGATAATAGATGGCATATATTGAGCACCTAGTGTTTTCCAGGTTCTCGAGTTCCCACCGTGCCTCAGCGGAAATGAATCTGACTAGGATCCGTGAAGACGCAGGTTTGATCCCTGGCCTCGCTCAGTGGGTTAAGGATCTGGTGTTGCTGTGAGCTGTGGTGTAGGTTGCGGACACAGCTCGGATCTGGCATTGCTGTGGCTGTGGCATAGGACAGTGGCTATAGCTCTGATTGATCCCTAGCTTGGGAACCTCCATATGCTGAGGGAGTGGCCCTAAAAAGACAAAAAAAGTGTTTTCCAGCTTCTTTATGTGTTTCAACTTAATCTTGTAACACTCTTACGAGGTTGGTAATATAACTGACATTTTATAGATCAGGAAATTTAAGCATAGACTGGTTAAATAACTTACTCAAATTCACATAGCTAATGGAAGGCAGAGCTGGGTTTATTTTTATGTTTTTTGTTTTTGTCTCTTTAGGGCTGCCCCCTTGGCAAATGGAAGTTCCCTGGCTGGGGATCGAATTAGAGCCTATACCACAGCTCACAGCAGTGCCAGATTCTTAACACACTGAGTGAGGCCAGAGATCAAACTGAGTCCTCATGGGTACTAGTTGGGTTTGTTACTGCTGAGCCACGACGGGAACTCCCAGAGCTGGATTTAGAATCCAGGCTATACTTGTAGATACTAGTTTATTCCCGTTTTTTGTTTTATATGAGGATGCTTTGGGGGGGTTAATTAACTCAGAAAAACTCACATACCTTATAAATGACAGAGCTGTAACAGGAACCCAGATTTGTCTGATTTCAAAACTGTATATTTAACATTTTTTTTAAGTGAAGTGTAGTTGATTTACAATGTTGTGCCAATTTCTGCTGTACAGCAGAGTGACTCAGTCATACATGTATATGTGTGTGCATATGTATTTTTTTAATATTTTCCATCTGGAAAATATTCCTTTTTTTTTGTTTGTTTTTTGCTCTTTAAGGCTACACTCGTGGCATATGGAGGTTCCCATCTAGGGGGTCAAATCAGAGCTACAGCTGCCAGCCTACACCACAGCCATACCAGATCTGAGCCATGTCTGTGACCTACACCACAGATCCTTAACACACTGAGCGAGGCCAGGGATCGAACCCGCAACCTCATGACTCCTAGTCGGATTCATTTCCACTGTGCCGCGACCAGAACTCCCTGGAAAATATTCTTTATATTATTTTCCATAATGTTTTGTCCCAGGAGATTGAATATAGTTCCCTTTGCTGTGCAGTATGACCTTGTTGTTTACCCATTCTAAATATAATAGTTTGCATCTACTAAGCCCATGTATTTTTTTAATTGAGGTGTAGTGATTTATAATGTTTCAGGTGTACAGCAGAGTGATTCAGTTATACATGTATGTGTTTGTGTGTGTGTGTGTGTATATATATATATATTTAATTCTTTTTCAGATTCTTTTCCATTATAGGTTATTACAAGATATTGAATACAGTTTCCTGTGTTATACCATAGGTCAAAATCGTGTTTTGTTTTGTTTTTTGTTTTGGCCTCGCCTGCAGCATCCGGAAGTTCTGAGGCCAGGGATCAGTCCCGAGCTACAGCAGTAACAATGCCAAGTTCTTAACCTCTAGGCCATCAGAGAGCTCCAAAACTGTGTTCTTAATTATCATACTGTACTTGGTTGACTGCTGCACAGGGTCAGGCTCTGGGCCACTGCTCGACACGCTAACTCTACTCCTGAGCTGATAGAGAAGATGAACACCTTGGGGGTTTTGTGGCTGTCTGGCAGGATTCCTGATACTGCAGGAATTTCCAGCAGTGATGCTAATGTTAAGGGTCCCGTTTCTGGTGATTCAGCGGGAAGAATTGGCTGCCCGAAATGTCAGTAGCTGGTGGAGGGCAGATGGTACCGGAGAGAGAACCTGGCTGTGGGACGAGATGGCACTCTGTGTCTCCAGTCAATTCTTGCACCTCTGTTTATTGACATCCCCTTACTACCTCTGTGGTTTTGCCCTGTGTTCTTCTGTGTCTTAACTTCCTCTGGATGTCTGACTTTTCTTAAGTCCTGCCTGTTTGGACCAGGGATAAGTACAGTATTTTAATCGCCTTTCTGGGGAAGGATGTGTGACATACTATGGCTGTAAAAAGGAGAATTTGCCCTGAAATTGTCCATTGCCAACTAAACCGGTAAGACTTAGGACATTTCTCAATTTTAGGTTGTAGACCCCAAATTCCTGGAGTGCACTACTCAATCTTTACAAAGGGATTATTTTGTAAATATTTAATTCCCTCAAAGGGATGTGAGCCCAGACTGATGATAGTTTATTTTCTTTTGCAGGAAGGATGCCAATTCTGCACTGCTCAGTAACTACGAGGTAAATAGCTTTGGACTATTGTGTTTTCCTCTCTGATGACCTGCTCTTTGCTTCTGAAGATTATTAAATTAGTTTTGGTTAGAAATGACTGCATTTGTTTGTATTTCCCACTTGAAAATAGAAGAGATGGCACCATCTGGTGGACCTTGGCATAGTCTTAGCTTGGTAAATTATATGCAGTATAGTAATTCAGGGAAGCTGGGGAGTCTTTAGTTCACTGTAGGCAACCTGCTGCAAATCATTTGGGATGCCTTCATGAGACAGAAGCATCTCTTTTGAAAATGTTTTCTGTTTGCAAAAGTTTTCCATTGAAATACTTAAGCCTTTTCCTAATTACCACTCTTTAGCTATAAAATGCTTTCATAAATGCTTATTTTGATCGTCATAATAGTCTCATAAGTATTAACACCTTCATTTTGGAAATGAGAGCTTCGTTGACTCACCAATTATTCACCAATATGAATAATTGAGTGGGAGCTAACAAATTTGGCATTTGGGAGCTTGAGGGTTGGGTTGCTAGAGAAAGAAAGGAAGGAAAGAGAAGGGGGATAGAACATTATTTTACCTACCTTCTTTTTTGCCTGGGTTTGTTTGGTATCGGCAAAACCATCTGATAGGTAACCCCAGGTATAGAAAGGACCATTCATATATTCGTTGTCAGTTTTTCATTATCAGGGTCTAAACTCAGACTTAGAGGAGATTTTGAGTCTCCACTGTGATATATGTAGAAGGTAATAGAATTAACCCAGTGGGTCATATTGCTTTCTTCCTAAAGGTTCTTTTTTTTTTTTTGCTTTGTAGGGCTGCACCAGCGGCCTTATGGAGGTTCCCAGGCTAGGGGTCCAATTAGAGCTACAGCTGCCGGCCTACACCACAGCCACAGCAATGCCAGATCCGAGCTGAGTCTGCGACCTACACCACAGCTCACCATAATGCCGGATCGTTAACCCACTGAGCAAGGCCAGGGATCAAACCTACAACCTCATGGTTCCTAGTTGGATTCGTTAACCACTGCGCCACAACAGGAACTCCTAAATGTCATCTTAAATGGTTGCTGGAAGAAACCATTTGCAGGAAGAAAGTGGCTGCTGGTCAAGCCATTGGCTTTTAGGAGCCTCCTTGTTTAGTTTGGACTCTGGACAAGGTGTTTAGTGTTTTATCCATTGGGGAAACGTTGCATTAATTGGGTCTCATGCCACTATTTCTGAAATAAATGACAGGCAAGGGAAGGGCTGCATTGTGTCTAGTCGTTACTGTGTCTGTGATTGTATGCTTCTCAGTTCTGTGGTACAGGAAATAGACTTACTCCTCCCATTCTTCTTAGCGCTAGTACACATGTTTCCTCCTTGAAGGGAATATTACATCTAAAGTTCTATAGCCTGTCCCCCACCCTTCTTTTAATCTTTTGGTAAACCACTTTTATCACTTCATAATTTTTCTTTTCCAGAAATAAATTAAGTTTTCATGTTAGAGAAGCAGGATCTTTTTTTATTTTTTTGCCTTTTTTTTGTCGTTTTAGGGCCGCACCTGTGGCATGTGGAGGTTCCCATGCTAGGGGTCTAATCGGAGCTGTAGCCGCTGTCCTACACCACAGCCACAGCAACGCAGGATGCGAGCCGCGTTTGTGACCTATATCATATCTCATGGCAACACCGGATCATTAACCCTCTGAGCAAGGCCAGGGATTGAACTTGCAACCTCATGGTTCCTAGTTGGATTCATTAACCACTGCGTCATGACAGGAACTCCACAGAATCTCTTTTTAGAAAAATTTATTTTAGGAAATTTTTTATTCAGGTAAAATTGACATACATTATATAAGTTCCAGGTATACACCACGTTGGTTTGATATTTATATATATTGCAAAATGATCATCACAGCAAGTCTAGTTAACATCTGTCACCATACATAGTTACTTAATTCTTTTTTTCCTTGTTATAACTTTTTTTTTTTTTTTTGCTTTTTAGGGTCGTACCCATGGCATATGAAGATTCCCAGGCTAGGGGTCAAATTGGAGCTACAGCTGCCAGCCTGTGCCACAGCCACAGCAACGCCAGATCCAAGCTGCGTCTGTGGCCTACACCACAGCTTACGGCAGTGCCGGATCATTAACCCTCTGAGCAATGCCAGGGATCGAACCTGCAACCTCATGGTTCGTAATCGGATTAGTTTTCGCTGCGCCATGATGGGAACTCCAGTAGTTGCATTTTATTTATTTCCTTTGGGTGCATCAGCTTTTTAATTTGATAGTCCCACCTCAACTAAAAACTTTAGTTTTTAGTCACATTTATTTTTGCCTTTGTTGCCTTTGTTTTTGTTGTTAAATCCAAAAAATCATCACCAAGACCAATGTTAAGAAGCTTACTATGTTTTCTACTAGGAGTTTTATGGCTTCACATCTTACATTCAAGTCTTTAATCCATTTTGAGTTAATTTTTGTTTATGGTGTATTTAGTGATCTAGCTTCATTCTTTTTGCATGTGACTGTCCAGTTTTCCCAACACCATTTATTGAAGAGACTCTTCTTTCTCCATTGTATGTATAATCTTGGCTCCTTTTCATAAATTACTTGACCGTATATGTGGGGATTTATTTCTGCACTCTCTCTTCTGTTCTTTTGACCTATGTGTGTATTTGAGGTCAATACCATACTGTTTTGATTAGTATAGCTTTGTAACAGTTTGAAATCAGGGATCATGATGCCTCCAGCTTTGTTCTTCTTTCTCAGGATTGCTTTGACTGTTCTGGCTCTTTTGTGGTTCTATACAAATTTAGGATTCTGTTTCTGTGAAATATGCAATTGGAATTTTAATAGGGATTGTATTGAATCTATGGATTTCTTTGGGTAGTATGGACATTTTAACAATATTAATTCTTCCAATCAACATGCATTTAGTGGTGTCTTCTTCAGTTTCTTTCATCAGTGTCCTGTAGTTTCCACTCTGCAAGTCTTTTACCTTCTTGGTTAAATTTATTCCTAGGTATTTTATATTTTTTGTTGTAATTATAATAAAGAGGATTATTTTCTTAACTTTTCTTTTTTATAGTTTATTATTAGTGTATAGGGGCATAAAAGATTCCCTTATGTTGAATTTTATATCCTGAAACTTTATTCATTTACTAGTTCTAAAGTTTTTGATGGAGTTGTTAGGCTTTTTTGTAAATAAAATCATGTCATCTGCAGATAGTAACAGTTTTACTTCATCCTTTCCAATTTGGATGCTTTTCTTACTTAATTTCCTTGGCTAGGACTTCTAATACTATATTGAATAAAAAGGGCAAGGTGGATATCCTTGAATTTTTCCTCATCTTAGAGGAAACTTTCACTTTTCACTGTTGAGTATGTTAGTTCTGGACTTGTCATATATGGCCTTTATTATGTTGAGGTATGTTCCCTCTATTCCCACTTTGTTTAGAGTTTTTAATCATAGATAGATGTTGAATTTTGTCAAATTTTTTTTTGCATCAATTGAAATCATCATGTTTTAGGAAAATATGCTTTCAGATACTCAATATATTATTTTTAAGATCAGAGGAGATCAGTGACGATTGTTAGGAAACATTTGAAATAGTTTAAACAAATGAATTTGCATTATTTGACTTAGGTAAAAGAGCCTTTTAAAAATGTCAGATGGGAGTTCCCATCATGGCTCAGTGGTAATGAACCCGACTAGTATCCATGAGGATGCGGGTTCAATCCCTGGCCTCGCTCAGTGGTTAAGGATCTGGCGTTGCTGTGAGCTGTGGTGTAGGTTGCAGATGCGGCCCAGATCTGGAGTTTCTGTGGAGTAGGCTGGTTGTGATTGGACCCCTAGTGTGGCAACGTCCATATGCCATGGGTGCAGCCCTAAAAAAGATAGATAGAAAGAAAGATAGATAGATAGATAAATGGATAAATGTCAGATGCTTCTCAGACTCATTTGCTCTAATGCAAGAGCTGGAGGGAGAGTTTATGAGAAGAAAAGGGTATTCTATTTATCCTTCAAGATCATTGACCTTGGAATAGATACAATTCTCAAATTTATTTATGAAAATCTTTTGTATTTCTCTTCTCAGGTGTTCCAGTTACTAACTGATCTGAAAGAGCAGCGCAAAGAAAGTGGAAAGAATAAACACAGTTCTGGGCAACAGAACTTGAATACTATCACATATGAAGTAAGCCTAGGCTTTCGGAGGGTCTGTCCCAACTACCATTGAAGGGGGTTGGTTTATTTTGCTGACAACTAGCCACCAAATGATGACTACCTACTACCTGATTTGAATAGTTTTACTATAATCCAGTTTTTCTGTTTTTAGAAGTGGAAAGGGTTTAGCCAGTTGTGAGGTGAGCCAACTACAAAGTTAAAAGAAATAATCAGAAGTCTGCCCTTCTAATACCAGTTGCAAGTCAGAGATACCTAGGTCACTCTCAATTTAATAATTCGCTGGAAGCACTCACAGAACCTACTGAAAGCTTATTATATTCACACTTATAGGTTGTTACAGGGAAAAGATATTTATTGATTTTCTTTTTTTTCCAGTTTTTTTAAAATTATAGTTGATTTACAAAAAGTACTTATTAAAATTGGCCAAGGTTTCGATCCCTGGCCCAGGAACTTCTCCATGCTGCAGGGGCAGCCAGAAAAAAAAAAAAAAAAAGAATTGGCCAAGGGAAGAAGCAAATGGGAATTCCAGAAGAAGCAAATGGGAACTTCCAGGAGAAGGTTTTTTAAACACAGAGCTTCCATTGTGCTCTAATGTGAAGTCAGAACATGTTTCTCTCAAAATCTGTGGGTGTTAGTATACACAGAATGTCGCCAACCAGGGAAGCTCAACTGAGCTTCAATGTTCAGAGTTTTTACTGGGGCTCTTTACCTAGGCATGCCTGAATTATCGATTGCCTGTGTAGTTCATGTCAGCCTCCAGCTCCACTGCATGACCCAAAGCCCCAGCTCGAAGTCACATTGTTAAGACTATCCAGTAGGACCTAAGGCCCCCCAGACAGAGATACTCCTATTCGGTATAATGTTCCAGGAGTCTGGAGGTTACGTTGCAGAAACTGAGGACAAAGGCCAGACCTTCTCTTTTGGCAAAACCAAATTCTTTGGTTTTTTTTTTGGTCTTTCGTTCTTTTTAGAGCTGAACCCGAGGCATATGGAGGTTCCCAGGCTAGGGGTCTAATCAAGAGCTGTAGCCGCCGGCCTACGCCACAGCCACAGCAACGCGGGATCTGAGCTGCGTCTGCAGCCTACACCACAGCTCATGGCAATGCCGGATCCTTAATCCACTGAGTAAGGCCAGGGATTGAACCTGCAACCTCATGGTTCCTAGTTGAATTTGTTTCCTCTGCTCCATGATGGGAACTCCAAAAGCAAATTCTTTATTGCAGAGAAAGTGATACTTTTTATTGTAGAAAACTCAGTACCAAAAAGCATAAAGGAGAAATGAAAAGTGGTTGATGATATTAAGTTTGTTGCATTTCCTACCAATCTTGCATGTTCTGTGTTTAAAAAAGAACGTTAAAGCAATTATGTGTATAATATGTGATGTTTAATTTTGTATCTGTCATTTAAAATTTTAAATGACAGTTTTTTCTTATTTCCTTTCTGTTCTGATTTTCTCCATAGAGATTTAGATTTAACTTTTTATCTTCAAGATTATTAAAGTTGCATTAATTTATCATAATCTCTTTTAAGGAAAGTAAAGGGTTTAGCACCTTTTGTCACCATTCCTTCTCATCTGATTTTGTTCATATAATATGTGTTTAGAACCCCAGAGTTCATTTATTCATTCGTGTTCTTTTACATTATATAGTTCATCTTTTTCAAAGAAGGAAAAAAGTTAATTGTTAATTAGTTTTATAACCGTATTTCAAACTATCAGATACCTTAACTATACACAGTTGGTTTATGTTCACTAGCACTCTGTTAATTCTTGAGTTTTTGCTTTTAATTCATGGTGCCTTAAAGGAAGTTATTTTGGTAATGTGCCCTTCTCATTGCATGATAAAACTACCACAATAATTAATAAATATTTTGGGGAAGATGCTTTGAGACTGTGCAAATACCTGACTTCTCCTTAAGCTTTTGCCCATTAATTTTAGTATTCATTGGGGGTCCTTCCTGCGGTAATTATTACTATGGTGCTATGTTCTTCTTTTTTCTTTGTTTTTTTTTTAGGGCCGCACTCCGCCATATGGAAGATTCTCAGGCTAGGGGTAAAATCAGAGCTACAGCTGCCGGCCTACACCACAGCCCCACCAATGTGGGATCCAAGCTACGTCTGTGACCTACACCACAGCTCATGGCAACTCTGGTCCCCGACTCACCGAGCCAGACCAGGGATCGAACCCACATCCTCATGGATACTAATCAGATTCATTTCTGCTGTGCCAGACGGTACCATGTTCTAATGGTGATTTATTTCTCACATTCTATTTTTAATAGAGTTCTTCTATAAGAAAGAATTGTTCCTTCCAATCCATTTATTGAGTCATTTATATGTATGTAAGCTTGTGACTGTTTATTTTATTCTTTGTGTTCCCTATCTATAAAAATTTCTCTGAAATATGAAAACTTAGTTGTCAGACTGAGTCTTTTCTTTAAGATCAGAAAGGTTTTTCATGTTTATTTGTGTTTTTTCTTTTTTGATTGCCCCATGGCATATGGAGTTCCTGCACCAAGGATCAGATCTGATCTGCAGTTGCGAGCAGCCGGGTCCTTTAACCCACTGTGCCGGGCTGGGATCGAACTGTATCTCGGTACTGCAGAGATGCTGCTGATCCCTTTGTGCCACTAAATTGTTTTGTTTTAATTTCAGTAATTATTTCTTTTGTTCTACTTACTGGTTTTCTTTTTGAGGAGTTCCTATTGTATGAATATTGACTCTCCTGAAGCCTTTTATTTTATTTTATTTTATTTTATTTATTTTTGGTCTTTTGCCTTATCTAGAGCCGCACCCACGGCATATGGAGGTTCCCAGGCTAGGGGTCTAACAGGAGCTGTAGCTGCCGGCCTTCGCCATAGCAACGCAGGATGCGAGCCGCGTCTGCAACCTATACCACAGCTCACAGCAACGCCGGATCTTTAACCCACTGAGCAAAGCTAGGGATCGAACCCACAACCTTGTGGTTCCTAGTCAGATTCGTTAACCGCTGAGCCATGACGGAAACTCCATAAAGCCATTTATTTTACAGAAGATTTTTGAAACAAAATTTTAGAATACTAAATTGTAGCCATTACTTTTTATTGTCCAGAGTTGTTTGTCTTATGCTTAATGTTTTCTTTTCTTTTTTCTTTTTTAATAGACATTAAAATACATATCAAAAACACCATGTAGGCACCAGAGTCCTGAGATTGTAAGAGAATTTCTCACAGCAATGAAGAACCACAAATTGACCAAGTAAGTAAAAATTATGGTAAGTGGGAAAAGACTGACAGGTAATGAAAACCAAAGCTTATGGAAGTCATCCTCAGCAACTGTGTATTTATATTTAGTTGGGTTTTGAATTAAAATTAATGCTCTGTACTCCTTTACAGCCAGATCATGGGATTATAGATGAGACAGCTGAGGTTTAGAATAAAGTTGATGAATTAAATCATGAGACATTCCTGTTTGCTTGGGGCAAAAATGCCTTGATAGGAGTTCCGTCGTGGCTCAGTGGTTAATGAATCCGACTAGGAACCACGAAGTTGCGGGTTCGATCCCTGGCCTTTCTCAGTGGGTTAAGGATCTGGCTTTGCCGTGAGCTGTGGTGTAGGTTGCAGACGCGGCTCGGATCTGGCGTTGCTGTGGCTGTGGTATAGGCCGACAGCTACAGCTCCGATTAGACCCCTAGTCTGGGAACCTCCATATTCTGTGAGTGCGGCCCTAGAAAAGGAAAAAGACAGAACAAAACAAAACAAAACAAAAAAACCTTGATAGTAATCTGTCCACTCTTCCTTAACCTGCTGAGCCACCAGGGAACTCCTTTCTCATTCTTGAAGGGCAGTTTTGCTGGAATAGCATTCTTGCTTGAGAGGTTTTTTTTTCTGTTACCACTTTGAGTTTATTGGCCCACTGCCTTCTGGCCTCCAAAGTTTCTGATGCTATATCTGCCAGTTATCTTAATGACGGGCTCCCTTGTATATGACAAGTCACTTCTCTCTTGCTGCTTTTAAGAGTCTCTTTTTGTCTTTGTCTTTCAAAAGTTTGTTTATAATGTGTTTCCCTGTGGTCTGTTTGAGTTCATCTTACTTGGAATTGAGCTTCTAAGACGTTTATATTCATGTTTTTCATCAAATTTGGAAGGTTTTCAGCTATTATTTCTTCACGTATTCTTCCTGCCCCTTTCTCCTCTTTTCCTTTTTCCTTTGGGGACTTCCAAAACGTATGTGTTGGTCCACTTCATGGTGTCCCATAGACCGCTTAGGTTCTGTCCACTTTTCCTTGGTCTTTTTTTTTTTTTTTTCTCTTCAAGTTCATTGATTTTGTTCTGCCTGTTCAGATCTGCTTTTACATCCCTCTGGTGTTTCATTTCAGTCATTGTTTCCAGCTCCTGAATTTCTTTTTGTTTTGTTGTTTCTGTCTATTAATATTTCAGTTTTGTTCATACATTGTTTTCTTTACTTTCTCCTTGTTTTCCTTTAATTCTTGGAGCATCTTTAAAACAGTTGTTTTAAAACCTTTTTCTTGTAGACCTGCCATCAGGTTTTTTTTGGCCTTTTTTTTTCCAGGCTGCACCTACAGCATATGGAGGTTCGTAGGCTAGGGGTTGAATTGGAGCTGCACCTGCCAGCCTGTGATGCCACAGCAGCACAAGATCCAAGCCACATCTGCGACCTACACCACAGCTCAGAGCAATGCCTGATCCTTAACCTACAGAGCAAGGCTAGGGATTGAACCTGCATCCTCATGGATATTAGTCAGATTCGTTTCCCCTGTGCCATGACGGGAACTCCGCCATCAGGTTTTTTTCAAGGACATTTTCTAATATATATTTTTTTCCTTTGAATGGGTCACACTTAACTGTTTTCTATGTTTACTTGTGATTTCTCTGTTGAAAACTGGACGTTAAATAATGGGATAACTCTGGAAGTCAGATTTTCTTCCTTTCCCTGGGCTTGCTGGGTTTTGTTTATTGTTTACTAATTTTGTGTTTTGTAGATTGTCTCTGTGCTAAGGACAAGCCTGAGGTATAAACTCAAGGCCTTTTCTGAGAGTACTCCTTTTCCTCGGCATGCACAGTCACTCTACTTTTCCCTGTATCAGCAGTCGTTTTTGAATGTCCTAGCTTTTAGCATCTGAGCTTTAGGGAAAAGGAAAATAAAGAAGGGGGTAGAAAGGGCACTGGCCCTTTGAGTCCTAGAAGTCACTTCAGCTGGAGGGAGAGGGGCTTGCAGCAGTGCTGGGCAGATGCAGCCACAATGGCTGCCGCCCTTCTGCTTGCATCGTTGTGATCAGAAACAACAGTTGGTGATGGATCCTTGATAATAGGAGGACAGCGTCCTTTTTGCCCTCTTGAGCTTCCACAATCTGTGTGCATGGCTACCTGCCAGTGGAGCTGGAGGATGCTGCTACTGTGCTGAGATCTAAAATTGACCAAAATTAACTGCTGTTTACCTTCCAAACTTAACCTGGAAGTTGCAAGCCTCCAGTAGACTTTAGGCCTCCAAAATAGTTAATATCAGACAGGTTCTGCCAGTGCATTTGTTCTCTGGAGAGGGGACAGATTTCTGGTGGTTCCTACTCTGGCACCTTTACAGAATCATCTCTGTTCTTTTTTTCTTTTCTCTTTTTCTTTCTTTTTTTAATTTTAAGACTTCATGTTTTTAGATCAGTTTTAAGTTCACAGCAGCATTAAGGGGAAGGTACAGAGATTTCCCATATGCGCCCCCCCCCCATTATCAACATCCCCCATCAGAGGGGTAAATTTGTTATAATCAGTGAACCTACAGTGACTCATCATTCACACCAAAAGTCCATAGTTTATGTTAGGATTTACCTGTGGTGTTGTAGAATTCTGTGGATTTGGACAAATGTGTAATGACATTATCCACTATTATGGTATCATGCAGCTGCTTTTCTCTGACGTAGGAATCCTCTGTGCTCCAACTATTTATCCTTCCTCCCCACTCACAACCCCTGGCAATCATTGATCTTTTTTATTGTCTGCATAGTTTGGCTTTTTCAGAAGGCCATGTAATTGGGATCATACAGTATGTAGTCTTTTCAGGATGCATTTAAAGTTCTTTCCTGCCTTTTCATGGCTTCATAGGTCATTTCTTTTTAGCATTGACTAGTCCATTGTCTGACTGTCCACAGTTCATAATCTTCTACCTCCTGAAGGACATCTTGATTACTTCAAAGTTTTGGCAGTTATCAAAAAAAGCTGCATATGGCACAACATTGTAAATCAACTATATTGTAATAAAAAAATAAGGGGAGAAAAACTACTGTAAACATTTGTGTGCAGGGTTTTGTACCAAGGAGCATAGTTGCTTGATCATATGGAAAGAGTGTATTTAGTTTTTTTTTTTTAATTAGCATATAGTTGATTTTACAGTGTTTCTTCAATTTCTGTTGTATAGCAGAGTGACCCAGTTACCTGTGCTGTACAGTAGGGCCCCATTGCCCATCCATTCCAAATATAATAGTTTGCATCCAAAAGATCCAAACTGCCTGTCCTTCCCACTCCCCTACCCCCCATCTGGGAAATACAGGTCTGTTCTCCGTAGCCGTATTCTGTTTTTGTTTTGTAGATAGGATCATCTGCACCATATTTTAGATTCCACAAATAAGTGATATCCTATGGTATTTGGCTTTTTCTTTCTGGCTTACTTCACTTAGTATGAGAATCTTTAGTTCCATCAATGTTGCTGTAAATGACAGTGGTTTATCTTTTTTATGACTGAGTAGTATTCCATTTTGTATATATACCACATCTTCTTAATGCATTCATCTGTTGATGGACATTTAGGTTGTTTACATGTCTTGGGTATTATGAATGGTGCTGCAAATGAATATAGGGGTGCATGTATCTTTTTGAATGAATGTTTTGTCCGGACATATGCCCAGAAGTGGGATTGCTGGATCATATGGTAGTTCAATATTTAGGGAGTATATTTAGTTTTGTGAGAAACCACCAGACTGTCTCCCACAATAGCTGTACCATTTTTCATTTCCACTATCAGTGGATGAGAGTTACTGTTGCTCCACATTCTCATCAGCATTTGGTGGTGTTAATGTTCTGGATGTTGGCCATTCTAATAGGTATAGTGGTATTTCCTTGTTGTAACTTGCATTTCCTTGATGACTGATGATGTGGAGCTTCTTTCTTAAGCTTATTTGCCATCAGTATATCTTCAGTGAGGTGTCGTGTCTGTTCACCTTTTTTATTTTTTTGGTGGGTGAAAAAGTGACACCTTATTTTTACTTGCACTTCTGCTATGATGAATGAGGTTGAACATCTCTTTCAATGTTTAAAAGCTTTTTCTGTGAACTGCCTATTAACAGCCTTCATCCACTTCTTTCTTTTTTTTTTTTTTGTAATATAGTGGATTTATGATACTGTGTTTCAGGTGTACAGCCTAATGATTCAATATTTTTGCATATTATACTCCATTATAGTTTATTATAAGGTAATTGGTATAATTCCCTCTGCTGTATAGTAAATCCTTGTTGCTTATCTGTTTTGTTTATCTCATACCCCTGATTTGTCTCTCCCCTCTCCTTTTTGATAACCAAAAGTTTTTTATATCTGTGAGTCTGTTTTGCATATATATTCATTTCTGTTAGTTTTTAGATTCTACATGTAAGTGATATATAGTATTTGTCTTTGACTTAATTTCACTGCACATAATAGTCTCTAGGTCCATCCACATTGCTGCAGTGGCAGTGCTTCATTCTTTTTTTATGGCTGGGTAATATTCCACTGTGTATATATACTACATCTTCTTAATCCAGTCATCTGTAAATGAGCACTTGGGTTGCCGTCATATCTTGGCTATTGTAAATAGTTCCTTTGCCCATTTTTTAAATTGGGCTTTTTTTTTTTAATTGTTGAATTTTAAGAATTCTTTCTGTATTTTGGATAACAGTCCTTTATCACATGTATCTTTTGCAGGTATTTCCCCCAGTCTGTGGTTTATCTTGGTTTTCTCATTTTTTTGGCTGCTTCCATGGCATGTGGAAGTTGCCGGGCCAGTGACTCAAGTCGCTGCAGTAACGCCAGATCCTTAACCTGCTGCATCACAGGAGAACTCTTGTTTTATTGACTTTGTGTTTCACAGAGCAGAGGTTTTTAATTTTAAGGAAGTCCAGTTTATCAATTATTTCTTTTCTGGGTTGTGCCTTTGGTGTTATATCTAGAAAGTCATTGCCATGTGCAAGGTCATCTAGGTTTTCTCCTTTCTATGTTATCTTCTAGGAGTTTTATAGTTTTGCATTTTGCATTTAGGTCTAGTTGTCTAGGCCGTTGTTGTCTAGGTGGTGGTGGCAGTGGTGGCGGCAGATTCCTGGTGTTTCCTACTCTGCATCTTCCCTGCATCCTCTCTATTCATTTTTTCTCTTTGTTGTTCAAATGGGGTAGTTCCTATTGAACCATGTGTAAATTTGCAGATTCTGTATTCAACTCTTTTGTTTTTAAGCCCACCTAGTGAATTTTTAATTTTCATATTTTTTTCAGCTCTAAAATTTTCTTTTTTCTTTTTTTTTCTTTTTTTGCTTTTTAGGGCCGCACCTGTTGCATATGTAGATTCCCAGGCGAGGGGTCGAATTGGAGCTACAGCTGCCGGCCTACGCCACAGCCACAGCACTGCCAGATCTGAGCCGCATCTGCAACCTACACCACAGCTCACAGCAACGCCGGATCCTTAATCCACTGAGCATGGCCAGGGGATCAAACCTGCAACTTCATGGTTCCTGTTGGATTCGTTAACTGCTGCACCATGACAGGAACTCCAAAAGATTTTCATTTATTTATAATTTTTGTCTCTTTCCTGAGAATTTTTATTATTCCATTCATTTCAAGACATTTGCTTATCCCACGCTGTAGTAATAGGTACCTTAAAGTTTTTGTCTGATAATTCCAACATCTTAATCATCGTAAGTTTGGTTTCTGTTGATTATGTTTTCCCTTGAAAATGAGTGGTATTTTCCTCAATTAATTTTAGATTGTATCCCGGACGTTTTGAATATTGTATTTTTTGGAAATCTGGTTCCTGTGAAACACCTCTGGTTAATGTTGCCTTTTTTTGTTTTTTTTAGCCGTTAGGTTCACACCTCAAGTCTGTCTTGGCTTCCATGGCAAGGATTTCAGTATTTATTCAGTATTTCAGGTTTAGGTTTTAAAACCTTTGCTCTGCTTTGGATCTTTTTTTGCTTATGAAACTGGAGTTGCAGTTTAACTTGTTCTCTTCTCAGTGTCTTTGCTGTGCTGCGTCTGTTTGTTCTTTGTTGTTTGGAGCTGTTCTGGACATGAACAGCTCAAGCGGAACTTAGGATTTGTGCTGATTGCTACTCACATTTAGGGGAATCCTCTTTCAGGCTCTCCTCCCTGGGATTGCCCCAGACTCTCTGGCCTACATGTGCCCCCTTTTTTGGGTCTCTGGCCATAAGTAGTAGATTTCTCCCCTTGCTTTAGCTGCCCAGGTGTGCATTTGTTACTGGTGCCATCTTGGGGCAAAGAAGAGAAGGAGAAAGGAGGGAAGGGGAGAAGAAGATAATCCT
Source organism: Catagonus wagneri (assembly GCA_004024745.2). NCBI lineage: Eukaryota > Metazoa > Chordata > Mammalia > Artiodactyla > Tayassuidae > Catagonus > Catagonus wagneri. The sequence goes on from PVHT021183583.1 coordinate 1,280,068, forward strand.
TGGCCTTCTGGACCACAGGGGCTCCCGTCCTGGCTACACCCACTGTTGGGGTTCCCAGAGGAGCTGCCCTCAAGTTGTGGGCTTTACCCAGACCCCCAGATCTCTGGGGCCCCTTTTTTCAATCTTCTGGCCAGAAAGATGGAATTTCTCTTGGAGTTTTAGCTGTCTGTGGAGCTGCTGCCTTAGAGCAGCACCGCTGAGGGCGGTCCCGAGGACCAGGATTGTGAGAGAAAAAGGGAGAAGAAAGAAACTCCCCAATACCAACTAGTTGTTTTTTCAAGTTTTGTTTGCCTTCCCAGTTCCCCTGCTTTTGTTTTCAGAGGCCAGACTTTTGTATTTTGTCCTGAGGTTTTTTTTTTTTTTGGTTCTTGTTGTTGTAAACAGAGAAAAGAGGTTTTAGTGGACTCGTCTACCACAAAAGTCCTAATGTTGATTTTTAAGACCTTGTCTCAGCAGTTTGTCTGATATTTTGCTTCCCAATTGTATATCATTCAAGAAACCTACAAATACAAATTGCCTTGCAATCTTACTCATGATTGGCTATAATCTATATAAATTTTAAAGCAGATTGTAATACTCATTGGAGGATTTTTTTTTTCTTTTTGGCTGCCCCATGGCATATAGAAGTTGCTGGGCCAGGGATTGAATCCGAGCCTCAGCTGCAACCTGCATCACAGCTGATTGCTGGATCCTTAACTCACTGTGTCAGGGTGGGGATTGAACCCATGCCCCTGCAGTGGCCCAAGACACTGCATAGACATCACCAATCCCACTGCGCCACAGCTGGAACTCCCCAGAGGAGGATTTTTGTTTTTTTTTTCTTTTTTGGTCACCCTGCAGCATATGGAGTTCTCAGGTCAGGGATCAGATCCGTGCCACAGTTGTAACGTATGCCACAGCTGCATCAATGCTGGATCCTTGACCCACTCTGCTGGGCTGGGGATCGAACCTGTGCTCTGGAGCTGCGGAGACATCCCCCAACCGGTTACACCACAGCAGGAACTCCCAGAGGAGGATTTTTATCAGATCCCTTTTTGCATTGTGATCCTAAATTTGAGGGTTTGTAATGTCCTTTTTGACCCTTTAGTGTTTACTTTTCATTAAGTGGTTGATTGCTGGGACAGGTGAACGTGGGTTATATAGATTCTGACTTTGTCAGAAGCAAAAGCTGCAGGCGGTGTTGTTCTGAAAACAACCAGTAGAGGGGACTGGCAGGCTTCTTTCACTGTCGCTGGGCCTGGCTCCTCTGGGAGATAGCCAGCTATTGCAGCCCATTGGAATTCATTTGGCTTCAGTGCCTGGTGACTCAAGGGGCTGCTTGCCATATACTCTTAAGACCTGGATCATCCTGTGCCAGCCAGTACAGTTTCAGACAGGAATCACATTTATAACAGAACCTGCTAATGTGTTCTTTCCTTCTTATGATGTCTGAGTATTCCTCTGATAGAGTTTCTCTCTTCCATCCTCTCAGGAAGAGGAGATTCAAGGTAATGGGCCTTAACTGGTGTGGCCCTAGTAGTGCAAACTGGAGCTCCGTTAATTTGCTGAAATCTTCCACGGTGGAGTCTTTGAGGTTTTGGTAGGAACCATGTTCTATTTGCCTTGTCCAGCAAAATGATAATCTTGAGACTCAGCTTGAAGTCCTGTGTCATTTTTACCTGTAGCATCTTAATTCCCCCAAGGAATTTAGTTCTCTAATCATTTATGTTTTTTGCCTAAGGCACTTTGTTCTTAAAAACTGTAGCCTGGAGTTCCTTTTGTGGCTCAGCGGGTTAAGAACCTGACGTGGTATCTCTGAAGATATGGGTTCAATCCCTGGCCTCGCTCGATGGGTCAAGGATCTGGCATTGCTGCAAACTGTGGTGTAGTTCACAGACGTGGCTCCGATCCCTCATTGCCATGGCTGTAGTATAGGCCAGCAGCTGTAGTTCCAGTTCGACCCCTAGCCTGGTTACTTCCATATGTTGTGGGTGCAGCCCCCAAAAGGAAAAAAACAACAAAACAAAAAAAGAGCTGCAGCCCGGCTTGCAGTCCCAGATCTTATCCTGAGAGCTCCCTGAGATGTACAGCTGTGTCTACCAAGGGTGGCAGGTCTTATCTTTGAGACCCAGCTTAGGTAAATAACTTTGGGTCCCTAAAAGAGACTCTTCTGTGCACAGATTACTCGTGGACCTTGACACCGTATTTGGGACTCTTATCTCTGGGGCCAGCAAAGGTCAGCGCAGATGGATGGGTTGCAGGTTTCCTCAGTATCTGGAATGTAGTTACTTTGTCTGCTTAGAGAACATGGACTCTTGCCCCTTACTCCCCCTGCCCTGACAGTTGTCTCTCTCTTGAACTTCTGCAGGTCAGTGCTACTCTAGCTCTTTGTTTAATTTATTTTTGAGATTACACTTATCTCATGTCATCTTAGTCATAGGTATTAGGGGTACAAAGATGAATAAATACAATGTAAGTGCATTGGCAGTGGGGACATATTAGAGAGACACTAAAGTGTCAGAATTTGAGTGTATCATTTTGTCACTAGGAGGTGACTCTGGGTTTTCATATAAAGGAAGAATCAGCCAGAGACATGTGAGCATGAGCTTTCTAATAAGCAAAGGGAGCATGAAGTGCTAGGGCCTGGAATCTGGAGGTATCTGATGTTTTCCTGTGTGCAGTGTTTGCGGTCTCATTCAGTTGGGAAGTGTGTGCTTAGGGAACGTGAAGGCATACAAACCTAGGGAGACTGACAAAGACCAGATTTCAGTGGCTTCTGGAGGTTGAACTGAGGAAATTCAAGTTGATACCAAAAACTGAGGACAATGAGAAGATACATAAGCAGGATAATGAGAGGATCAGATTTTCATCTTTTAAAAGATAGTTTAGGAGTTCCTGCTGTGACGCAGTGGGTTAAGAATCCAATTGCAGCAGTTTGGGTTGCTGTGGAGGTGCAGGTTCAATCCCCACCCCGACATAGTGGGTTAAAGGATCTGGTGTTGCTGCAGCTGCAGCTGCGGCTCTGATTCAGTCCCTGGCCCAGGAACTACCCTGTGCCACAGTTGTGGCCATTCAAAAAAAAAAAAAAATGGCAGCCACAACTTCATTTGTAACAGTGACGATAGATTGAAAAAGTCTTTGGGTTCAGAGACTTTTGTCCTCTAACCAAGAAGAATTGGAGTGGCTTGTAGAAATAGTGAGGAGGGGACAGACATCTTGAAAGAAGTATAGTCAGTAATTCTTAGTGCCTTAATATGGGCAATGGGTGAGAGGGAGGAGTTGGGGTGCGCAGATTTCTGGCCTGTGTGTTTAGCTCTGTACCGAGATGGATGTACAGAGAGAGGAGCTGGCTTGTTAGAGGGTAGTTAGATGGCTTTGGGGTGTGTTGATTTTGAAGTGTGTCAGATGTTTAGGTGGAATGTTTTGGTGGCAGTTGGTTACAGAAGTCTGGAGCTCAGCTCACATAGCACGAAAACATGGATTCCTTGGTTATAACCTATAACCAACCTATGGTAGCAGATGAGATTATGAGGTTTGGCTGAAGAACTCAGCAAGGGTGAAAGACAGCACCATGGAAGTCTTAGAGAGGCAAGCAGAAGAGAAAACCTAGGGAGAGATAAGGAGGGAATAGTCAGAAAGAGGAGAATCAGGAAGGGATGGTGTTGTGGAAGCTGCAGGGAGGGCTAGTTTTAAGGAGGGAGTGATCAGCCATGTCAGGTCTCTCAGAGACAGGTTGGACAGGACAGAGACACATCCTCTAGACTTGTCAGCCTGGAGCTCTCTCTAACAAGAACAGTTTTGGTGATTAGTTGGGGGCAGAAGCTAAAGTGGAGTGAATTGAGAAGTGAAGGGGAGAAAGCAGAGATGATAAAAATAAGCTTGGTTGTGAATCCAGGGTGGGGGTGGGCATGTTTCTAGCCCCCGCCCCCAAAACTGGCACCTGCAGTAGTGTGTTTCTGTGACTTTTTTTCTGCAGGGCTCAGCTCCTGGGGTGCAGAGCAGAGAACTTGCTTGGTTGGTTTGACACCAGGTTGGGGTTTTTCAGGGAGCAGCTGTGAATGTTTTTGTCTATAGAAGACGTACAAGATCCGTTTTGCAACTGTAGGAACACGTCCAGCGGTTCAGAGCCAGGCAGGATGATGACTGTTCTGTGAGCTGAGTTCTGTTGCTTTGATTGATTTGTAACCGAGATGCTCATTTATTCAGCTATGTCTTTCTGTATTCCTGCCTTTTATTTTTATTTTTTTTGTCTTTTTGCCTTTTATCTAGAGCCGCATCCAGGGCACATGGAGGTTCCCAGGCTAGGGGTCTAACAGGAGCTGTAGCCGCCGGCCGTCGCCACAACCACAGCAACGCGGGATCCGAGCTGTGTATGCAACCTACATCACAGCTCACGGCAACGCCGGATCCTTAACCCACTGAGCAAGGCCAGGGATCGAACCCGCAACCTCATGGTTCTTAGTCAGATTTGTTAACCACTGAGCCACGAAGGGAACTCCTGCCTTTTATTCTTATTCGTACTGTTGGATGATGATGGTTAAGAGAAATAATTTTGTTTTGAGTGAGGTTTTATATTTTCCGACTCAGTTGGGCCCACAAGCTGCTTGCTGATCTTATCACTAGTCTCCTCCTTAACTCAAGTCTCTGCAGCTCTTAGTCCTGTAACCCTCTTCACATCCAGAACTCTCAGATGGTGACCTCACTTTGGCTTCACTGAGAAAACTATCCAAAATGAACTCCTTTCCCTTCATATCTTCTCAAATTTGCCTTTTCTTTCCACATTGCTGTGATCTCAGTGGAAGCTAAACCCTTTCTCTGGAACTTTGAACTGTGGGGTTTTTTGAGGATCTTTCCCTTTCTTCTGTAATTTTAGCCTCTCTACCTGATTCTCTTTAGCAACAGACATGCTTCAGTTTCCCTCCAGAACCTGCCCTCCTCAGGCCATAACTGCTTTTTTACTTCTGTCAAGAGGTTGTTTCTGTCGATGACACTGAACCAAATTGGACCTGCAGCCAAGGTCAGTGTCCACCACAGCACACCTACTCTGCCAGCCTCCTGGGAGTTCAATGTACACACAGACCTGGCATCTTCCTCGGGCTCCACACTGTCTTGATGTTTCACCTATCTGCTCAGAGGGCTGTGGTCTGTCTCATGCCTGCAGCTTGTCCCCACCGTATCAACTGCTCTTCCTGGCACCTTATGGTATCTTCCCATGGCCCAGTCTGTGGCTGTTAGCTTTAGGTTCCACAATCCCCGTAGCTTAGTATCTGGTTGGTCCCATCTCTCCAGCTGGTTCGGCAGAGTTGGTGGTGCAAGGAGGGCGTGATGTGGGTCCAGGTTCAGAGCTAAGGCTACTGCTGGCAGCATTCCTCCTCCACCCCAGGGTGCCCTCCCAGCGCTGCTCAGCTTGCAGTCATGCAGGGAGCCATTGTCTTACAACTCAGCAGAAGGGAAACTTCATGGGTGACTCAGATGGTGGCTACAGCATCCACTGAGGAACCAAATGCACCTCTGTGCCAGGAAAGACGTCACATGGCTTCTCACAACACTGACCTGAAGTTGTGGCTTAGGCACGCATTGTTGGGGTGTCTTTCTTTGTTTGTTTTTTTTTTGTCTTTTTGCCTTTATGTAGAGCCGCACCCACGGCATATGGAGGTTCCCAGGCTAGGGGTCTAACAGGAGCTGTAGCTGCCGGCCTTCGCCACAGCCACAGCCACGCGGGATCCGAGCCAGGTCTGCGACCTACACCACAGCTCACGGCAACGCCTGATCCTTAACCCACTGAGCAAGGCCAGGGATCGAACTCGCAACCTCATGGTTCTTAGTCGGATTCGTTAACCACTGAGCCACGAAGGTAACTCCCTGGGGTGTCTTTCTGATGCCCAAACTTTCAGTCATTTTCACGGCTAGTAAGTAGCCATGTATGTGGTGGTAGCAGTACCTCCCTGAAGCATTTTGATGTAGGAGAGGCATCCATTTGTCAAATGAATGTGTGTGAAGTAATCCTAAGAATTTTCCGTTAGTCCCTCTGGAATAATACTGTCCCATATGGGTCTTTGCATTTAGTAATACAGCATCAAATTAGGTTTGGAGAGAACTTTGGTCATCTAATTAAAGTTGCCAAATTATTCTGATTGGTCTTTAGTCTCCTGCAAGTCTGCTGTTACTTGTTATGATGAAACATGTTGGTTGTCTGCCTTTGCCTTCTATCGCGCCCTCACCACTAGGTTTCCCTCCTCTCCCCCCAGTGTCCATTGAACAGGCGGTGCAGGACAGAACGCCGTTTCCTTTTCTCCTTGCGCTTCTCCAAGCTCTCATCTTTTAACTCGTCTTTCCCGAGGACCCTCTTAGGCCCCCTCTGCCATAAGCACAAACCCAGTACCTCTGCGCTGACTCTCCGTAGGCAGAGGTGGAGAGGGGAGGCGGGGATATCCTTGAAGAGGTCTCTTTGTACACAGACCAAACCCAAATTTGTTTTGGTGCCAGAAAAACTGAACTTTTTCTGATATCAAAGGCTATTAACACAAACTATACTGAAAACAGTTTAAAATATGAGGGGCAATGATGCGGTTGCCTTTCAAAAGCCTCATGACTTTAGAACAAAATGAAGGGGAATTTTTAGACCACAAATTGGTTACCATTTATTGTCAGAGTGCCTGATGCAGCCACTCGTGGCTCCCAAGAATTCCTGAGCTGGGTTAACGGGGTCATTGTGAATGCCTCACTCCAAAATGACTTGAATCCAGTGAAATCTAATGAGGCCTAAGAATGTTTTGGGATCCTTAATCTTTTGATTTTTGTTTTCTGAAATCGAACTACTGTCATGCTACTGAACTGCTCGCCCAGGCCACCAGTGCCCTCCTTTTTGGCAAATCCAGCAACCTCTCCACCATCAGCCTACTTTCCCCTCTTCAGCATTTGACACTGTTGGTAATACCCTCTGTCCCGAACTTTTCCTCTCGGTTTCCATCGCATCACTGTCCTAGGTTCCCTCTTTCTCTTTTCACTTCTTTCTCCGTTGCTGCCTTTTCTCCCGGCCCCTTAGATGGAGGTGCTTTGTACTTTTCTGTCCTGCTTCTTCACTTCCTCTGCAGCTGGTCTCTCGACGGTGATGTCCACTCTGTGGTTTCACATAGCTCTTTGATAATAAATCCAGCTCTGGTCTTTTTCTCTTCCTTAGTTCTGGACAGAACCAGAACTAGACAGACTGTTTAAGAGAGACCTCTTCATTGTCATTTCAAAAGTACCGTAAGCTCAATTTCAAATTGCAGTTAATATCTTTTTTCCGAACAGGCTAAACATCTGATAGTAAACCTTAATTCTGCCCTTTCCTTCACCCTAGCCCCCCCCCACCCTCCAGTTGTCCGGTCCTGTTGGCTAGACCTGAGGGTGACCAGGAGCATTCGATAGATCCGAAGTGGTCGCCATCCCTGCTGTTGGCGCCCAAGTTCACAACTTGGTTTTCTCTCACCCAGGAGTATTACAGCTTCCATTTCACAGGTTTTCCGCCCCAGCAGGTTTTCGCTCCTTTCCTTGGCTGCTCTCCAGTGTCTACAAAGTAATATCCAGCCTCTTGGGAGTCAGGGCCCTTGGTGGTCTTGCTCCGTATGACTCTTTCAACCTTGTGTTCCACAGCCTTTCTAGCAGCTGTTTCCTAAAACTCTGTGAATTTTTAGTTCTTCTGGGTGTTTACTTGTGCTGTTCGTGCCCTGACCGCCCATTTCTCTCATCCTTTTCACCTAGAAAATCCTTAAAGGGCCCTGTGCAAGAGTCTTCTCCTTTATGACGTCTTCCTCTTTTAGCCTAGAGTAAATGTTTGGGGGCTTATGAGGAGTAGAACTTAACTACAAGTGCTTTACTAATGACTACCGTTTATGGAGAAATTACAAGGTCAGCGGTCATTGTGAACACTATGAATGCTAGAAGCAGACGGCTTAAGGACGTGAGCTCTGGTGGCAGGAGTCCCAGCTCTGCCACTTACTAGCTGTGTAACCTTGGACAAATTATTTATTCACCATCTCAGCATCAAGTGTGATGTTCAGTGTGCCTGCCATGTGGAAAGTAAGCAATAAATGGCAGCTGCCGCTGCTATAAATGATAAGATTTTCATCCTCCATAACCTCCTTGTAAGATAGGTAAGTCATTCCTGTTTGGCAGGAGATGAAACCAAGGCTTGGAGAACTGGGGACCTGGCCCTGCTTCCCTGGACACCTCCCGATGGGAATTATGGTTTATTCCTCTCTCTATTCCAGAATATGTTTAAGCTCACTAAATATTTATTGAATTGAATTGAAGGATGAATTGTCACCTCCACAGGGGTGGTAATTGAAGCCTCTTTCTTTCAAGTCCTGTCATCTTTGAGAATCCACACATCTCAATATCCCTTTCAGCAGTGATCTGTATATTGTCTTGTGACGACAATAATTAGTATCTTCAACTGTTATTTAAACCTTTTGGGGAGTTCCCTTCATGACTCGGTGGTTAACCAACCCGACTAAGATACACGAAGGTGCGGGTTTAATCCCTGGCCTCGCTCAGTGGGTTAAGGATCTCGTGTTGCTGTGAGCTGTGGTGTAGGTTGCAGACACGACTCAGATCTGGCGTTTCTGTGGCTGTGGTGTAGGCCAGCGGCTATAGCTCCAATTCGACCCCTAGCCTGGGAACTTCCACTATGCCGCAGGTGCAGCCCTAAAAAGCAAAAAAAAAAACCTTTTGTTAAAATTTGCCTGTATTTGTCTTCTCTCCCCAACTGGATTGTAAGCTCCTTGAGGACGTAAGACTGTGTGTTATACTACTGTGTACTAACTCCCATCCTCTTTGAGTCTTTGTTTTTGTTTAGTAAGGTAACAGGTCGAATCTGAGTAACATTTAATCTTAATCTCAAAAAAGGAATTCTAAGTTATGACCAACCAAGATTATTTTGTTGGAGTTCCCGTCGTGGCTCAGTGGTTAACGAATCCAGCTAGGAACCATGAGGTTGCGGGTTCGATCCCTGGCATTTGCTCAGTGGGTTAAGGATCTGGTTTTGCCATGAGCTGTGGTGTAGGTTGCAGACGCGACTTGGATCCCACGTTGCTGTGGCTGTCGCGTAGGCTGGCGGTTACAGCTCTGATTAGACTCCTAGCCTGGGAACCTCCATATGCCTCGAGTGTGGCCCTAGAAAAAGGCAAAAAGATGAAAAAAAAATATTATTTTGTTTATCTTTGCTTTCTATAATTTGGATTAAGAAAGCATTATTTACATTTTCCAAATAAAGTTTATTAAAACTACACCTGTACTTTGTGCTACTTTCTTACAGTCTGAGCCTCGGTACCCTTAGCCTCTATGCCAGTACACACTTGTGTCCTTGAGTAAGAGACACTGACGTAGGACTCTCCTGCTCCCATTCTTTCATTTTACAATTGAAGAAACCAAGGGCCACGTTCCAAGTGGTTCTTCCATTTGTTTTCTGACAAAGTGTTCTCTAAACAGCTTGGTCAGCACTTGTGATCCTTAGGGGTATGAGAGTTTTAAATGCTCTGTACTTTTCTTTTGACAGAGCTGAAAAGCTTCAGCTGCTGAATCACAGACCTATGACTGCTGTTGAGATCCAGCTGGTAAGTGAAGGAGGTTTGAACTTAGGCGGGCTGGTTTCTGGGTCTGAGATGTAGAAAGGGTCATAAAGGCTGAGCACAGAGTCAGGAACAGCCTTTACTTGGAAAGACTGCCAGACCACCCATTTTATAAGTGAAAGGAGACCTCACCAGTTTGATCCTGGTTAGTATGGACTCAGGGAAGGGAAGAGACTGGAGAAAACTGAATTCTTTCTCTAGAGTTTGTGGCTCTGACTTGGCAGCTCTGTGTCTCCCCAGTGTCCATTCTGCAGGAGTTATTTATTGCCAACCAGACGCTGCATAAAAACATTAGATTCAGTGGGACTCTGGTGGAGTTATCTCCCCCTCCAACCCTTCCCGTATCGTCTTTTGGTTAATGAACATACGCATACTTCCCCACATGCTCACGCCCTCTCACTCTCTGGGCCCAGTCTCCCAAGCTTGGAGCCCAGAAGTCAGTCCCTTCCTGTTCTCTCCTAGTTGGTCAGTCCCGGGTTCTGTTGCTTCTGTTTCCTCTTGCCCGCTCTTCCTCCCTACTGCATTGCATTGATTTCTCTCACCATTTCTCAGCTCGGCTCTTGCAGTTGTCCTCTCACCGTTCTCCCTGCCTCCAGTCCAGCCCCCTCCTGTCCATCTTCTACGCCACAATCATAGCTTACTTTCTAAAACTGCAAATTTGATCATCTTGTTTCCCTGTATAAAACTGTCCAGTAGAACCTCAGCACTTGCAAAGTCTAAACTGCAGTCATAGCATAAAGCTTTAGAATTGGGGAAGCCGGCCTAGAAGGCAAGGATTGTATAAGGAGAAAGTGAAAATGGGATCCAGCAGCACAGACCAAGTGGTTGCTGTATTGGCATCTGCTGCCCGTGGCATTTTCATTGTTAAGCTACAAATACTAGGCAGGCCTTTCAACTACCAGTAAAAAACTTTGGCTGGAGAAGTAATATTGAGAATAAAGCAGTCCTCAAAGTCAGTTTTAGAAGTATTTAGCTCTTTGTCAAATTTCCTTCAGAAAAATGTGGAAGAAAATGGCCAAAAGTACTCCTGATACTTAGAGTTGCCCCCCCCCCCAAACCCTTGGAATTCCCTTGTGGTTCCACAGATTAAGTATCTGGCATTGTCACCACAGCGGCTCAGGTCGCTGCTATGGCACGAATTCAGTCTCTGGCTTAGGAACGTCCATGTGCCACAGGTGCAGCCAAAAAACAAAAAAACCTGTTTTTGAAAGGGTTGTGTGGTATTTAATTTTTGACTAAAACTTTTGTCTTCTCAGTGTTGTTTCTGCTCTTCAAAATGCACCTAAAATTAAATTAGAAAAATTCCTTCCATAAAAGGTGCCTTTCTGGGGGAACTGGCCTTTAGGCTAAATAGAGGTCCTTTTTTTATACCCTCATTATTCTGATGCTTTCAACTGTGTTGGAGATTCAGCTTAAAAAAGAGAAAAAACAAACAAAACAGCAAGAAACTAATCCCTGTCCTTCTGGGTTAAAGATCACATGTCGTGTCTCCTCCAACTTTAATCAGCAACATATGTTATTCGTGGCTTAATGACAGATGGAGAGAAGAGATGAGGAAGATTAGTGTGACCTCATCCCAGAGCCTGTAGAAAGCCTTCATTACTTGGTAAGATTAGCTGCTATTAAGATGGCCTGCTGTGTGCCAGGCTCGGTGCCGGGGCTTTGTGTATGTCACTTTTGATGCCCTCACTGTAATCTTGGCCAGCGAGTGGCTGAGTGTGTCTGACTCAGAAGCCTTGCTCTGTTTCTCGAAGCCGTGTGTTTTTTTTGCATGGCATCCCCTCGGACTGTGTACTCTCTTCTCCTTTCACAGGTAGGTAGGTAGGTAGGTAGGTAGGTAGGTAGATAGGCCTTGAGAAAAACCAGGTGTGTCGTTGCCCGTTGGTGGCACTATTTGGGACCCAGATTCTTCCCAGCCTGGAATCTGGCTACAAAGGGTAGCAAAGCATTTACCAAGGGTTGTGGAAGTGTCTGTTCTCATTAGAAAGGGATAAGAAATGAGGTTTTCACCAGAGTAGAAGGTTCAGAGGACTTGAGAAGTTCCCTGCATTAACCTGACAGTCATTATTCTCCCTGGATCACAAAGTCATCCCAACAAGCCAGCATGTGTCAGGGTTCAGTTTGGGAGGCTGAAGCTTCTCTTTTTCAGCTACGCCTCAGCCATGGTTTGTTGTGGTCCTCGCATCCACAGCTGACTGCCGGCTGTGTGTGAGGAAGCCACCCAGCTCTGTGACTTCCACCATGCCCTGCCATGTACACATTTGCGGCCCTTGGCCTGAAGACAGGTCCATGAACCCTGTGACCTCACGGGCCACGGTCCTGGACAGTACTATCATCTGTGCCCATTATAATTCAGTGATTATGAAAAGTCTTGCATTATATAGTTTATGGCTTGTAAGACACTATAATGTGTGTTCTCCTTTGGTCCTTACTCTAGGCATTACATTTGTTTTACTTTAGAGAACACTGAAATTTATAGAGGTTAAGTGACCTTTTCTGGGTCAGAGAGCGAGAAGTGTCTGCTGCTGTGAGATTCTGAGTTGTTCTGAGGAAAGTAAAAGGTTAGGCTTGGCATCTTAGAACGAGAAACAACTGTTTCTGGAGTACAGCAGCTCAATCTGACAGCCCCTGGGAACCAGTGTAGTTTTTGTAAATGATGAAAAATTTATCTTTTATGGTGACCTGTCTGCAGATACTTTTTGTTTTTACATTTCATTAACCCTTATATTCTGAACAACTTGAACCCTTTGATGTTTGGGAAAGCTGAGAGGATGCTCTGCATTCCTTATTTGGGTTGCGTCTCTTCTGTGCTGGAAAGAAAAGGTGAGGAGTAATGTAAATATTTACTTTCGTGATCCAGAGGGGTTAGTAAGTTTTTGGTTTCTGCAGGTTTCTTCTTTGTGTATATTTCATTTTGTTTAATGCAGCTCAGGTTTTCATCCTGTGACTGGGAGAGAAAGTTTCTTGACTCTGTCTCTGAGGGTTGATTGATGTTAAAAGCTTCTTCTCTTGGCAAATTTGGCAAAATTAGTAAAGCTTATCAGCCCTATTGCCAGGAGCACCTACCTGAAGCCTGACCTGCCAAACCCAGCCAATTAGGATGCAAGAAGGGAACCTGTTGAAATCCTCTCTGGTTTTCTAAAAAGACCCCTCAGAGGTCATATAGCCAAACTCTTTCAAACCAGTGGACTCAAGTGTGCCGTACAGTGTGTCAGAGAGGAAGTGAGGGAACCTCCTACCTGAGGCCATGGTATTCTAGAAGAAGCCGGGATTCAGAGTCTCAAAAGACCTTGCTGTGAGATCCAGATCACGTTGTCCTTATAATGCGGGGCCTCCACGTGCTCATCTGTGAATTGTCCCGACTTTGTGTACAGCATCCTGGAGAAGCCCTGGTGGCAGTGATACCAGGAAAATCCCTCGAAAAGTGTGGAGCGCTGTGCAGATGCCGGTGGGAGGCTGTCGCTGGTCTTACCATGGTCTGTCTCCTTCACCTGCTTCCCTGAGACCGGAAACAGTTCATCATCAGTGCTTATGCCACTTACTCGTAAACTTGGAGACATTTCCCTCCCAAGTGGAGGTCATTTTTTCCTCAGGATTAAATAATCAAATTAGATGTATTCCTCCCTCCGCCTCCTTCATTCTCTTCCTCCTCCTCTTCATTCTGATATGCAGTGCATATTAGCTTATTTCCTTTTACAGACCGTAATTTTACATGTCTAATTTTAAAAGTGGGTTTTTGAGAATTGTTCCTTTTTCAGTAGAGAAGTTACGTGGAGCCTTTGAATCTTTAGAATATGGTCGTTTTATTTCACAGCATGAGGGAAAGTAGCTTCCTTGGTTCACTCTGGGTCTTTACTCTGGAACAGCCAGGAGTATTCTCTAGTCGTGGAAACATTTTTGGACTGAGATGAGTGAAGAGACCAGTGGTTTGCTGGGAGTTTGATCTTAGGCATGTCACCAAGCTTCTTTAGTTTCTGTACTATTGTTTGTAAAGCTAGGCAGTCAAACTGAAATCCTTTTTAGGATTGTAAGCCTAGCTTGTCATCATGCTTTACTTAAATCTGCCAGGAATTCTTTCTGGAACTCCTTTTGATCTTGGTGGCCAGATTTCAGATATTGTTATGGGAAATGCCATAGGATAGGACCCTATGGCATTAGGATCCTTTAGCTGAGAATGTGGCTTGTGATCAATGGCTCATGCCACCAAGTGAGTGTGGTTAGGTAACTTGATTAGCTGCAGGCTGCTTTCACAAAAGTGGTTGATGGCATTATACTTGTATTTGTTAACATACTGAGAATTAGAGATGAGGCTAAGAAAAGTGGCTTATGATTGTGGATTTCATCTGTATGTTCAGATGCCCAGGAGCACGTCCGAAACTGGGCTCTAAGCAGACCTTTGATGGGGTGGTGGGAGATTGTTTCCCAGCTATCATTCATCAGACTCCTGTTCTGCATTCCCCTGACCAAGGCCATGAGATATGTGTTAGATTGTAGGTATTAGAGATGAGCAGGCCTGGCTTGGGATCCTGCCCTTTGCCAGGCGTTTCTTGAGGTTTAACAGAAATGATGAGTATGAAGTACTGGGTGCAGCACAGCACTGGGCACAGGCGCTCCCTAAAGGGCTGTTGTCAGCGGTGACAGTAGTGGGGATTAGCAAAAATATATAAAGCATTTGGCACATAGTGGGCAGTCATCAGGTGAGTGGCTGATACAGTTCATAAGTTACAGATGTGTTGTTGTGAAATACAAAAGTATATAAAATGCCATTTCACTCCCCAGAGGTGAGTTTTCTTTGCATGTACAACGTGTTCATATGTGTATATGGATGGGTAGAGAACTGTTAGGGTTTGCTTTTTCTTTAAGGAAAAAATGGTATCTGCAACTTGCTTTTTTCGCTGACCTTTGTGGAGCGGTCACACTGGCTTACTCTGGAGTTTGAGCTGCCTTCTCCCTGTCATGAAGGTGGAGGATCTGGAGACCAGGGGTGGCTCAGGAGCCCTGAGCCCCGAGCCTAGGCCAGGAACAACATGGGCGAAGAGGGCGAGGTTGGACCCCGCGATTGAGGCTTCTTTGTAACTCCTGGAGGGTTTCCTTTCCCTCTGCAGATGGTGGAAGAGAGTGAAGAACGGCTGACAGAGGAGCAGATCGAAGCTCTGCTCCACACCGTCACAAGCATCCTGCCTGCGGGGCCAGAGGCTGAGCAGAAGGCAAATACCAGTGATGACGTGACAATGGACGAAGAGGACCCAGCATAGAAGAGCACAGCTGGCTCAAGGGTGAAAGGCCCAGCAGCCGTTTCCCAGACATTCAAAGGATTGTTTATTTGGTTTTACCTTCTGTCCCAACAGGCCTGATTTCATGGTTAGTTTGGTAAACCACAAAAATAAGGCTTTCTGAAAAAGAAGCTACAAAGAAATTCTTGTGCTTCGGGGAAGAAACATGGTAAAGACAGGCTGAGGTAGTTGTCTGGCCGGGAGCCAAAGCAAGGAGGACAGGGTCTAAGAGGACAGTGACTGTGGAACCCCCTGTGGTGAAAATACTTCTGTGGTCTTTGGCATGCTTGGGGGAAGGTCCTTGTACACTGCTGGTAAAATACTTACTTGTTGCCTTCGATGGGCTCTATCCTAGTTAATTCCACTGCTTCCCTAGGAGCTTCCCTAAAGGGTTGCAGAGCACTGCTGGGATGAAAGCTGAGTTGTGAGAATCCCAGTAGATGGCTCAGAACTCGCAAAGCAGCAAGTAGTTGCTCTTAGTTAAAATAAGCTACTGACCTTGGCTCACCTCAGAGGACTCTTTTCCTTGAGAGAAACAGAGACCAAAGAACAGCCTGGCCAGCCCTTCATCAGGTCTGAAGGCCCCTTTCCTCTGCCGGCGTGGGCCCTGTTAGCTGGCTTGCTAGTTAGTCCTAAATGTTCGAGCACCAGCTCACTCCAGTTGAAAAGAGGCACTCCAGGCTGAATGACTGCGTCACCTGCCTTTCTGACCGCTTTTGGTTTCCTGCCCCGTGACAGGCACTGCCTGTTGAGGCCGGGTGAGCTGCATTTGCACAACAGGCAAATTGTTTGCGTCTTTTTAGAGGGCACAATTATGTATCTCTTTTTGTGGACAGAATATGACGAGCTAGAGGTTGATTAACAAGAGTTTGAATTTGTTGGCTCTTGCAAGGTTGCTCTTGCAAGGTTCTTACCAAGTGATATAAGAACTTCTTAATATTGAGGCTTTGGAGAGTTTAGTATCTCCAGACATGTGGTTGCCCTTAGGTCCTAGGAATATTGTTAAAAATTAATTCCCCCATTCACTCTGCTCCCAATTTGGGGAAGAAAATGCCAAAAGAGATTAATTTTTCAAATTGGTACTCGTTTTGTTGTAAGATTACATATTTTCAATGCTTCTGTTAATTGGATTACTTCCCACTTCTTGCTATTCCCAGATTATTTCAGCCTCCCCACCACCCCTGCCAACTGTCAATTATGTTCATCTTAACCTTATCTTTTAAGGATCAGTTGAGGTTTGCTTACAGACAATGTTGAAATTGAGGGCATTTATTTTTAAATCTCCTTTGAGTATCAGGAATTTTACCAGGAGCTTTTGATTTGTCAAGACATGTATGTAGGTGCTTGTGTCGTTGTTGCATTTTGACCTTGAGTGTGTGAGGTGCTTTTTTCTTCATGGATTTAGGGCTCAATTAGTTAATGATAAATTGTTTCCAGGTGACTGCAAACTTGTGCTATTTTTATCTTTCAAGAGTTTGTTTTGCCTTGATTAGGAAAAAAAAAGAAATCTGACTTAAAAGATATATATATATAAAATATATGCATATTTGGTATTTTTCTTAAATTGAATCTATTTAGGTCTGAATTCAGCCTCAGCTTCTGATTAGGTCAGATTTAATCTTTATAAAAAATATGGTCTGTGTAATATCCCCATCACATTAATCAATATTTCAGAAATAAAAAGTTGTAATTTACACAGGATCACATCTGGGAAGGGGAGCTAGGAGTCTGAGAGACTTACTTTTTATTTTATATCTTTCTGTATGGTTTTAATTTTTGACCAGGTGAATGTTTTATTCTTTAAAAAGAAAAAATGTTTATTTGCATGTTATCCTTGGTCTCTGTGAAGGTTAAAAAACGTGTCGTCCATAGTTAAATTATGTTCCGAACATGGAGGCTGACACCCAGTCTGGTCATTCTGGGAGACACAGAACTGAGGGGAGGTGATCTTTCAAGAAGGTGTTACTGAGCTCTTGAAAAATGAAGTTGATTCCCAGTTAGAAGTTTATTCAAATAACCTTCTTGCCTCTTTTTGCTTAGAAGTTACTGGACGACGCATTGCCATCTCTGAGGACTTGCCATTTATTCAAGGTTCGTTCCTGAAATAGTGGGTACCTTTTTCCTAGTCAGTTATTGTGTAACCATATCAGCCCTCGAGAGTTTATACCCTAGTGAGGGATGAGTGAATGACTTAATCCTCCAGTATATTTTTTGCTAAATCATTTTTTCCTGAACCATTTTATTATCACTCTTGTAAGTGGATCATTTCTCAGTAAAGTCTTAAACAGATCACATGCCCTGAAAATGATCATCAGCCTTATTTAATTACATAATGAACAAAGGGGATAAAAGGAAGCAAAATTGCCCAGAACTTCCCAGAAATCCTTATACATATTTTCAAAATTAGGATATAATTCATGTACCATAAAATTTACCATTTTAAAATATTCCACCCAGTGGTTTTGAGTATAATCACAAGATTGTACAGTCATCCATACTGCTTATTCCAGAATAGTTTCATCATCCCTAAAAGGAGGCTAATATCCATTAGCTGTCACTCTTCATTCCCATTTCCTCATTGTCTCTGGCAACTAGTAATTTACTTTGTGCTTTCTCTCTCTCTCTCTCTATTTGCCTGTCTTGGACATTTCATATACATTGAATCATACATTATGTGCCTTTTGTATCTGGCTTCTTTCACTTAGCATATTTTCAAGGCTCAAATATGTTGTACCATTCTTTTTTATGGCTGAATGGATATACCACATTTTCATTGAATGGATATACCATATTTTATCTATTCATCACTTGGTAGATGTTTGTTCCTGTCTGCTCTTTGGCTGTTATGAATATGCTGCTGCGAGCATTCATATATACATTTTCTTGTGACTTTTCTTTTCTTGCATATATCTAGGAGTGGAATTGTGGGGCCATATTAGTAACTCTGTGTTTAATTTTTTGATGGAATACCAAACTGTTTTGCATAGCACCTATACCAGCAAGACTTGATGGGATACAATCTCTCACTTATTTTCCCTCTTATTGATGATAGCCATCCTAGTGATTGTGAAGTGCTAACTCATTGTGGTTTTAATTTTTATTTTCCTAATGGCTACTGAGGTTGAGCATCTTTTTATGTACTTACTGGCCCCTGTATATCTTATTTGGAAAAATGTCTATTGAAATCCTTTGCACCTTAGAAAAATTACTAGATTGTTTTTTCAAGGAGTTTTAGGGGAGTTCCTGCTGTGGTGCAACAGGATTGGCAGCATCTGTGCAGCTCCAGGACACAGGTTCAATCCCTGGCCTGGCATAAAGGATCCTGTGCTGCTACAGATGGTGCAGTGTAGGTCACAACTGCAGCTTGGATCTTATCCCTGGCTGGGGCACTCCATATGCCACAGGGAGGCCAAAAAAGTAAAAAAAAAAGGACTTTCGGGTTTAACAGAAATTAGCAGAAAGTACAGAGTTCCTGTGTAGTCCCTTGCCCTAGCCCCTCCCAACAAATGGCTTCCACTATTAACATCTTGCATTGGTGTGGTATATTTATTACAATTGATGAGCCAATATTGATACATTATTACTACTTAAAATCCATAGTTTACATTAGGTTCATCCTTACATACATAGAGTGGGTTTTGACATAATATTGTAATGTTTTCTTTAATTCTTTATTAGTATTATTAAAGTATAGTTGATTTACAATGTTTCTTAAATATCTCTTGTAGAACAGAGTGATCCAATCTCACCCAGTTCCCAGTAGAAGCCCATTGTCCATCCATTCCAGTTGTTAAAGTTTATATCCACCAGCCCCAAACTACCCATCCAGCCCACTCCCCTCCGGCCACCACCGCCACAAGTCTGCGTCCTTGGCTGTGATTTATTTCTGTTCTGTGAATAGGATCATCCGTGCTACATTTTAGATTCCACATGTAAGTGATATCATGTAGTGTATGTTTTTCTCTTTCTGACTTAACTTCACTTAGTATAAGAATCTCTAGTTCCATCCATGTTGCTGCTAATGACATTATTTTTTTTTTTATGGCTGAGTAGTATTCCATTGTATACATGTACCACATCTTAATCCATTCATCTTCTGATGAACGTTTAGGTTGTTTCCATGTCTTGGCTATTGTGAATAGTGCTGTAATGAACATAGGGGTGTGTGTATCTTTTTTTTGGGGGGGGGGCTAGAAGAAAAATATTTATTCATTCAGTGATTTACTAAGTAAATACTGATTGATTAAATTTTAAAATAGACAATTCCTTAGATAGTTCCATGGATACAGAATTTTACAAAGGAGTTAAAATAACAGACCACAGCACACATCAAATCAGTATTTTCCAATAAATATCAAATATCATTTATGTGCTTTAGTAGATACATACTGATGGTTCTTCATCTATACGATATACGAATAATTGATAAACTAAAATATTTTCTATTTTTATCTATACCACTTTGTGGTTAACTAGTGTCAAACTGAAGAGAAAAATTGTACTGTTTCACAATGTAGATAGTTTTTCAGTGTTTAGTCCACTTTTAAACCATAAAGCATAACAAATTAATGGTAATTGATTCAGTGGCATTGATACCAGTACTTATGTTGGCTGCATACTCATAATTTTACAATAACAACTGGTGATTTAATTCTTTTTATTCTATAACAATTTTTATTTCAAATTTAAACTTAGTTTTAAAAATCTGCTTTAGGTGTGTTCATAACCTCAGGCTTTTTTTGTTTGTTTTTGGTTGTTTTTAACTTATTACATGGACAACCATTATCACAACCAAATTTTATAGCATTTCCATCCAAAACCCCCAGCCCATCTCTCCCACCCCCCAACCTGTCTCCTTTGGAAATCATAAGTTTTTCAAACTCTGTGAGTCAGTATCTGTTCAGCAAAGAAGTTCATTGTGTCCTTTTTTTAGATTTCACATGCAAGTTATAGCATATGACATTGGTGTCTCACTGACTAACTTCACTTACTTAGCCTGATAATTTTTAGGTCTATCCGTGTTGCTGCAAATGCCATTATTTCTTTCCTTTTTATGGCTGAGTAATATTCCATTGTGCATATGTACCACATCTTCTTTGTCTACTCCTCTGTTGATGGACATTTAGGTTGCTTCCATGTCTTGGCTATTGTATATAGTGCTGCAGTGTTCATTGGAGTGCATGTATCTTTTCAAGTCATGATTTTCTCTGGATAGATGCCCAGGAGTGGAATTGCTGGATCAAATGGTAATTCTGTTTTTAGTTTTTTGAGGATTCTCCATACTCTCTCCATAGTGTTTTCACCAAATAACGTTCCCACCAACAGTGTAAGAGGGTTTCTTTTTCTCCACACCCTCTCCAGCACTTACTGTTTGTAGACTTTTTGATGATGGCCATCCTGGCTGGTGTGAGGTGGTTCCTCACAGTAGTTTTGATTTGCATTTATCTAATAATTAGTGATGTTGAACATCTTTTCATGAGATTTTTGGCCATCTGTATGGATTCTATGGAGAATTGTTTAGATCTTCTGCCCATTTTTTGATGGGGCTGGTTTTTTTGTTTGTTTGTTTGTTTTTGTATTTAGCTGCAGGAGGTGTTTATAAATTTGGAGATTAAACCCTTGTCAGTCACATTTGCAAAAGTTTTCTCCCATTCTGTGGGTTGTCTTTTCATTTTGTTTAGGGTTTCCTTTGCTGTGCAGAAACTTTTCAGTTTAATTAGGTCCTGTTTGCATTTTTTTGTTGTTGTTTTAATTGTCATTACTCTAGGAGGTGAATCTGAGAAGATATTGCTGTGGTTTATGTAGGAGAGTGTTTGGCCTATGTTTTCCTCCTAAGAGTTTTATAGTATCAAGTCTTCTCTTTAGGTCTTTAATCCATTTTGAATTTATTTTTGTGTGTGGGTTAGGAAGTGTTCTAACTTCATTCTTTTACTTGTAGCTGTTCAGTTTTCCCAGCAGCACTTATTGAAGGGACTGTCTTTTCTTTTTTCTTCACTGTGTATTCTTGCCACCTTTGCACAGATTAGTTGACTCTAGGCACGTAGGTTTAATTCTGGGCTCTCTATCCTGTTCCATTGGTCTATATTTCTGTTTTTGTGCCAGTATCATACAGTTTTGATGACTGTAGCTTTGTAGTATAGTCTGAAGTCAGGGAGCCTGATTCCTGCAGCTCCATTTTTTTTTTTTCCTCAGGATGGCTTTGGCTATTCTGGGTCTCTTCCACTTCCAAACAAAATATTTTGTTCTAGATCTGTGAAAAATGTCTTGGTAACTTGATAGGGATTGCATTGAATCTGTAGATTGCCTTGGGAAATATAGTCGTTTTGATAATATTGATTCTTCCAGTCTGGTGTGAGAACACAGTATGTCTTTCCGTTTGGTTCATTTTGATTTCTTTCATCAGCATCTTATAGTTTTCAGAGTACAAGTCTTTCGTCTCTTCAGGTAAGTTTATTCCTAAGTATTTTATTCTTTTGGATGCAGTGGTATGTGGAATTGTTTCCCTAATTTCTCTTTCTGATTTTTCGTTGTTAGTATATAGAAATGCAGTTGATTTCTGTGTATTAATTTTGTATCCTGCAGCTTTACCAAATTCATTGGTGATCTCTAACACTTTTCTGGTAGAATCTTTAGGATTCTCTAGGTATAGTATCATGTCATCTGCAAACAGTGAGAGTTGTACTTCTTCCTTTCCAATTTGTATTCCTTTTATTTCTTTTTCTTCTCTGATTGCTGTGGCTAGGACTATATTGAATAGTAGTGGCAAGAGCAGACATCCTTGTCTTGTTCCTAATCTTAGTGGGAGTTCTTTCAGCTTTTCACCATTGAGAATGATGTTAGCTGTGGGTTTGTCATATGTGGCCTTTATTATGTTGAGGTAGGTTCCCTCTATGCCCACTTTCTGGAGGGTTTTTTATTAGAAATCGGTGTTGGATTTTGTCAGAGGGTTTTTTTTGCATCTGTTGAGAGGATCATTTTTTTTTTTCTTCAGTTTGTTAATGTGATTTGAGGACACTGAAAAATCCTTACATCCTGGGGTAAACCCTACTTGATCATGGAGTACAGTCCTTTTAATGTATTGTTGGATTCAGTTTGCTAGTGTTTTGTTGAGGATTTTTGCATCTGTGTTCATCAGAGATATTGGCCTGTAATTTTCTTTTTTTGTGGTATCTTTGTCTGGTTTTGGCATCAGGGTGATGGTGGCTTCTTAGAATGAGTTTGGGAGTGTTCCTTCCTCTGCAATTTTTTGGAATAGTTTCAGAAGGATAGGTGTTAGCTCTTCTCTAAATGTTTGATGGAATTCACCTGTGAAGCCGTCTGGTCCTGGGCCTTTGTTCGTTGGACGTTTTTAAAGCATAGTTTTAATTTCAGTACTTTTGATTGGTCTTTTCATCTTTATTTCATCTTGGTTTGGTCTTGGAGGATTGTACTTTTCTAAGGATTTGTCCATTTCTTCTTGGTTGCTCACGTTATTGGCATATAGTTGCTTGTGGTTGTCTCCTATGATACCTTGTATTTCTTTTTCATTTATAATTTTATTGATTTGAGTCCTCTCTCTTTTTTTCTTGATGAGTCTGGCTAAGGGTTTATCAATCTTGTTGATCTTTTAGTTTCATTGATCTTTTCTATGGTTTTCTTTGTTTCTATTTCATTTATTTCTGCTCTGATCTTTATGATTTCTTTCCTTCTGCTAACTTCAGGTCTTGTCTGTTCTTCTCTAATTGCTTTAGGTGTAAAGTTAAGTTGTTTATCTGATCTTTTTCTTGTTTCCTGAGGTAGGCTTGTATTGCTATAAACTTCCCTCTTAGAACTGCTTTTGCTGCATCCCATAGGTTTTGGAATGTTGTATCTTTGTTGTCATTTGACTCTAGGTATTTTTAAATTTGCTCGTTGATTTCTCCAGTGATCCATTGGTTGTTTAGTAGCATGTTGTTAAATCTCCACGTGTTTGTGTTTTTTGCAGTTTTTTCTTGTTGATTTCCAGTCATACATCGTTACGGTTGGAAAAGATGCTTGATATGATTTCAGATTTCTTAAAGTTACCAAGGCTTGATTTGTTGCCCAGAATAGGATCAGTCCTGGAGAATGTTCTCTTTGCACTTGAGAAAAATGTGTATTCTGCTGCCTTTTGGATGGAATGTTCTATAAATGCTCCATCTGGTCTAATGTGTCACTTAAGACCTGTGTTTCCTTGCTGACTTTCTCTCTGGATGATCTATCCATTGCTGTAAGTGGGGTGTTAAAGTCCCCCACTATTAATGTGTTATTGTCAATTTCTCCTCTTAAGGTTGTTAGCAGTTGCCTTATATATTGAGGTGATCCTATGCTGGGTGCATATATATTTACAATTGTTATATCTTCTTCTTGTATTGATCCTCTGATTGTTATGTAATGTCCTCTTTGTCTCTTATATTTTTCTTTAAGGTCTATTTTATCTGATATGAGTATTGCTACTCCGGGTGTTTTTTGTTTTTTGTTTTTTTTTTGTGTTTTTTTTGCCTTTTTAGGGCCATACCTGCAGCATATGGAGGTTCCCAGGCTAGGAGTTGAATCAGAGCTGCAGCTGCCCACCTACACCGCAGCCACAGCCACGCCAGATCCGAGCCACGTTGTGACCTATGCCACAGCTCATGGCACCACCCACTGAGCAAGGCCAGGGATTGAACCTGCATCCTCATGGATCCTGGTCAGATTCCTTTCTGCTGCGCCATGTTGGAAACTCCATCAGCTTCATTCCTTTGCATGTGGATATCCATTTGTCCTAGCACCATTTATTAAAACCTGTTTCCTCCGAGTAAGTTTCATCGGTCAGGTCCTGTGGACTAGTGAGTTATCTGTCATCTTGGGCCCTTATTAAATGTTTTATAATCCACAGCAGCCTCTACCCTCTTTAGACCTCACTGTTTTGTTTAGAACAGGGCCAGATAGTATTTATCTATAAAGGGCCAGATAGTATTTTAGCCTTTGCAGGTCATAAATTAATGACACAATTGTGTAATTCTGCATTATAACATGAAAGCAACCCTGGGCAATATATGGGCGAATGGGACTGTGTTCCAGTACAACTATTTACAGATTTGGGCAGCAGTCTGTCATTTGCTGACCCTTGTTTTAGATCGCTCCAAAGTGGAAAGGAGAGAGTTCCCTATCCACTGGCACACTTCCTCATGAGGTCCTCGGTGTGGCTTACTTTTCTACAGGACATCTGGGATCTTTCCATGGATGCTTCAAGAACTGACTGCCTAATCCTGGTGTAGTTTCCATCACCAGCATGATGCAGAAGTGTGTACTCTTGATGGTCTTTACTCTTGATTGTCTTATGTACCGCATAGTATGGGGCTGGCCTGAGGATTCTGTTTTCGGTCACATCGACTATGATTTTAGGTGTCTTGTTCAACAAAGGTTTGTTGAGCACATACTGTGTACCACGTTCAGAGCTATATCCTTTGACCACGGAGTCAAATCTCCAGGTGCGCGTGGCCTGCAGGATAAGGTAGGTTAGTTAATGCCTCCACTGTTTGCTCTCTGATCCATTGTGTACCCTGTCTGTACTTAATAGCTCTAAAATAATTTTTCTTTACATCATACCCTCAACTCAAAAACTGAGTCTTGCTATGACACTGAAAATAATTCTAAGGTGACACGAGCAAAATGGAGGGATAGGAAGCTACAACCTTTTGTTCCCTAGCTGAGACACTACAAACAAAAGGTAGCTAAAGTAAGCTTGTGGGAGGGCTGGAAAACAGTCAAAGGCCTGTGGTAACCAAGTGAATGGCCAGTCAAGAAAAAGCTACATTCCTTTTTTTTTTGGCCATACGCATGGCATGCAGCAGTTCCCAGGCCAGGGATCAAACCCACACCACAGCGGTGACAATGCCAGATCCTTAACTGCTAGGCTACCAGGGAACTCCAAGAAAAAGCTACCTTCAAAATGGTAAGAAAATTTGTGGGATTTTGTTCACCCTTGATCCCTCACCTTTGGGCAGTCATGGTCTAGAGGAAGCCAGTAGCCCACTTCTCAATTCCCTCTCTCAACTTGGAGGGAGCAGAGCAAACCTTATTCACAGTATTCTGTCTGGGACCTGACAGTATTGTTTCCTCTGATTGAGCTCTGCCGGGGAACACAGCAGAAAGTGGCAAGAATTGCTTATAAAATCTATAAAGAGCACTTGTTTTGGCGGCACGTATACTAAAATTGGAACGATACAGAGAAGATCAGCATGGCGCCAGGGCGACATGCAAATTTGTGAAGTGTTCCATATTTTGAAAAAAGAATCTATGAAGAGACTTAGGACTCACAGATATCTAAGACAAGACATAGTGGGTGGAGCCACACACTAGGCCATCATTTAAGGCCCCAAGGAGAAACTCTGGGACATTAAGACCTATAAAAGCAATGTGTATAGAGGGAAATCAAAAAAAGGTACACGTATCCAGGTGAGATGTATGCTAAGAAAACATCTGAAGACTTATCTTTCTACTTTGGTTGATCCTAGGGATCACAACATATCCTAAGCAGTAAAAGATTTTGCTGGCATAAACTCAGTTTGCAAAGGCTAGGAGAGATGGTGGTTTTTTCTTTCTTTTTTGTCTTTTTAGGGCTGCTCTCATGGCATATGGAGGTTCCCAGGCTAGGGGTTGAATCGGAGCTACAACTGTCGGCCTAATCACAGCCACAGGCAGAGCAACGCTGGATCCGAGACACGTCTGCCACCTACACCACAGCTCACAGCAACGCTGGATCCTTAACCCACTGAGCGAGGCCAGGGACTGAACCCGCAACCTCGTGGTTCCTGGTCAGATTCGTTTCCACTGCGCCATGATGGGAACTCCTATTTAATTTTTTTTAAAGAAGAAAAATCTAAGCATTTAACCCTAACATCCTAGGTCATTCATATCCTTGGTCATTTCAGTAAAATCTCCATCTGTACTAGTCTCCTGTACTGCCTTCCATTCCAGCGAAATGGATCCACTCATTGATATGCCAAGCACATTAAAAAATTTTGTTCCCCTAATGTATTTTTCAGTGTCTACTATGCAAGGCTTAGGCCTGGGTATGGAGCTGCAATGTGACCAGCATCCAGATCCCTGCCTTCAGAAAGTTTTCTGTTCTAGGGGAAGAGATGCTAAAGGGCCAATTTCATAAGTATTTCATTACAACTGGGGTTTGACTTAGAAGTGAGAATGAGCTGAGAGAGCATATAACAGAGAACCTGACCTTGTCTGGCACAATCAGGAAAGATTCTCTGGGAAAGTAATGTTTGGACTTAAGGAATGAGTAAAAAAGTTAGCAAACATTTCTCTGAAAAAATTTTTTTGTTTTCCCATCTCTGTTTTTGTGTGTACTGTGCCATCCGCTTATACTAGATGCCTTCTTCAAGTATCCAAATTCTAACTACATGCCTTCTTCAAGTATCCAAATTCTAACTACATGCCTTCTTCAAGTATCCAAATTCTAACTACATGCCTTCTTCAAGTATCCAAATTCTAACTCATTGATTTGGCTCATTTCCTCTGTTCTCCAAAAAGCCCTTCCTGATCACCTTAAGCTGAAGTGTTCGCTCTTCACTACACACTAACGATTTGTTATTAGCTCTAAGCTGAGGATGGCCTTGTGATATTTTTGTCATTGTCACCGTGTTCTGTTATATAAAGCTAGAAGTCACCTCTGATTCCAGCCTTCATCCAGTCCGTTTAGCAAGTCACGTCTTTTGGTTCCGTGCAGAATTTTCTGGGAAAGCAATGATAAGAGGACTTGGTTTAAATAATCTTGACCTTTGTTATAAAATAAAAAACAGATTTAAAAATACCCTATATAGGGAGGGAGGGAGATGGTATGAGAGTCTGGGCTTAACAGTTGTAGACTATTGCCTTTGGAATGGAAGAGCAAGGAGATCCTGCTGTGTAGCACTGGGAACTATGTCTAATCACTTGTGACGAATCTATATATGTATGTGTAACCGAGTCACCACGGTGTGCAGTTGGAAAACTGACAGAAATCTGTAAACCAGCAATAATGGAAAATTTTTTTTTGAAAATGCCCTGTATAAACTAGGTGAATTATAAAGAGAATTTAAGATTGGGATTCATAGCATAATGAACTCTAAGAACACCCTTGTGAATACCGCTTAGGTCAAGAAATGGAACTTTGCCAGCCACTCAAGGGACGTTTCCCTTGTCCCAAATACAGTCATCTTCCTCCCACATAAAGTATCACAGTCCTGACCTTTCTCATAGCTGCTTCACTGGGTTTCTTTATAGTTTAATCACCCTAGTGTGTGTCCCTCACCACAATAGGTTTCTCTTGCGTTTTTAACCTAATTCTTTTTGCTTTTGAGGGCCGCACCCACGGTATATGGAGGTTCCCAGGCTAGGGGTCTGATGAGAGCCACAGCTGCTGGCCTATGCAGCAACCACAGCAACGCCAGATCCGAGCCATGTCTGCGACCTACACCACAGCTCACAGCAGCGCCACTTAACCCACTGAACGAGTTCAGAGATTGAAGCCGCAACCTCGTGGTTCCTAGTTGGATTCGTTTCCACTGCACCACCACAAGAACTCCTAACCTAATTCTTTATCTTCAGAATCTCTCACCATCCCTTTCTTTTTCTTAGAATTTCACAATGAAGATCCCAGGCTGCTCAACCTATAGTTTCTTTTGTGAATCTTTCAACAAGAGCTCATGGAAACAATATTCCTTGAGCTCTTGCATGTTGACAATAGTTTTGTTTGAAAGTCAATTTTGCTGGATATAGTAAGTTTTTGAGGAGTTCCTGTTGTGGAGCAGTGGAAACGAATCTGACTAGGAACCATGAGGTTGCGGGTCCGATCCCTGGCCTCACTCAGTGGGTTGGAGATCCACCATTGCCGAGAGCTGTGGTGTAGGTCGCAGATGTGGCTCGAATCTGGCGTTGCTGTGGCTGTGGAGTAGGCCAGAGGCTACAGCTCTGATTCGATCTCTACGCTGGGAACCTCCATATTGCCCGGGTGCAGCCCTGAAAAGCAAAAATAATAAGTCCTTGAGTCACATTTTCTTTTCCTTGACTAACCTAAGTATATTACTTTATTTTCTTCTGGCATCAAGCCTTGCTGTTAGAAAGTCTGGCAATATCCTTAATTTTGTTTCTCATACAAGCCACTTTCTTTTTCTTTTTCTTTTTCTTTTTTTTTCTTTTTTTGGCCTAGATAGCCAAAGGATTTTTTTCTCCTGAAAGTCTAAGTGTCAAGTATTCTTAGGTATATGGTATACTTAGGTATACACTCAACTTTTTTCCTTAAATTCAGAAACATTTCTTGGGTTTTTTATTTTATTTAATTAATTTGCCTTTTTTTTAGGGCTGCACCTACTGCATATGGAAGTTCCCAGGCTAGGGGTCAAATTGGAGCTACAGCCGGCAGTCTACACCACAGCTACAGCAACGCAGGATCCCAGCCACATCTGCGACCTACACCACAGCTCACGCAACGCCAGATCCTTAACCCACTGAGTGGGGCCAGGGATCAAACCACATCCTCATGGGTACTTAGTTGGATTCGTTACCACTGAGCCACAATGGGAACTCCTTGAATTTTTTACTTTATATATGTTATTGATTTTATACATATTTTATATCAAGATAAATCTTTGCATATGTTTCCTGATTTTTATAATTACATGCTTCAGTTCTCTACTCCGAGGCCTCTGTATTCTATATTGGCTCTTCTTTGCCTGTCTTCCATGTTTATCATTTTTATTCAAATCATTTTACTGTCTGCTATGATTTCTTAAAAATTTTCTCTCCCTCCTATTCTTAAGAGTTTAAAATTGTGTTTATTCTTGTTTCTTTTCATTTAGTCTTCTTTTTTTTATCCTCTTATTTCTAATTCTTTAGTTATTTCTAAGCTTTTCTAATTTCATGTACTGTGGTTCTTTCATGTCTTGTGTAATTTTCTTAATTTGTAGCTGGTTTTAAAATAGTGGGATGATTTGAGCTGCTTTCTGTACGTGTATTTCTGGTGTGCTGTCATTATCTTACAGAAATGTTATTCTGCTCTTTCTCTTTTTTGCTATTAACTTTGTATGGGATTTGACCTCAATAGTTTTATGCTGTTTATTTTTATGTGAAATTAGTTTTCTGGAACTTTCAGAAGGAGTTGTGTGGTTCAGGGTGGTTTTTCTCATTTCACAGAGTTCCCTCTTTTGTTGTTTTCATGTCATATTCAAAAATATGTGGTGACTTGTGTTGACTTGGTTCCCCTCTCACACTTTTGTTTCGACCACGGATTGGCAAAGGCCACTTTTTTTTTTTTTGTAAATGAAGTTTTATTGGAACACAGCCATGCTAGTTTGTTTACATTTTGTTTATGGCTGCTTTCAGACCAAATCTGCAAAGTTGAGAAGTTGCTAACGGACCCTGTGGCCTGCAAGCCAAAAATATTATTGTCCAGCTCTTTAAGACCCTGATTTAGACCTTTCTTTTTTCTCTATTGTCCCTATTACACCCAATTTCGATTTTACTCTCAGCAGTGTTTTCCCAGTGTGGGGTGCTATCAAGCGAGCCCTCACCAGTCAGTTTAGAGAGTTCACAGGGACACTGCTTCAGACCTTCGCACTGTGTACATTTTAAAAATTATGAAAAATACACATATAACATAGAATATGTCATTTTAACCATTTTTAGGTTAACAGTTCAGTATATTCACGATGGTGTATAACCGTCCCCACTGTATGCTCCCAGAACATTTTTATTACCTCTCTGTACACATTAAACTATCGCCCATCCCCCTTATTCCTCTGGCTCCTGGTAGTCTCTGTTCTGCTTTCTGTTTCTGAATTTGCCTATTCTAAGTACTTCATGTAAGTAGACTCTTACAATATTTGTCCTTCAGTGTCTGCCTTACTCTACACACAATGGTTTCAAGATCATCTGTGTTTTAGCAGGTATGAGAATTTCATTCCTTTTTATGGGTGAATAATATTCCAGTGTAAGTATATACTGCATTTTGTTGATCCGTTCATGTTGATGTACACTGTAATTGTTTCTGTCTTGGAACGTTGGTGTACAAGTATCTGTCTGAGTCTCTGCCTTCAGTTCTTATATATCTAGGAGTGAAATTGCTGGATTATATGATAATTCTATTTTTAACTTTTTGAAGAACTGTCACAGTTGCTTTTCCATTTTCTACAGCAGCAGCACCATTTTATATTCCCACCAGCAGTGCACCTGGATTCCAGTTTCTCCACATGCTTTGCCAGCATTTTTTTTTCCATTTTGTTTTTAATGATAGCCATCCTAATGGATATGAAGCAGTATCTCATTGTGGTTTTGATTTGCATTTCCCTAATATTTAGTGATATTGAGTATCTTTTCATGTGCTTGTCGAGCACTTGTATTTATTCTTTGGACCCCTGTCTATTCCTTTGAATTGCATTTGTTGTTGAGTTGCAGGAGTTCAGTTTCTTTATATATTCTGCTTATTAATCCCTTATCAAATAGATGTTTTGCAAATATTTGCTCCCATTTGTAAGTTTTTTCACTCTCACGATAGTGTCCTTTGATTATTTCCCCCTTTTAAATTCATAAGTAATTTAGGGAGAGATATTTTAAGATTATATAAATATCCTTTTCCTCATCAAACTTTCACTTACTAAACATCTACTGATGACGCTTTCTTGAATCAATGGCTACTATTTTTGCACACCAGCCACGTTCCAGATACTGTACTGGGTGCTTATCATGCATCATTCTTCCGTCACAGATGAGGAAACTGAAGCTGAAGGAGGTGCAGCAGTGGTGCAAGGGCTGCTAGCAAGTGGTAGAAACGGGAGTAGACGCAGGACTGTCTGCTCCAGCGCTGGAGCTCATGTGCTAGAGCTTGGGAAACAAGTATTAGCTGGAATCTTGGCCTCCTAGCATCAGGTCTGTTGAGCAAGCCTGTTTATGATGCTCCTTCCCAAACACGCCTGACTTTGAGAGGGTAGGCAGGGCGGGCAGATTTCAGGGCTGTGAGCTCTGACATGCTGGGTGTGTTCTGCCATCAGGATCCAATCCCCTGATAGAGTACCAGCCACTCAGATTGCTCCCCGGCTTGCAGCTTCCTGGGTGACTGCAGTGTTCAGCAGGTATGGTTGGGTCGGCAGCAGGGTTCACAGAACCAGAAGCCCCCAGGTGTCCTTTCAGTGATGGGGTGGAGAGTCTTAGTAACCTGGCAAGTTCTGGGTTAAACATCCCTTTTCTTCCCTCCCCTGGGGGCCTTAGCTGGGAGGACCAGAACACAGGCAGGGTGGGGTCCTGGGGCAGGGAGCCAGGGCCCTGAGTCATAGGGAGCCCAAGGAGTCAGGGCCAGGGCAAGACATGTGGAGCCAGAAAACCTGGAGGAAAGCCATGCTCTGAATGCAGGGAGGACGGAGAGGTCACCAGGAGGGATCCATCAGAAACGGAGCCGAGGACAAGCTCTAGCAGGTCAGGATCATCTGACCTTGGTCGAGGAGATCCTGAACCTGCCTCGGGAGATTTCCATGGGAGAGGCTTGTTCTCCGGCACTGACAGTGGCCTAAACCTGGCAGGTTGGGGATGCACGAGGCCAGGTGTGTGCATTAGTCAAAGCTGCTTTATTGGCTCAGGCTTCATGGCGGACATTCACATTTCTACAGGCCCATAGCCACCTCAGCAACCTCGGATTCTGCCTCTTTCCTGTCAGCTGTGGTCCCCTAGCCCAGCTCCTCATCTGCTGTGATTCCTCCCCCAGACCCTTAACCCTCTCTTGAGTGAAAACTGCACTCTTCAAGAGCTTTACTCTCAGAGATGTGCCATGTAGTGGCTTAAAAAAAAAAATCTAGAAGTAATTTCAAGCTTACAGACGTTTGCAAAACTAAAACCAGTGCAATATAAAAATTACTTTTTTCCCCCCATACAGTCTTTTTTTTTTTAAGGGCCTCAGTCACGACACATGGAGGTTCCCAGGCTAGGGATCTAATCAGAACTACTGCTACTGACCTACGCCAAAGCCACGGCAACACGGAGTCTGAGCCGCGTCTGCGACCTACACCACAGCTCACGGCAACACCGGATCCTTAACCCACTGAGCGTGGCCCAGGATGAAATCTGCCTCCTCGTGGATAGTAGTTGGGTTCTTCACTGCTGAGCCACAACGGGGACTCCAAAATTGTCTTTAATTACTCATAAGGAGCCTGTCTTGTGAGCACACCTGAGTTTATGCTAATAAGGTGATTTAGTGTGGGGCCCCTAGGTAGCCTCAGGAAGGGGCTGGTGCCCAGAAAGACCAAGCAATTGGAAGGCTGGAACTTTCACGCACAACCACCAGCCTCTGGGAAGGCTATGGGGAGGAACCAGGGAGCAGGCTCTATAAAAACTGACCAACAAGTCGATGACCTGTTGTGAAGCCTCCACATGTTGGGAGGGTGGGTGGACCCCACTCCCATGGGGACAGAAGCTCCTGAGCTGGGGGCACTTTCGGACCTCACCCCGAGTACCTCTTACCTGGCTGTTCATCTGGCATCCTTCATTATATCCTTTATAATAAACTGGTAAACATAAGTAAAACTTGCTCTGAGTGCTGTGAGTCACTCTGGCAAACTAATCGAACCTGAGGGAAGGGGTCCTGGGAACCTCCAATTTACAGCCAGCACGTCGGAAGCACAGGTAACAACCTGGGTCTGTGATTGGCTAAAGCGGTGGTCGGGGGGGGCGGGTCTTGTGGAACTGAACTCAGCCTGGGCGCTGTGGTGCTATGTCCACGTAGATAGTGTCAGAATTGAGTTCAGTTGTAGACCCACTCAGCTGGTGACACGGAACTGCTTGGTGCCAGGAAAAGAACCACATTTTTGGAGTACAGAAGTTTTCAGAGTGGTCTGTGTAGTGTCAAGGGAGACAATAGGGTTTTTCTTTTTTCTTTTTCCTTTTTTGGTTGCCCCGTGGCATATGGAATTCCTGGGCCAGGGATCAGATCCAAGCCGCTTAGGTCTCACCTGTGGCAACACTGGACCCTTAACCCACTGTGCCAGGCCAGGCAGTGAACCTGCATCCCAGTGCTTCCCAGGGAACTCCTAATAGGGTTTTTCTTTTATGATAAGCTTTTCCGTAATTAATTTCTCCACTTCTGGAAATCATTCCCTATCAGTTCATAGAAATTTTCCTCATTCTTTTTGTTCCACCAGCTTCAGAGCACGTACTGCAGTTTAGTCAGCCAGTCTCCTCTGCTTGGAACCTTAGGTAACTTCCAGGATTTTGCAGTTAAAAATAAGATGGCAATAAATAACCTGCATATGTATTTTATATTATTGATGGTATGTCTTTAGGACAGATTTTTAAAAGTGGGATTTCTGGGTCCAACAAAGGGTGTTCCTTTTCTACTGCTCGTAACAAGTTTCCACAAATTTGGCGGCTTAATACGACACCCACTCATTAGCTCAGAGTTGCATGGGTCAAAAGGCTGGGCAGGCTTGACTTGGTTTTTTGTTCAAAATGTCACAAGACTGAAACCGAAATGTTGGCCGGGCTCTTATCTGGAGGCCTTAGAAAGAATCCGCTTCCAGGAAAATGTAATGTCAGAGTTCAAATGACCGAGTCCCCCATTTTGTTGCTGGCTCGCAGCTGAAGCTGCTCTCTGCTTGCAGAAGCTGACCCCATTCCTTGCTGCAAAATGCCCCTCCACCTTCAGACCAGCACCAGTGTGTTGAATCATTCTCCCTTGGAATCCCCCTGACATCTGTCAAAGATAAACACAGCTGGACACTAGTTATAGTGGGTAAGGACAGATTTTAATCAGTAAGAACCATTGCAGTAGGCGAAAGAGTCCAACAGAACTGAACTTGGCTTCAGAGCAGGGGCTCAGGAGAGTCAGAGGAGAGAAACACAGAAGAAGGTCCATTGCTGTAAGCGCGGCTGGGCCGGCCATGCCCGCTCGTTGGCAGTTATCAGGGTTGGGCTCCTGCCTTCCCACAGGGGCTGGGAGACGGGGTCCTGGCTTCAGGTTTTGACTGGAGTGAACAGCCAGTTCTTGGGTTTCCATAGGCAAGCATTTTAAGGAGAACTGCGGTCACCCTAAGGATGTGACCTGGAGCTGTTAGAAACTGTTAAGTGTTTGTTTGAGCCTTTATAGGACCAAGCTGAGGCCTAGGCAAGAAGAGGTCTCAGATGACCCTGGCTGGAGTTTGGTCAAGGAGAGGATCTTAGAGTTCCCATTGTGGTGCAACAGGGTCCAAGGTGTCTCTGGAGCGCTGGGACGCAGGTTCAGTCCCTGGCCTGGCACAGTGGGTTAAGGATCCGGTGTTGCCACAGCTGTGGTGTAGGTTGCAACCGCGGCTTGGATCTGATCCCTGGCCCAAGAACTCCATATGCCATGAGGTGGCCAAAAATAAAAATAAAATGTGGGGAAAAAAGAAGATCTTTGTTACTTCCTCTTCCATTACCAGACAGAGAAACTCTGTTTTTGTTGCTGTTTTTTTAGGGCTGCAGGTGCAGCAGATGGAAGTTCCCAGGCTAGGGGTCAATTTGGAGTTACAGCTGCCAGCCTACACCACAGCCCCAGCAACACCGGATCCTTCACCCACTGAGTGGGGCCAGGGGTCAAACCACATCCTCATGAATACTAGTCACCTTTATTTCCACTGAGCCACAGCAAGAACTCCAAGAAACTCTGCTTTTATGGAGTTCCCGCTGTGGCTCAGCAGTAACAAAGCTAACTAGTCTCCATGAGACACGGGTTCAATCCCTGGCCCTGCTCAGTGGGTTAAGGATCTGGCGTGGGTTAAGGATCCGGCATTGCCATGAGCTCTGGTATAGGTTGTGGATGTGGTTCTGATTCAACCCCTAGTCTGGTAACTTCCACATGCCATGGGTATGGCTGTAAAAAGACACCCCCCCAAAAAAAACAAAACATAAAAAACCCTGACAACAGCCAAAAAAAACAAACTGCTTTTAAAGGGCTTCTGTGATTAGATTGAGCCCGCCTGGATAGTGTCCTCTTTGCCATATAACATAATGTAATCATGAGAGTTACACCAGGGGCCGAAGATTATAGGAACCAGCTTAAAATTCCTTGCAGCAGTTATCTTGGCCAGCACCCACCTGGATCACACAAGAGCCAGGATAAGAGGTCTGGACAGTCTGGGGCTCTCACTCAGCCTCTGGTTACCAGAGCTTTGTGGTCCATTACGAACTTTCTTGGCACTGACAGTGCGGGAACAGTGACGAAGGCTATAAGCCACGTCTTAGAGAACGAAGGTGGGGGCACCTCATGACTAATCTTGAGTAAAGGACAACGACAGTAAGACTGTTTTGAGTAGCTGCATCCTGTCAATACTTTAGTGAATCGAACATACACCCACCTCACCTACCCTTTAATACTTGCTCTGTTTTTCAACCTCCCTCCCGGCCCTTGCTCTTGGAAGCCATGCTGGTGAGTGGCTGGCACAAGTACAAGCTCTAGGCCAGATGAGTCCAGGCTCTGCCATTTACTAGTTGCAGGATGTTGCAATTACTTAACTTCCTTGTACCTTGATTTCCTCGTCTATAAACATGAGTGATGACAGTAACTCCTTCCTGGGACAGTCGGGGGGGCGGGGTGGGTATCGAATGAAATCGTGTTCATCGCGTGCTGATGCACTTCTGGCACAGTGTCCAGCACACATTAGCTGCCTAGGCTTATCACTCTGTCTTGCTATGTTTCTGGCTTTGTACCCCACGCTCTCTTCTTGGCTTTCTTGTGGTCCTTAGTGTTAGCCTCTGGATTCTCTCAGCCTGATGGTTTTTGGTTGCCAAGTGGCCTGTCCTAGAACTTGCCTTACTCTCACACCTTTGAAGAGTGGAGCCCTAAAAAAGAGTACCCTGTATATCTGACATCTGCTCCAAGACACCCAAGCAAGAAGCAAATGTCTGTGTCTTGCCTGCCACTGTCTTTCTGCTTAACTCAGTTCCAAGTGCAAGTTTCAAAACAAACACAAAACGACGTGGTGGCTTAAATAACTGTTTTATTTTGATTTGCTTTTGTGGGTCAGGGGAGGGTTTGGTTGGGTGGCCCGTCTCCGATCCATGCTGGAGCAGCTGGAGCTGGAGCTTTGCTTCCAAGGTGGGCCCTTCACTCCCATAGTGGGCCCCTCCACATAATGTCCCATCCGCTAGGGCCTTCAGGATGTTTGGGCCCCAGATGGCTTGCCCCAGAGTGAGCATTCCAAGAGAGAGGCCCAGATGGAAGCTGCAAGTTGTCTAATGACCTGCGCTCCAAGTTTGAGAAGGTGTTTGCTAGTGCCTTCTTTTGGCCAAACAAGTCTCCGAGGCCAGATCAGATTCTAGTGGAGGGAGTTAGACTCCCCCTCTCAGCAGGAGGAGTAGCAAGGAATGTGAGCCATCTTTAATCTCCTGCAGCACCTGATGAGGAGACGCTAACTCCCCCTGGGAATCTTGCTGCAGTGGGGTCTGGGAAATGTAGTTTTAGGATTTCTAGTCTCCGCACCATAGAAGGAGAAGGGGGCAAGGAGAGAGGGAGGGGCAATACAGTCTTCAGTTGCATTTTGGTGATCAGATCAGATCCTATAACAGGTTTCCCTTCATCCTTGGTGTCAGCATCCTTGAGTCCAAATGGGAATTGGAAGCCATCAGTCCCTCCATCTATCCTGTCCTCTAGGTCAAGGCTTTAATTTTTTATTTCTTTTTGGCTAAAACTCACAACAAAAAATACAGCTTATATCAGTATATGAACCTATATATGTAACTGAGACAAAAGTTTTATGAAACAATCCTTTACTGCGTGCAGTAGTCTCTTATAATTGTCTCTTCTATTGTATTCTAGTCTTCCTTTTAAACGAATATGCTGATAATGCCTCCACTAAGTTAATCTCATGACTCACTAAAGGGTTACTACCCATAGATTGAAAAGCATTGCTAAAAAGTCTTCTGCCTCTATTTTCAAATACGGAATCAAAAACTGAAAAGAAAAACATGAGTCAATAGGAAAAAGATTATATAAGGACAAAACGAAATTTCCTTAAAGTAGATTTAATTAATTCAACAGAAATATACTAGAGTATATCATTATTTCACCATTACTCATTCACTTCTCTATAAGGCGATTATACGTTCTTGCTTGCTAAGTGGTCCCTTGTGAGGTCTGGCCACGTGACTTCTTTCCATCTTTAGCCTATGAGCAGGGATGGCTCATTTCATGTCTGGGCAGAAATTTTAAATGCAATTGCATGATTAGGCTTGGTCTCTAGTGATTCTGCCCTCTGCTGTGAGAAAAGTCTGTTTCAGATATATATGTTCCTTTGGTCTGGGTCCCAGAGTGAGAAAATACACAGAGCCAAAGTACAGCCTGTCCTCAGCCCTCATGTAACATGAGAAACAAATACTCGTTGTTATAAGCCACTGAGATTTGGGTTTGTTTGTTACTGCAGCAAAAGCTGACTGATCCAAGAAACATTTTAATAAAAAAGGGAACAAAAACCAGAGCACTCTTTCGAACATTTAAACGATATAGAAGTATATGAAATAAAACATAAAGTTCCCCTTTGCCAATTTCCTGCTCCTTCAGGAGTCATCTCTGGAAACAGATTGGATTAAGATGGCGGAATAGAAGGACTGGAGCTAAACTTCTCTCCCGAAAAACAGCAAAACTACAAACAAATGCCGAGCAGCCTTCAACCAACTGGACTGTAAACTTCCAAAAAAAATATTCTACTCCAGAAGACACAGCGGAGACCACATCAAGAGGTAGGAGGGGCGATTACGCGACAGAAGCAACCCCATACCTCCCGGGTGGGAAGCCCCACAGACTGGAAAGTAACTGCATCACAGAGACTTAGCTACAGGACTGAGAGTTCTGAGCCCCACGTCAAAACCCCACGCCTGGAGATCGGGCACAGGGAGAAAGAGCCCCCGGAGCATCTTGCATTGAAGGCCAGCGGGGCTTGTGTGCAGGAGCTCCACAGGACTGGGGG